>LPNX010325949.1:0-236674 GCA_001517045.1 Pseudotsuga menziesii | reverse complement strand
TTTCATGATATTATTTTGTTATGCATTTGTTTATATTTAGTTGATGTGTTATGCATGATAGAATGTTTGCATTAATGACAGTATACTACTAATATGCATGTAATGGGTAAGTAGCCCATGGTGCTATACAACTCTCCATTGCTACTTATCTAGAATGAAACCTCTTTGCTGGCATATTGGATTAGTGCACAATATCAATGTTGTCCTGGTAGAGATGGAAGGCATATATAAAGCTTCCGTAAGATATGGATGAATGTCGTACTGGCTAAAATAGTTACATGATTATATCTTAATGCAAAATAATTTTTCATTATGAACATACCTTATGAAATGTTTCTAACCATACAACTAATGCATTTGACTTGTAGTAAAGATCGCGTACAATCACCTACAAGAAAAGAAGGATGAGACTTGTTCCAAAGAACAAGTGACGACAGTTCAAGAAAGAATCCAAGATGAATAATAATATGACAATACTTTCAAAGAAAGAAGAAATCTCAGACACAGTGTCGTTATGCGACAATGTTGAGCGACATCATTGATGCAGAGATTTCCAGCTATGAAGAAGTAGCCAAGAAGAAAGGGAAGGAGAGTACCAGTTCAAGAAGAATAATGTCTAGGATGCGGCATTGAGACCTGAAGGGAAGTCCGTAATATCTTCCATATGGATCTACAAGATACAACATGCAGTAGATGACAACATCATGGGATACAAGGCAGGATTCGTAGCACGAGGATTCTCACGGAAAGAAGGCATGGACTATGAATAGACTTTTGCATCCAATGGGACTTGAGGCACATGACAGGTAGACTCATGTGTGAAAAATTAAAGAAGACCTTGTACGAGCTCAGAAGACACCCATGGGATAACACATACATGAGGAGCTTGATGAAGGTCATAACCTTTTCTACAAGGTTGAAGATGAAAGCCTATATAGGATGACAAGCTCACAAATGGGTGAGAGAAGAACCTTTTCAAAATAGAGGATCTTGGTATCCAGTGACCCTATATGGATACATAGAATAATAGTAGCAGAGGAAGCTACTTGTCACTCCAGTATAGGATACATAGAGTACGAAATGCAGAGAGAGAATAATGCTCCTCTTCAGAGGGAGTGAATGCAGAAAATCTTGAGGTTCGACATGGTACGATAGGATGGACAGATTACTGATGACTCTAGGATTTACCTTTGCTTCAAGGTTGAAGTCGGAAGACCAGTGATTCTCTTGTTATATGTCGATAAATTGTTCCTGATAGGAAAAGAGGAACCTGTTAGACATGCAAGAAGGAGACTTGCTATTGAGTTCAAGATGAAGAACTTAGCGATTATGCACTACTTTCTAGGCATGGAGGTGTGGCAGAATGCATATGGAATCTCCCTGGGACAAGGAAAGTATGCAGTAGATATCCTGAAGTGGTTCAAGATGATGGAATGCAAGGCCATGACCACACCTATGGCATCGAACCTGAAGCTATTGAGTGTTGCTTCATTAGAATCGGTTGATGCCACGATGTATCATCAGATGATTTGTTCTTTGATGTAATTGATGAATACGAGACCATATATTTGCTTTGCTGTGAACACATTGAGACATGCTCACCTGATGGTTGTGAAGCATGCAATGAAGTACCTAAAGGGTACAGTTGAGTATGGGCTCAAGTATGATACGAATCAGAAGATTGACCTGGAGGATTTTGTGGATTCATATTGCGCAGACAATGCCATTGATAGGAAGAGAACTTCGAGGTGCTACTTTAGTATGAGATCAGGTGTGATCTCTTGGTTTGGCAGGATGGAATCCTGCATGGTGCTAAGTACAGCCAAGGAAAAAGATGTTGCCACTTGTTATTTGGGAGGTAGTATGTTTCTTTTGAAAACTAGTATTTGATTTGATTGATCTAACTTATATTTTTTGTATGATGCAGAGAGGAGAAGTTAAGCTCCAGTTTGTGATCCAAGTCGAGATCTCTCAAAAGAGGGAGTTCTAGCATAGCCGGTGAGATAGGTTGTATGAGCATAAAATCCTAGTGAAGCTCATAGGTGGCTCAGATTTAAATGATCCTATAGGTTATCCTCGGATGTAATAGGTCCTAGCGAAGCTCGCAAGTTATCCTTGGACGTAATTATCCCTGATGTGATTCTATGCTAGAAATGGCTAGAGTGAAGTTTGAGTACTTCAGGGAGAAGCTTGGTGTTCTCCAAATCAAGGTTCCTTCCAATAGGAAGTGATGAGTCCATGATCCCCTCTGACATGGTGGTAGGATTGGTTCCTCCCATGGCCAAATGTAAGTGTTGTGCCCTTCTGACATGGTGGTAGGATTGGTTCCTCCCATGGTCAGATGTAAGTGTTGTTCCCTTCTGACATGGTGGTAGGATTGGTTCCTCCCATGGTCAGATGTAAGTGACGTGCCCTTCTGACATGGTGGTAGGATTGGTTCCTCCCATGGTCAAATGTAAGTGTTGTGCCCTTTTGACATGGTGATATGATTGGTTCCTTCCATGGTCAGATGTAAGAGCTATGTACTTCTGACATGATGACAGGATTGGTTCCTTCCATGGTCAGATAGATGAGATGATGACACATCCAGTATGAAAAAGCACTGGCTCTGTGTAGATGCCACATCCAATATTAAAAAGGACTAGCTCTGTGATGCCACATCCAGTATGAAAAAGGACTGGCTCTGTGATGCCACATCCAGTATGAAAAAGGACTGGCTCTGTGATGAAACATCTGGTATGAAAAAGGGCTGGCTATGTGTAGATGCCACATCCATTATGAAAAAGGACTGCCTCTGTGATGCCACATCCAGCACAAAAAAGGGATGGCTTTTTGATGACACATTCAGTATGAAAAAGGACTGGCTTTGTGTAGATGCCACAACCAGTATGAAAAAGGACTGGCTCTATGATGCCACATCTAGTATGAAAAAGGACTGGCTCTGTGATGACACATCCAGTATGAAAAATGACTGGCTCTGTGTAGATGCCACATCCAGTATGAAAAAGGACTGACTTTGTGATGACACATCCAATATGAAAAAGGATTGGCTCTGTGTTGGTGCCACATCCAGAACGAAAAAGGGTTGGCTCTGTGATGACACATCCAACATGAAAAAGGGCTGGCTCTGTGATGATACATCCAGTATGAAAAAGGGTTGGCTCTGTAGAGGACTACATCCAGTATGAAAAAGGACTGGCTCTGTAGATGTGCATCCAACATGAAAAAGGGCTGGCTCTGTCGATAAATACCTACATGGAGGCTAGGCCTACACCCAGCATGAAAAAGGGTTGGATCTATAGAACTTCCTGTGACGAGTAGAATTGAGAGATAGAACCAGTGATGATGACCCAGTGATGATCCAGATCAAGTGATGATCTAAACTTGATGATGATCCAGTGATGATCCATATCAAGTGATGATCTAGACTTGATGATGATCCAGTGATGATCTAGATTAAGTGATGATCCAGATCAAGTGATGATCCAGTGATGATCTAGATTAAGTGATGATCCAGATCAAGTGATGATCCAGACTTGATGATGATCCAGTGATGCTCCAGATCAAGTGATGATCCAGTGATGATCTAAATCAAGTAATGATTCAGACTTGATGATGATCCAGTGATGAAGATGACTTGAAGATGAAGATGACTTGATGATGATCCAGATGATACAGAGAAGAAGACTTGTGCTGATAAATTGTGTCGAGAGAATACCTTCCTAGTTAAGAGGGAGTGTTGATGTATTTGTAACTTCAAAATGTATTCATTTGTATATCTTATTTATTGTACCGTCATGTTCCTATCGGGAAGTATCTGTAATGTAAACAAGTCATGTAAAGTCATTTAGGTTAACCCTCCATTCTAAGTCAAGGAAATAGTCCCTACAATTGAGTTAAGGTTAACCCTCCATGTTGATAGAAGGGTAAAGTCCCCACATTTGTGGGGCACTAGGGTTATTAGACTCTCCTAGAGAAGTCATCCCTGGTAAGTAATTGTTAAGTGAGGCCGACTTGTTGGAGTGGACATTAAGTGAACAAAAGAGTATAAATAGAGAGTGAGCCTCTCTATTTAACACACACACTCACTCACTGGGGCGCATGAGTGAGAGAGGAGAAGCTCTCTCAAGTGAGAGAGAGAGAACATCTGTTGGAGATCATATTTTCTATCTTTGGGTATTACTGCTTCCATTGGTGCTCATTCTATCTCTGAGGAAGTTGCGAGGTTTTCTCCTTTATGGTTTCCCTAAGGAAAATTCTTTGTGTCTCTTGTCTCTTGTGATTTTTGTTGTACATGTTATTCTCTCAAATAAGATCCTAGATAATATTGCTTAAATGATAAAAATCTAACATCGTTGACTGAATGGGTTTTGAACATTGATTCATGTTATGATAAAAACAATAAACAATTCGAGTATGTGTCGATTTTAGGGAGAGTATGTGTCGATTTTAGGGATCTTAATCGGGATTCCCCTTAAGATGACTATCCTCCTACTTATATCGATCAAATCATCGATAATTATGCCAGGAGTGTTATTTTTTCATTTATGGATGGATTTCTTGGCTATAATCAGAACGAGATTCACCCTGTTGATCAACATAAGATGAATTTTATATTCCCATGGGGGACCTTTACTTATCGCAAGTTGTCATTTAGCCTTAAAAATTTTGGTGCTACATTCCATCGAGCCATGTCATACCCTTTTCATGACATAAAAAATATAGTGGAACCATGTCATACCCAAATCCTGTCACCACCATGTGATAAGACCTTTGACTTACATATTTGCCCTTAATCCCAGCACTTGGAGTGGAAACCCATGTTGTTTGTCAATCTTACATGAAAATACTCAGCACTGCGCTTTCCCTGTTAGCCATGAGCAGTACCTTGCTCGCACCGCCTGTATCATGTTTTCCATAAGTAGTGCCACCGCTTGTGGCCTTTTGTCCATAAGTGTTTCTTATCTAAACTGCTCTGTCATAAGAAGAGAAAAGAGGTACCCTGGGTAAAATGGGAAAAAGAGAAGTTTCTCGAGGCTTCTAGATCATGAGCCTCATGTCCTTCCTTATCCCTATCATAGTGGGTCAGTTGAGTTCAAGATCCCCCATCATAGGATCTTAGAGGCCACCTCATCCACAAATATCTCAACCATTCCTATCCATTGAGCCTTATAAATACAAGCTCATGTCCATGGTTGAGGGGGGAGAACCATAGAGGTATTGTTATGCTATTGGATTGACCACTTGGCCCAAGCCATTTGAGAGCATAAAGAGCAAAGTTGGAGCTTATGGGGATGAAGTGTTGGTTTCATGGAGATGCATGTCGACACTAAGGCTTAATTGGTTGTAAACTTCTCCATTCATCTTAATGCAAAGCTTATTTCTGTCCCACATTACTATTGTTTTGATTTCGCATGTACATGTTGTTAGATTCCTTAGTCACTGACATGGGTAAGTAGATGATGTTCTGGTAGCTTTGATGTGTTTTCATTTTTGATCTGGCTATAGGTACACAGGTTCACTATCGAAGCAACATTCTAGGTATTTACAACATCCAGGGAGGGTCTTCATCCTTTGTTGTTCACTCATTTGTTTTGGATCTGAACCATTCAGACCAGAGGAATAGCTTCTGTCCGCAGAAGGTGAAATATTCCTACTTACAAATCTATTTGTTGAATTATTTCCACTCTGGAGCATGTGGTGGTCATTTATCTGGGATGGCTACAACCCAAGAAATCCTTCGCACTGGCCCTCAGTCTTCAAAGGATGTCACGAGGCTGTTAAGAAATGCCCACCTTGTCAACATTTTATTCCAAAAAGCGCACTCATCCTGCTCCGCTACACCTCGTCATTGTCATTGGCCCATTTTCCAAATGGGGTATTGATTTTATGCATTGTAAGCCTACCTCAGCCGGGGGGCATGGTTACATCATCGTAGCCGTTGACTATTTTACAAAATGGGCTGAGGCCCTGCCTACATATGCAAAAGATGGTAAGACTGCCGCTCTCTTCCTATTCAATCATATCATAGCTAGATTTGGAGTCTCGCAGTCCATTGTTACTAATCACGGATCACATTTCCGTAATCAAATGATGGAGGAACTGAGTGCCAAGCTAGGTTTTCACCATGAAAACTCTACGCCATATTATCCACAAGCTAATGGTCAGGTTGAGGCCATTAACAAAGTTTTGAAAACTATGCTTCGTCAGATGGTTGGAGATCATAAATCCAACTGGCACCACATTATTTTCTCTGCTCTTTGGGCTTATAGGACTTCAGTGAAAATAGATACTAGCTTCACACCTTTCTAGCTTGTCTATGGACTTGAAGCCGTCTTACCGATTCAATGTCAGATTCCATCTTTACAACTTGTCGTGGAACTTCTCCTAGACACTTCTGCAGAGGAAGAAAGATTTTTGTACTTGAATAACCTTGATGAGACTTGGAGAGATGCTGCCTTGGCTAATGAGGCACATAAGAAACACGTCAAGGTGCAATATGATAAATCCATCCAACCTCATGCCTTTAACGAGGGTGACCTAGTTTTGACTTAGGACCAGAGATATGACAAACTAGGAAAAGGAAAGTTCGAGTCCATGTGGTACGGTCCTTTTGTCATTTCTAAAGTTTTAGAGAAGGGGGCCTACGAGCTCGTTGACTACGATGGAATCCCTTTGGGGGAACCTCGCAATAGGTTGTACCTAAAAAGGTACTATGCCTAGGTATTTCCTGGATAGTATCTTGTATATATGTATATTGCTTGACTTTCAGTGTGATTTCAGTATTTTCAATATGGTTTTGAGTTTAGTGGCTGCATCTGTTTATACCATGTTTTGGTCATGCAATGCAGATGGCTTTCTAAGGCTTCACTGATGGTGCTTGCCACCACACCTTGAATCTTGCCTCAGCTTCCTGGGTCCTCTATTCCCCAGCTGAATATTTGGTTAGTTCATGAGCGGTTTGTATTGGTTCCGCTACCAACAACATCGTCGAGTATCAAGCAGTCATAGGTCTTCTGACTGAAGCTTCCTCCCAAGATGTTCACAGTCTGGTAGTCTTGATGGACTCACAACTCGTGGTTTGTCATCTAAACCATGTTTATACCATTAGAAATCTCGTTCTTCTCCGCCTCTTCCAGAGGGTACGCTTGTTAGAAAGATCATTTGAAACCATCACTTATAGGCATGTCCCTAGGGAACATAATGTAGTTGCTAACTCATTAGCTAATTACATCCTATATTGGCATATTGCCCATTCATGATGTTAAATCAGATATGGTTCATTGTAAATAAACAATTAAAGACACATAAAACTCATGTAAAATACATTCACCATTTGAGACATATAAACACCAGGTAAAAGTCTGTATATATATATATATATATATATATATATATATATATATGAACATGTTTACAAAAAATAGGTCACAAGACCTCATTTGAATCCCGTTGGCTTTCAAGCAAAAATCATCATACAAAATCCTGAAGCTATCAGCTTTCAGTAGATATCTCATGCACACAATGTCTAGTGATGCTCATGGTAACACATCACTGCCCAAGATACTCTACGTAGAAGCCTACTAAACCAACCCGGTACTCCCGCTGTAGGTCTCTAATACTTCAGAGGGAGGTCATCAATGGAAGCGTCAGGGATGTCTAAGGTCAACCTCTTCAGGTTTTCCTCTAACTCCTCGGTAATATCATCGCCCTGCGGTACAAAGTGGGCTCCAAATCGTCTATCCAATGGGGAAGCTCCCCCAGGTCGTGCTGCTCCAACGTCTGCATGAAAACGTTCAGGTCTCGTTACTTAACATCAAAAAACATAAAAACATTTTGTCCATTTTAGGGTTTCCTGCTTCTTACTGATGTCACCCCACTATCCCGCCAGGTGGGAGCGGTAGGTCAGGGTCTCTATTGAAGTCTGTACCCACATAAGCATAATCCTCCACCATGAGGATCTAATCTCAAATCCATCTGAAGAACGAGTCACCGAACTTCACCTTCCCCCTGCCCGCTCCAGTACGAGCCATAATTCAGATCCACCTCTGCATATGGGGGTCCCACGCTCTCAATCTGTAAAGACCACCTGAGGTCTCGTCTGTGGTACCCGCTCGAAGAAGAAGCAAGCTAGAATGGAACCAAATCCAAACTGCTTCAGTTCCCCCTGCCGACACTTAGTCAGCTAATCCTTGAATATCGGAAGTAGGGATTTCGCCCAATTGAATACTATAGGTTCCATGGCCTCTATGGCATACAACATGTGTGCCCTAGAAGCCTGGTGCACTCCCTGACTCCTGGCCACTCTCTGCATAGTAAATAAGACAGTCTGTAGATGTCCATCCATCACTGCCTTTATGGGGATTTTATTCCCCGATGTCCTCGTCCCTAGGATACAGTGACGGTCTATCAACTCTTGTGTGGTAATATCCCCTCCTTGGGAACCTATCAATGAGATGGGGTCACCCCGTCTCAACAATCCAATCAAGAAGTAGATGTCCTCTACCTCTACTGTCAGAATATGAGCTCCAACCTCAAAGTGTTGCGGCTCTAGATTCCACATCTGAAGTATGTGCTCTAGCAACCGCTCATGTGATACCATGATAGCAGTCCAGAAGAACTTCAGGAGCCCATAGTCTCGTAATGCGGCTATGCAACCTGCATTCCTTTCAGCGAAAGTGTCATCATTGTCATGTTTTCTTTCTTTCCATATCACCATTTTTTATCAAAAAAAGCATGCAAAAAACAATCATAACACATATTAGAATCATCCTTAATCATTTAAATCCAAAGAAATGATATATTTTTGCTTATGTTATCAATTTTAAATCTTCATGGCCGGCACCGCCTATGCGCCGTTGAAGACAGGTGGTGGCACCGCCTGTGAGCCTTGTTTTTGGTGCGGTTCTAGTGAGGTACCGCGTATCCCGCAAGGGACAAGCGCGGTGCTCGTTCCCATGGTTTTAGGGCTTGCCATACAGGCCCAAAACCCCATCAAAAATCAAAATTGAGACTATGAAAAGGAAGAGTAGGGTTTTAACTATTACCTGGAACTAACGGCACTCAAATCCGATGGTGGAAACTCCTGATATCAACGACTGAAGATCTGACTAGGAAAGTGCTCCAAATGCTCTCCACTATGGGTAAATAGTAAAATGATTTGATTTTTCACTATTTACATGATTTTTATACACATTTTTTGGGTTTGACATACTATAGTTTTGATTTAAAATCGCTTTTTACTCGAAATTTATCAGTCATAATCCCTTAATGTTAGTTATGAGTGCATTTAACACTTGTTTTTTGAGTCGATTGCAGGATAGAAGAACTATAGCAGTAAAGTTTTGGGAGTTTGTTTCTGACTTTTTCGTACTACCATAAAATAGAAAAAGTCGATGAGTGTTTGTTACAACACTTTGGTCGCGCTCTTGAAACCTAGTATCAAAGGTTCGAGTCTGTTTCCAATTCTTTCCAGGCTCATAAAAATGGCATTGTGTAAAGAAACCTCGTGGAGTCTTCTTTCAACTCTTTTCAGGCTCCTCAAACATGAAAAGATCACTGAGTCCGTTTTCGATTCCGAGACTCGTAAAAATGACATTGTGTAAAGAAACCTCATGGAGTCCTCTTTAAACTCTTTTTAGGCTCCCTAAATATGAAAAGATTGTCGAGCGATCTTGTCTTCTTCATGCTCGTTAAAGCATTTGAAGAGTCGTCTCTCCGACGGTAGGTTATCTCTTTTTCAGTTCAGATAGACTATTTATGAAAAAGGAATTCTCCAGCCAATCATGATAGCTGGAAGAGTTCTCTAAGGTATGATTTTACACTTTTTCGAGCCTTAGGGACTAAATCATACGAAAAAGGACCCCTTTGGAGTCTTCTTTTGTAATCATTCAGACTCTCTAAACATGAACGATACCGAGTTTTCTTTCATTGGACTCGTTAAATTAAACATTGAGAGACCCGCTTTTGGGAACGAACCCCTCCTCTCTCAGGTTGGTAAAACATATGAGTTTGGACTCGTCTTCGGACGAGTTATACTAAGTGTTTGTTACCCTCTTTGAACTCGTAAAACCGAAAAGATGCACTCATTAATCATGATGGGGGAAATGGGAAGGGAATCATTTCACAAATAAATGGTAGTAGTTTGTCATTACCTTTGAACATGGCACTTGTCTGCATATCATTTCAGTCAATTGGGTATTCAGCTGATCTTTGTGATGATCCACTTTCATGAGTCATGTCACTCCTTTGAGTCTTTCAAAAGAATGCATTGTCCACTGTCACATCGTGAGTTTGTCTCGTTTAGTCATGCTGCCAAGTCTTGTGTTGTGCCACCCGATGTTCAAAGGGAAATTGAAGAACTTCACCTCTATAGTCAAAATAGTCTCTGTGTCAGTACTTTTGAGTCAGTCTTGTGGTTACTACATTCACATCATTCCAGAACTATGTTCCGAGTTTTGTGTCATCGATGTGGGACTCATCCTGGCCCTCCTTTGATGAGACTATTCCCATCGACATCAGCTCATCATCCAAGAAATATCTTAGAAACAAAAACTTAGTACCTTGAGATTTGTATGCATTAATGACAGATTCTCTCACTCTCAACATAGGTTCACATCATTGACCTTTGATCGATAGAATCGATTAGGTGTTCGACATCAGGACATCTATTCACACTCAGTGGATTGTACTAGGGTACCTTGGGAATCATTGACATCAATGGTGATCTCCCTTGCACTTTTTAACGATTCACATCATTGACCAGTAATCAAGCGGTTTCTACCATCTTCGACTTCAGATCATTGTAATCACATGGATAGAATTGTACTTTGCGGAAGACGAGACGAAGACCCTGGGTATTTGTTTAAAGCGCTCATTGCTTTTCCCCAGGTTGCGATGGAGTTTTATATATCTAGCATGGATCCACATTTGTATGGTCGTGGCTATGCTAAAATTTGCGTCTGTATGAAATAGATCTACGTTGTATGTCTGGTAGCTATGTCCAAGTCTGAGTCCTCTATCACATGGATTTACGTTGTATTCTAGTAGCCATGCTTGTTTATTCCTCCCATGGATTTGCCTTGTATTGGTCTACAGCCATGAGTTGGTTACTTGTGTCTATGAGTCAAAAATATTGATGTACTACAGATGCCTACTAGACAACATGCTCCGATCGAGCTGACATTTTCACCTCAAAGTGACAACTTGTCCTCTCAAAGATCTCGTTTATCGTATCCCTCTAAGATTCACGCTTTAGGGGGCATTCTGTTATACCCAAATTCTGTCACCACCATGTGATAAGACCTTTGACTTACATATTTTCCCTTAATCCCAGCACTTGGAGTGGAAACCCATGTTGTTTGTCAATATTACATGAAAATACGCAGCACCGTGCTTTCCCTGTTAGCCATGAGCGGTACCTTACTTGCACCACCTGTATCCTGTTTTCCATAAGCGGTGCCACCGCCTGTGGCCTTTTGTCCATAAGTGTTTCTTATCTAAACAACTCTATCATAAGAGGAGAAAAGCGGTACCCTAGGTAAAATGGGAAAAAGAGAAGTTTCTCGAGGCTTCTAGATCATGAGCCTCATGTCCTTCCTTATCCCTATCATAGTGGGTCAGTTGAGCTCGAGATCCCCCATCATAGGATATTAGAGGCCACCTCATCCACAAATCTCTCAACCATTCCTATCCATTGAGCCTTATAAATACAAGCTCATGTCCATGGTTGAGGGGGGAGAACCATAGAGGTATTGTTATGATTTTGGATTAACCACTTGGCCCAAGCCATTTGAGAGCATAGAGAGCAAATTTGGAGCTTATGGGGATGAAGTGTTGGTTTCATGGAGATGCATGTCGACACTAAGGCTTAATTGGTTGTAAACTTCTCCATTCATCTTAATGCAAAGCTTATTTTCGTCCCACATTACTGTTGTTTTGATTTCGCATGTACATGTTGTTAGATTCCTTAGTCACTAACATGGGTAAGTAGATGATGTTATGGTAGCTTTGATGTGTTTACATGTTTGATCTGGTTGCAGGTACACACGTTCACTATCAAAGCAGCATTTCAGGTGTCTACAACATCCAGGGAGGGTCTTTATCCTTTGTCGTTCACTCATTTGTTCTGGATCTGAACCATTCAGACCAGAGGAACAACTTCTGTCTGCAGAAGGTGAAATATTCCTGCTTACAAACCATACCTCAACGATTTACCTACTCATTCACAAAGTCTGGTGGATCATGTTGAACATCTTATGGCCATTTTTGTTCAATGTCGCCACTATAATATTCACTAGAACCCACACAAATGTGTTTTTTGTGTGGATGTTGGAAATTTTCTGTGATTTTTCGTTTCCAATGATGGTATATGAATTGATCTTTTGAAAATTGAGGCTATTTTTTCCCTACCTCCGCCAACAAACATTAATGAACTTTAGAGTTGGTAAGGGAAGACAAACTTCTTGCGTCATTTTATATGCAATTATGTAGCGAAAACACATGGTTTTATGCACCTATTGAAGAAAGGGACTCCTTTTGTCTCGGATGACCTTGCTCAATGTGAATTCAATAATATCAAGCATGTGATTACACATGCACCTATTTTGCGCCCCCCCTCAATTACACATGAGATTATCTACTCTACCTTGTTGCTTCCACTTCTACCATCGGTATGGTATTAGTGCAAGAATACCAAGACGAACAAGAATATGTGATCTATTGCCTTTTTAAGAGTCTTACAGTCTCTAAAACCCGTTATTCACATGTCGATAAGTTACCTTTGGTTATGAGCATAGGTTTGCAATGTTTTCGTCCCTATATTTTTCTATGCACAACCATTGTTCTTGTATACTTTAATCCCATCTACTATATTTTGACTCCTCAAGTATTGGGGGGAAATATTTTCTTGGATCATCATCCTACAAGAATTTGACCTTGATTTTTCTATATCTACTTCAAATAAATCCTGAGTGTTTGTTGAGCTTATGTGTGACCTTCCCCGTATTATTGAGAATTATGAGCCCATCGACTCACTTCCTGATGAGTCTTTGTTCTCATTAGTATGACTGATCCCTGATATGCATATGTCATTTTATATCTCCAAAGGCAACATTTTCAGCCCAATTTATCTCCAGATGATTGTCGATGTATCCGACATCATGCAAAATTCTACCTTATTGTTAATGATACTTTGTATCATCATGGTGTTGATTCCATTCTTCGACGACATCTAACACACGATAAGGCTAAATAAGTTTTGAATGACTGTCACTTTGTATACTGTGGAGGTCATCTTTCTAGGATGGCTACAGCCCAGAAAATCCTACGTGCTAGCTACTCTTGGCCCTCAATTTGGAAATATTATCATGAGGCCATAAAAAAATGCCCACCTTGTCAACTTTTTTATCGCAAAAAATGCACTCACCTTGCTCCTTTACATCCCATCATTGTTATTGGCCCTTTTTCCAAATGGGGTGTTGACTTTATGCATTATAAGCCTACCTCAGCCAAGGAGCATAGTTATTTCATCGTTGGTGTTGATTACTTTACAAAATGCGTTGAGGTTATGCCTACAAATGCTGAGGATGGCAAGACTATCACTCTATTCTTGTTCAATAACTTTATTGTCAAGTTTGGAGTTCCTCAAGCCATAGTAACTGATCATGGTTCTCATTTTTTAGAATCAGATGATGAGTGAATTGAGTGCCAAACTAGGTTTTCATCATGAAAACTCAACCCCCTACTATCCTCAAGCCAATGGGAAGGTTGAAGCAATTAATAAAGTTTTAAAAACCATGTTTCAATGGATGGTAGGAACAAACAAATCCAATTAGCATCTAACACTCTTTTCATCGCTATGGGATTATAAAACCATTGTAAAAACAACAATTGGTTTCACACCCTTCTAATTATTCTATGGGCTAGAAAAAAATTTCCCTATTGAATGTCAAATCGCATCACTAAAACTAGCCATCAAACTTCTACCCAACACCACTACCGAAGAATTTTTTTTCTTTATTTGGCTAAACTTGATGAAACTCATCGAGATGTTTATCTCTTCAATGACACACATAATAAATGCATCAAGGCTCAATATGATAGATCCGTTCAACCTCGAGTTTTCAATGAAGATGACCTAATTCTAACATATGATCAGAAATATGACAAATTGGGAAAAGGAAAGTTCGAATCTATGTAGTATGGTCCTTATAGCATTAGCTGAGTCTTAAAAAAAGGGGCCTATGAGTTACTTTTTTATGATGGGATACCCTTTGGAAATCCTTGAAATGAACTTTACCTTAAAAGGTGCCATGCTTAAGTAATTTTGCATTTGTGCCTTGTATATTTTGCATATAATGAATTTTTGGTTGTGGAGTGTTCTTTTGTTTTGGTGTGTTTAGGATCTCGTCCTAGCCATAAATGCCCATATCACATCATGGTTGAATCTACATATGGTTTTATATTCTAGTTTGTGGATGGTGTTAGTTGACATACCCTGAATCTTGCTTCAGCGGCTTGGACTTTACTCTCCTATCGGCGAACTAGTCAGTTCATGGGGAGTTTGTTTAGGTCCTGCAACTAATAATATTGCAGAATATCATGCATTGATTGGAATATTGACTGATGCTTCCTCTCATAGTTCTAATCACTTAGTTGTTTACCTAGACTCCCAGCTTTTGGTTTCTCAGTTAAATCATGTATATGCTATTAGTAACTTGGTACTTCTTCATCTGTTCTATAGAGTACGCTTAATTGAAATGTCATTTGATTTCATTGAATATCAACATGTTCCAAGACATATGAATACTATTGTTGATTTGTTATCTAATTATGTCTTGAATTGGTATATTGCACATTCTTGAGAATTTTATAAAAAATAAGTAGTTTTGGTGAGATCTATGTATATATATTCCGTCACAAAATGTTTATAAATACAAAAAAGAGTTTTTTATATTATGCATAAAAAGTTTTGCAAAAAGGGTATTGAGACCAAAATATTAAGCATGAAACTTTGAGTACATCATAACGACAAAATATGAAGCTCATGGTTTTCAATATAACACTATATCACTACTATCTCTAATGCTGATCGTGGTAGCACATGATGGCTCTAGCCACTTGGTGAAGTAGTCATCTGAATCGACCAGACACTCCATATGTATGGCATTGGTAACACTGTGGTAGATAATTTTACGAGATATCTGGGATATCCATGGTCAAACTATATAGGTTCTCCTCAACCTTTTGAAACCATAAAAAATACATAAAAATTAAATATAATTTAAAAACAAAAAAAATAATCTTTCTTACCTAGGTCACTCCACTATGCTCCTAGAAGCTCCAGATTAGGATCTCCTAAAAAATCCATGCATGCATAAGCATATTCCTATGACATCAATAATTGACTACTCAACCATTTGAAGAATCCAGATCCATAGGTAATGTTGGGTTTTCCAGCACCATGGCATGCCATAACCTCTACCCATTGCAACATCCATGGATCTTGCAGATCGAGACCATTGATCTCCACCTGTGGGCAGAGATGAGGGATTCACCCTAGGAAGAAGGAAACTATAATTTCTCCATAACCAAACTGTTCCAATTTCCCTCTTCTACATTTTGTTAATTGTTCCTTTAGATTTTCCAGGAGACCCTCACACCAGTTGAACAATGTGGGAGCCAAACACTCTAATGCATAGAAAATGTGGGCCCTAATCGCCCCGTGAGGGGCCCTACTACATCCTACTCGCTCAATGGTAAAAATAATTTTCCTTAAAGATCGGTCTCGTACATGTTTTATGGGAATTTTCTCACTTTACATTTGTCCCTGGAGTGTGGTGCTACATGATCATGTCATAAGTTGTAGCCTCACCACCCCTAAGGCCTGAGAGTGAAATTGATGATCCCCATCTCAAGAGCCTTGTAAGAAATTAGCTGTCTTCCAATTCCAAGATAAGGATATTGGTCCCAATCTGAAAATTTTGTTGATCCAAGACCCACATTCGTATCAAATATTCCAAGAGGTGCACTTGGGCCCTCATTCCCAAAACAAGGAATAATTTCAATAACCTGCATTCACTTAGAGCTTGAACCATCATTGGATCATTTGTGGATTGTATATCATCTAGTTCATGCTCCCTCTCTTTCCATTACACCATGTTGGAAAATAAAATATACATGAGGAGCAAATAAGAGGATTTAAGAACCTTTTAATACCAAAAAAATAAAAAATTTGCTCCTTTTTTTTGGGTCATTTTGTCGTCATCGCACCCCATTTTTGTACACATAGTGACAACACTACACTTTGCATTGTCGGGATGTGTGTTATTCTTCACTAGCGCACTCCCCGAAAGAGAATAGTGCGATAGGGAGGGCACACATTTTCCCTTAATAAAATGGCCCAAAAATCCATTAATTTACCATAAAAAAAATTTAAAAATTGCATCAAAAGGAAGAGTTAGGGGAGGATAGTAACCTGGATCAGACAAAATGAAGAAAGGTCACTCGATGCTTGTATAATATCCACAACAAATTTGACCTCAAAATTTGGTTTTCTCCACTCAACTTGGGTAAAAGTGAAATGGTAAAAACCTTTTACTCTTTTCCCTATTTATTCAGTTTTGAATAAAATTTTAATATTATTTTAACCATTTTTTCATTTTACCCAGATATTTATTTTGAATATTGCAGGACAAGTTTTCTGATGATTGGTTATGGAGCAGTTTATTTTTGAGTTTTTAACACTCCTACTTTAACATGAAAAAGCTTCCAAGTGCTTATTGATACCATAGTCGCGCTCATTAAAAACCAAGGAAAAAGGTATTGAGTATCCTTTTACCACTTTTTAGGACTAGTAAAATCATTATGAAAAAGGAACCCTCTTGAAGTCATCTTTAAGCTCTTTTTGTACTCTCTAAATAAGAATATATTCCCAAGTGCACTTGTCTCTTTCAAACTCATAAAAGTATTTGAATGGTCATCTTTTCGACATCACTACGAACTAATAATCAACCCAAATGACACCACTATGAACTAATAATGTTTATATTTGGTTCTCAAAGTTGTCATATTAATGTATTCCACTTTTATCCTTACCTAATGGTAACCTGGTCTCAAATATATATTTGAGAGTATATTTTCTCCTTAACTCATCAAACAAGTCATCAATTTTGGGTAGATGATATTTATTCCTCACAATGACATTGTCCAAGTGTTTGAAACAATGCATAAACTCAAAGTTCCATCCTTCTTCTTCACAAAAAGTGTTAATGATCCCCAAGGAGACACACTTGGGAATATGTATCCTTTAATACAAAGAAAAATCCATACAATGGAGGTTGTATCAGACCCCCCTCCATAAAAACACATCCCTTCTATGTTTATAGCAAAGGTTTCTATAGGAGGTAGGCATGTGGAGGTTTTAGCAAATGTTTTTTTTATTGATGCACCTAAACAATTATGGTGCACCAATGAATCTTTGGTTTAGGCACACCGATACTTTTTTTATGGTAATGGTTCATCGTTGCTCATGATTGGATTAGGAACACCAGTGCTCTATGACCCATGTGCATTGGCCTGATTTTAGCAAAAAAAGTATTGGTGCTCCACTTTTGTAATGGAACACTAATGCTCCTCTTTGGATAAGGAGCACTGGTGTTGGTTCTCCTCATCGGTGAAGGAACACCAGTGTCGGTGCTCTTCTTTGATGAATGCACACTGATGCTATTTTTAATATATGGGCGCATCAGTGCTCCATGACCCATGTGCACCAATATTCTTTTGTAAAAAAAGCATTGATGCTCCACTTTTGACATGGTGCACCGATGCTCTGTTTAGGTTAAGGCACATTGATGTTGGTGGTCCTCTTTGGTTAAGGCACATAGGTGGCACATCGGTGCTCCTTTTATAGTATAGTTGCATCGATGCTTCTAATAAATAAAAGCATCGAACAACAGAGAGAAGAGGAAGAGGAAGAGAAAGAGTATTGTAGCCAAGCAACTAATTTTTTCCCTCTTCATTGTTTCATTTCTTCCTGTTATTGTAGAAATTGAGGCTTTGTTACCATGTGGAAATACAAGATAAATATCTATCTACAAGATAGTTCTCACGAGCATGCATAAGAATAATAGAGAGAGGAATAATGAGACTGAATCACAAGAGAAGTGGAGAATGATCCATAAATATTTCCATGTATTATTGATCAACATAGTGTACATAAATAATACATCCATGAGAGGTAAAATTGAGTTGAATAGGAGACAACTCATGCTAGCTCATAAACCAGGCTTACTAAATATGATAAACCCCCATAGGTGACTAAAGCACTTTCCAAATCGGCCAAGAAGCTTACAAATTGACTAAAGCATGAGTGAGTTGTCATCAGTGACAGAAAAAACATGTTAATCATTGAATATGGAGAGAAAATTATGGAGGATGGGTTGGACACAAAAGATAGTAGTTTCCTAGTTGACTAACTTTGCCTTATCCATTGAAAAGCAAGAATAAAGCTGTATAAAGAAAAAATATGTAGGAAGACGCAGTTACTAATCTGGGAATTCAATAAATTTGGAAGAGTCTAACCATAATAAATATAAAGGTGCTCCTAGGGTATATATGGCAAGTATTGACCAAGTGGTGCAAATGTATGCCAACTATCTAGGCTAGTACATAGGAAATTAACTAGAAATGATTAATTATTGTTATCCTAAGTATTAAGTGGGTTTATAATATTCTAACACCCCCTTTAAGGTTGTGTTTATGATGGGATATCTGAAATAATAAAAAAATATATATGTATATAGGTCCCAACAACAAGGCTATGGTCACCCTTTACAATTATTTTTGTCCAGAAAAGTGAGGAAAGATGCAAAACCACACGGAGAAAATCCTCCCATAAAAAAGGACAAATGGGAAAAATGAACAACATGTATTCATTATGTATTTTTCTTCACTTAAATGAGCTGATTAAACTGGTTCTTGAATAACTTGATGAAGAAGTTGTGAACTCCATGATCATGCACTAAAGTGTAGTATCTGCAAGAAAGAAGAGAGAATCCTTGTATCTCATCATCTAATGAAGGAGGAGAATTAGTTGAATGCTTCTTTCTGCTGTCATACTATGATCTGCAAACATAATATGAAAAAGAAAATATATTTGTGCATACTCCTTCCCAGAGAGTACAAAATTCAATACAATCAGTTCCTTGCATAGCTACAAAATGGTGAAATTGACCATGTATCTTCTTTTAAAATTGTTGTAGCACCTTCCCAATTTTGAAATGAGGCCAATAAGACTCTGAAATATCAGAAATAATATCATATGGAGCAGCAAATACCAAAGGTA
Organism: Pseudotsuga menziesii; assembly: GCA_001517045.1. Classification (NCBI taxonomy): domain Eukaryota; kingdom Viridiplantae; phylum Streptophyta; class Pinopsida; order Pinales; family Pinaceae; genus Pseudotsuga; species Pseudotsuga menziesii. The sequence goes on along the minus strand of LPNX010325949.1, from coordinate 217,329 downwards.
TAGTGTCTCCACGAGGATATAGGGCCATAGTAGGAAAATGATGAGCAACTGGGGAAAATTGATGGATGAATAAATATTAATGATAAATGGACTTCACATCTGAACAATAGATGTTTAGATCAGATCCAAACATGTGTAATAGAAGTCCAAATATGACTAATGTAATGGTTTCATATCCAACTTGAAACCATTAGATATAAGGAATCAACTAGTGAAAATGGGGTTTGTATAGTCTTAAGAGTATTCAGAGGATGGGTAAATGGTATGGATGATGTAATAACCTACATATCATATTTAAAACTTGCTTATAAATCATATTCATAATCATTTTAATGGAGTGAGAAATATCTAGATAGAGACAAGTCAGGATCTAGTGGAAAAACACAATCATTGGGAGATGGATCTAGTGGATTGATAAGTGATTTATCCAAGAAAGACATTGATATTTCTGATTCTGATATATCAAAAAATAAATCTATATCAGAGATGTTAGATAAGGATTTAAATCTGGAACTCATGGCATAATTCTTATTACCTTGGGACTGCGCACTATGACAATGTTATGAGGATTCAGTAGGCTTCTCTAGTTCATCTGGCACATCAATGTTATGCTTCTCAAGCAACTGTCACATGATGTCCATATTATTCTTGAAACATTTATTCTCAAAATGTAAACCCTTGCTGCAATAAGAACACTTGAATGTGCTCCCTTTCTTCTTGACTTTTTTCAAACCTTCATTAGCAGGATTCGATCCTTCATCTTCATTATCTGACTTTGGCTTCTTCTCTTTCACTATTTGCTTCTCTTTTGACTCTACATTCTTACTTCCTTGAATTATAAGAGCATTATCCTTTCCCTTGGATATTCTAAGATCACTTTATCTTTCTCCTTTGTTAGTGAATCAAAGAATGTACTCAAACAAGGCATTTCCAATTTGAAATAGCAAGCCTAGTAGCATGAAAATTTGACACAAAAACTGAGTATTCAGGACCCAATTTTGAATGGAAAGGATCAATTGATCTTCCTTCTTATAAATACCACATTGCTTGACCAATAGAACAAGTGAGTTTAATTTGGTGAAGAACTCTTCAATGGATTCAAAAGTGCTTGGACTCAATGAGTAACTCATTCTCCAATTGATGCGCTCTTATCTCATCTTGTACTCCAAAGAGAGACTCAAACCATCAAGATGAAAAGAATATTGGGAGAAATTGAGATACAAATAAATCCATAGGCTTCATCCAACCTATTATCCCTCTTAGCTTTCTCAACAATAGCATTAGGCTCATTCTCTAAATCCAAAGAAACTCTATAGAGAGTCCCTTACTGCGCAACAGAATGCCAATCTTGGCCTTCCATTCATGATAGTTGAAGGGAGCCAGGATCATAGCTGAAGAGGAATCCATGCTTAGTAGTTTTTATGCTCTTGGAGATGCTCTCTACAACCTACACAAATATAAACTAAGAGAAAAACTTGTAAGCTCAATTCAAGCTCTTCTTTAGAGAGGGATAAGAGATTAGATGTGTTGTGATGTAGAGTATTGATAGATACTTAACTATGTATAACTTGAAAACCTGAGAGCTCTGATACCATGTAGAAATTGAGGCTCTGTTGCCATGTTGAAATACATGATAAAGGTATAGCTACAAGATATTTCTCATAGGCATGCACAAGAAGAATAGAGATAGGAATAATGAGACTGAATCACAAGAGAAGTCATTCCATAAATATTTCCATGTATTATTGATCAACATAGTTTACATAAATAATACATCACTGAGAGGTAAAATTGAGTTGCTTAGGAGACAACTCATGATAGCTCATAAAGCATGCTTACTAAATATAATAAACCCCTATAGGTGACTAAAGAACTTTCCAAATTAGTTAAGAAGTTCACGAATTGGCTAAAGCATGAGTGAGTTGTCATGAGTGATAGAAAAACGTGCTAATAATGGAATCTTGAGAGAAAATCATGGAGGATGGGTTGACCACAAAAGATAGCAGTTTCCTAGTTTACTAGGTTTACCTTATCCGCTGAAACAGTATGAATAAAGCAGTATAAAGACAAAATATGCAGGAAGGCATTGTTACTAATATGGGCAGTCAATAAAGTTGGTAGAATCTAACTAGAAGCAATATAAATGCGCTCTTAGGGTATATACGGAAAGTATTGACCAAGTGGTTTAAGTGGATGCCAACTATCTAGACTACTACATAGGAAATTAACCATAAACGATTAATTATTGTTATCCTATGTATTAAGTGGGTTTATAATATTCTAACAGTTATCTATTTTATTTATACTACTTTGCATTTCCCACTATTGTTATAATATCTTATCTGGTTTTGTTGTTTATTTTGTTTGATTTGAGGGTTTTCCCTCTATTTTGCAGGTTAATGGTGGATTTCTTTTAGGGTTTTACATAAATATATAGGTTTTCCCTGCTTATTCAAAGAAACATTTTTTTTAACTTTGGAAAGAAAGGGGAAAAACGTCTTAAGAAGAGGGGAAAAAAGAGGTTTTGTTTCATTTATTCATTTCACATGGTTCTATAAGAGAGAAGAGGAAGAGGAATATTGCAGCCAAGAAACCAATTTTTCCCTCTTCATTGTTTTATTTCTTCCCATTATCTACTGTGTTTCTATTATCTTGCATTTCTCACTATTGTTCCTAATTTCTTATTCGGTTTTGTTGTTTGTTTTTATTGGGTTGAGGATTTTACTCTATTTTGGAAGTTAATGTTGGATTCATTTTATGCTTTTTCTTCAAAATATATGGATAGAAAATGGGGGGCAAGTTTAGAAAAGAAAATGATCCTTTTTTGTGCAGCATGGGTGCATATCCATAAGGGTTTTCACCTCCTTTTATTTGTAGGTTAACAAGGTTTCTATATCATGGAAAACTATTTTATGTTCACAAGATTATATTTTATGTTCGGTGCTTCTATTATATGTGAGTGAACCGGTGCTTCTCTTTGGTGAAGGTGCATCGACACATATTTGGTATAAATGCTCTAGTGCTTCTCTTTGGTGAAGGTGCATTGGTGAAGGTGCATCGATGCATATTTGGTATAAATGCTCTGGTGCTTCTCTTTGGTGAAGGTGCATTGATGCTACTCTTTGGTGAAGGTGCATCATTGCTTCTCTTTGGTGAAGGCGCACTAGTGCTCATTTTTGGTATAAGTGCATTGGTGGTCCTATTTTATAGTGTGGGCACACTAGTGCTCATTTTTGGTCTAAGATCATTGATTTTCCATGTTAGACATATTATCTCTAGTGGATGAGTGACTTTGAAGAGTTCTAATTAAACAAATTTCATGTAATAATTAAGTCGTTTTTTAATTACAAGAGATCCGCTCATTAAGTGGTAAATGGAGTGGTTTGACAATCACAAGGGTTTTGTATGGGTGATTTCATCACCATTACTGTAAATTGTAATGCATAACATTTTAACATTAATTATTGTTCATTTTCATAATATGATTTTTATTGATAATGCCTTATTTTATATGCTTTTAACTATAAATTTTTTTCAAACAATACAAATTATAATTTTTGTTTAATATTTGGTAAGTATTTCATTTTCAAATTGTACAGAAGAGGTTCATTAATAAACAAGGGTAAGAACTAATACTTGGAATATTCGAAATCAAAGTTATTATATCATTCCATTTTAATGAGCTTGTATTTATTACATCACCTCCCTTTGTTTGCATGTTCACAAGGTTTTTGTAGACAACATATTATTTTGTGTTACCAGTGCTTCTCTTTCATTTGGGCACAACAATGCTCATTGTTGGTTAAGGTGCACATGTTCTCATCTTTGGTATAAGTGCATCAATGCTTCTTTACTGTAGGTGTACCATGCTCCATGACTATAAATTGTAATGCTTAACATTTCAATATTAATTATCATACAATTTTATAATATTTTATGTTCATTGATAATGTCTTATTTCATATGCTTTTAACTATAAAATTATATTTCAAACAATCAAAATTATATTTTTTGTTCAATATAAAGCAAGCATGTCATTTTTTAATTTAAATAAGGGATTAATTAATAAACAGGGGTAAGAACTAATACTTGGAATATTCAAAAACAAAGTTATTATATCACTACATTTTAATAATAATGTACTTATTAAATAACCTCTGTTTATATGCATGCTCACAAGGTTTTGAGTTCTAGGTTTGAGTCCTTCAAGGTTAGCACTTCGGTAAGGAAGGTCGACGATTTACCACCCTTACAGTCCATGAATCATGGGGAATTATTGGTGGGTTTCCCGATCAATTTTCAATTGAAAAAAAAGGTTTATGTACATAACAAATTGTTTTTTGTTATTGATGCTCCTCTTTGGCATGGAACCACCAATGCTCATTGTTGGTTAAGTTACACCAGTGCTCATATTTGGTATAAGTCCATCTATGATTCTTTACTATAGCTGCATTGATGCTCCATGACCAATGTGCAATAGCGTGGTTTTGGCCAAAGAAAACATCAGTGCTTCTCTTTGGTGAAGGCGCATTGGTGCATCTTTGGTATAAATGCACCGATGCATCTTTGGTATAAGCGCACTAGTGCATCGTTAGTATAAGTGCACCAATGCATATTTGGCATAAGTGCACCAGTGCATCTCTTTAGTATAAGCGCACAAGTGCGCTTGTCTCATTAAACCACATTGATGAAAAAACCTCCGCTAAAGCCTTTGGCCGCCGAGAATTTTTAGTTATATTTTTTTTGTAAAACCCTCCATTAAAACATCTGGTACCATTGGTGGAGGTTGCAGCAATGTTTTTTTTTTTTTATCAATCTCGTAACACTAAAAACGTTCACTATAGGACCTTTTCCTTATTGTTTTTTCTTCAACAATTCTTCCAATTACATCTATAACTCCTTGAATTTTTTTCTATTCCGTTTATATGGAATATTAGATTCTAGGGAATATCCAAGCACCAAATCAATGGAGAACTCAATGTCTCTTTTTGGTGGCAATCCTTGTATTTCTTTAAACACATCTACAACCTCTTGCAATAGTAGAAAGACTTCAATAATTATGATTTTACACTGTGTTGGCTCTTCGACATGGGATGCATACAATTGGCACCCTTTTCTTAAGAAATTTTCCTATAGAAATAGGCCTTGAAATTGCTTTCATTGTATTGTGTTCTCCTTCTTCGTTAAGAAAAGTAACGATCTTATTATGGCAATTTAAACAACATGGTGTGTATCCAACCAATATATCCCGATAAAAACATCAAAGAGACAAGTCAAATTACGTTCATATTAGTAAACAAAAAAATGTGTAGGGTAAACGGTACAGGATATTGTTGATTTGACTGCAAAAATGACCAAATTCTGACTAATTTCAAATTTTCAGTAAAATCATAAACAGAAAAGTACACCGCTTGAGCGCTCGTTCAAACTCTTAGGCTTCGCATATGAATTAAAACAGAGGGCCTCTTCGCTTCTCACGTAGGCTTGGAGCCTGAGATGGAAAACTCTACAAGCCCAAGCCCACTAACATCATGACAAATATTTCTACAACCAGTTGACCTGAGGTTAAGGAGGATGCAAAGCAATAAGCGGAGAAGGATTTGGAGAAGGAGGAGAATCCCATAGATGCCCTTACTAGTAGAAGAAATTGTGAAGCCCTAAGCCCTATCCTGGACAGTGGTGAGCCCCTCGCAAAATAGGCATTGTCTAGACCGTAACTCTTCGAAGTAGCTATCGATGACGACATATTTTTGCATGCATACGGTTCGGCTGGTTTACCACCCCACATTTTCTCAATGTTTTATGTTTGTCGCTATTTTGTTATCTTTAGTCTAGATTTGGAATTTTACCAATGGTTTTGTATGGGACCCAATAGTGGCAAAATAGTAAGTTTTATGGGCAATGTTATCAGTTTTCTTTTGATGATCATCTGACTCTATGCCTGAGTTGTTTTCTTTTACTAAGAGGCTCAATTTTTACTATATGTATCTATAAATTTTGTGAATATATAATGTAAGTTATGAATTTCAAAAAAAAGTTATGACTTGCTCATGAATAACTTAAATGGACAGTATGTTGATTGAAAATATTACCTTGGAAACCTCATTCATGTTTAACTAATGACATGCCTATCAATTATCCAAGGTTTCATGGATTCTTATAATTTTTCTGGATACATCTTCCATTGTAGTTGCTTCGTAAATGTTGTGCACACTCCTAGTCATGTATTCCCTTTGAAGACATTCTATATACAAATGACCTCCTTCACATCCCCAAAATATGATTGGATTCCTTGCTCCTTTTCCTAAAGACTCTACCACCTTGGGTCCATTTTGAGTTGGATGATTTTCCTAATATGGATTTCTTCTTGTATCAAAGATTTTAGAAAATATGCCCTTCCTTTGTTACGATCATACATGTATTTTTCCTTCATAATGGTCTCTTCAAGATTCTTAGGCTTATTAAACTAAACCTTTGACAATATTCCCTTCCTTTGTTATGATCATACATGTATTTTTCCTTCATAATGGTCTCTTCAAGATTCTTAGGCTTATTAAACTGAATTTTATCTTTGTGGAATGTATGGAACTCACATAGGAACCTTTGTGTTTTTACCTTCTCATTCTTGATGAGCCCAATATATCCCAACAATTCTAAAACATTTCTCTCATATTCTTCCATGGCCATATTCCCTAACTTGAGTTCAAATAACTCCTCCATATTCTTGTGATAGTAATGTTTAGAGAGGTACTTTTGTTGAAAATAATTTTCAAACTGCTTCCACAATATCCTCTTTTAATTTATGTGTTTCACTTGAGTTAGTCGGTCCCACCAAACCAAACTGAGGCCTTCCTTACAAATTGTAAATGGAAACCTTGGATTCCATGTTAGAGGAGTAATTATGCAATTGGAGATACTTCGTCATCCCCTAAAATCATGATTCGACATCTTCCCCCTTATTCTTTCACATCAAAAGAGGGTGGGATAATCTTTCTAAGCTCCCCTTGTAGATCTTATTGTACATGTATTATTTTATGATGTTTGATTGAGGAAAGATCTGGACTACTCCTTGATTCTTCAGATGTGTATGAATTCTTAGCTAAAGGAGGTTGTGAGTTGTGATGTTTATGACTCCTGGTAGCTCTTATAGATTGGATAGATCTTTCATGGGATCTCCTTGTTGAATGTTCTTTACCATATTTCTGATGAAATGAACTTGGTCCAATTTGTATTTACCTTTGCAGTAGATTTAAGCTTTAAATTTCAATTGATTTTGTTGCTCTTGATCCCTTACCATTATTTCATTATCAACTCTACAATTTTGCACCACCATCTTCAAACTCTTCCTTATTTACACAAACTCTAAGGGTTCAATACTTCCTGTATGCCCATTAGATTGTTTTTCTTCATTACCCGCGTTGATATTCAAATGTAACTTCTTCTTCATGGATGTATGTATTTCGCCCTTCTTCCATTTTCCTTCTTTTGCATTGATTTGGATACTTTGACCTATAATTATCATTGATGTAAATATATATCTGCAAAATGTTGATACAATTCATCTGTTATATATACTTCATTTCCATAATTCTGTAAAGTTTCCCTTATATAGATGCATTGTGGAAACTACACATTTGACATTTTTTGTCAAACTAGGTTCATAGGCCCATTTTTTTGTCCAACTTCAAAAATATATGAGGTACTTCTTTAAAATTTAATTACTTATATATAATCTCCTATTGATTATATTTCTAGTGAATATAACTATACTCAATTATAGTTTCAAAGTTTAAATTTACTATCCTCCAAATTTAACACTTTTGTCTAATTTTTGCACTTTTTTTGTAGGGTAATTAATTTCAGAGACCAACTTTTGACACCTATAGAAGAAAAAAATGGGAAGAAGAAATATTTTTTTTGTATTAGGCACTGATAACACATATGACTGCAAGTACTTAGAAACTTTGGCTTCATTGATTTGATGCTCCAATAAACTTTTGTACAATTGTGCAATTGTTCACTTTGTCCTTTGTGTACTTTCCCTATACTTGGATTTTTTGGCAAAAACACAATTATCTTCCAAACAAAGCGAAACTGGAAAAAACTCACTTAGATAAAATTGTATATATTGTTTTGAAAATTAAATGCGAAGTAAATAATTATATCTAGTCTGGGTGTTTCAAGTAAGTTTCCCTTCCTCAAGGATTTCCAGAATCGCCAAAACGCCTCTCTGAAATAATGGATTTTGGACACTTTTTGCATCTTCACTCCAAACCCCTTGGAATTTGACTAAAATTTCCACAAGGTGTTTGCTTGGTCATAAACTGCATTGTCTAAATTTCATCATTAATAGGGCCCTTTTCAAGGAGCACAATCTAGGTCTTTGTAAACTGCTAATTCTCGGTTTATGGAAATCTAGAGATGATCTATGGTAAATTTGTGCTCCTCCTTGCTATGGAATTACCCCAATTTTTTTAATGAATTTTGGCTTAATATTCTCATGTTATGGACAAATTAAGAAAATGTCTAATACCCCTAGTGTGCTAAGCCACCGGACATATGTTGTGGTTATTATTTTGTTTTAAAGTGGCACTAGGTTCCTGGATTATGTATATCATCATCATCATCATCATTATTGTTTAATTAAAAACTAGCTTCAACATGGACAACTAATGTGGTTGGGAGGTCATAAATTCCACATGTGAAGTCGGTTTGAAAACTAAGAGTTTTGACTCTTCGTAACAACACTCTTTGTTTTCCATCCTTATTATTTTAGCCTATGTTGGTACTATTGAACCAAATTCATGAAATAGTGGGCCTTCACTGGTGCTTAGAATTAATTCTAGTTGTTGAATGTGCCTCTTAGTGGTTTTGTAACCCCACTTTTGTTAGTGCGCCCTCATTGGTCGTTTTTAGCCAAAGCATGAGATTGTGTAACTCCCTCATGTATTGTAGCCTCTCTCTTGTAACTTTTCCTAGTAAAATTTGAGTTACCTCTTCTTAGAAACAGAGTTACTCCCTTGGGGAACTTGAATTGTTACAAGTGGATTCGAATTAGCCCTATTTGGCTCTCTTGGTCGATTATCCTTACTGTCTCTTGGGGATTTAAAATACCTAGGGTTGGATTCAATTTGTTGAAAGGAGGATTGACGACTTTGTAATGAGGTATGAAGACTAATCTATGCCATATTGTAGTTTGGATAGATTGAACACTGAAGTACCTCAAGGACCATTACTGTTATAACATGATTTGCCACACCTAATGCATCATGCCTTGATGGCCTTCATTTGTCCCTATGCAGACTTACTATACCCCATTTACTCACTATAGCCCTGATGCTTTAGTATAAGCCTTAACAATGCATCTTTGAAGACATACACATGTCATCAGTTCTACAACTCGCCTATACACATCTTGCACCATCATTACCTGTGTACATCGGGTTTTGTGCTAAAGAACAAAAAAATATTTAGAGTTTTCCCCATCAAGTAACAAATACCTTGATCCTTGGCCTTCCATATGTCGGGAAACGCTTCGATTTGACCCTTCATTTCCCATTGGAGGGCTATATATTGAGACATCGTGAAGCATTATAGGAGGAGAAACCAGGAGAGTAAAGAGACTATAGAAAAAATTTGACCCATTGTTATATGCTTGAGTCTGCATCCCTTTGTCCTTGTTGATAGAACCATTTGTGTTCATCTTTCAAGCTTGCCATTGTCTTTGTGAGCTTGCCTTATTATGGAGAATTGAAGTGGTGGAGGTGGACGGACTCGGTTCCGACAGAGGTTGTCAAGTTGTATCTTTGTTTTATATTAATAGAAATATCCATTTCTCGTCCAAATTTCATGTGTAGTTATGTATATTTGTAACCATGGGTGCAATTGCTTTATACATGTTTAAATAGAATATGCTAGATTTGATGCTAACACTTAATATATTATGCTTGGATATCTATTTGTTGTTGAGGGAATATTGTAGGGACAAGCTTTTGATCAAGATCTCAACGATGGTTGTCTTCAAACATCCAGTTGAGGTACGGTTCTTATCCCTAAACGGTTAGTTTCTGTAATTTATCTAGCATGCTTGAGAATGAATTTTATTTCTGGTGTCATGATATCTATTGTGTTCCACCCCAAGCCATAGGAATATTTTCTCCGTAACAGAATTGGCGACTCCGCTAGGGCTATTCCTTTTTGTTGGGGTTTTTGAGTGCATTTTTGCTTGAATCGCTCTCTGTTTCTTTGTGTTTCATTGTTGCATTTGGCAATGTGTTCATCCATTGACAGTTCCTTAGAGAGGTTTGGCCTTTGGCTTTATTTTTACCACCTTCTTCCTTGTATACATGGGTCACCGTACTTACAATCACATATGTACGCGGGCTGTCCTCTATCAGGTCACGTACATACATTGTTATTCTTTGAACAGTCGTGTATATCTCCCATTTTGGTTGATATCTTGGTGTGAGGAGTTGTTGGGTGGGTTATGGGTATTTTTGGGTCTTCCAGGGTCCTTATGTTGTCTTTTAACTGCTCCTATTGTGGCTAGAAACCTCTTTTTATTGGTCTTTTTTTATAAAGTTGTTATAGTCAATTTCTCACTTTTTGTTTTGCTATTAGTGCACTAGTCCTTAAGTCTCGGTGTCTTTCTTAGCTTGTGTCTTTATGCTTGTTGCATGGGCTAATGGTTTAATGGTTCATTTTTGCATTTTCATTCCTTTATTTTGAAAATACTAAAATATAGGCATTGTTGCATATTCATTTGAATCTTGCATTTACATGGAAAGGAGTACTTGCATTGGTTCACTTGGGATGAGTTAGTGTTTAGAATTTCATTAAAGAAATATTGCATTTTCATTCGAAAAGGAAAAGGAATTATTATGCATTTCATTTAGTGGCATACCATCTTTTCATTTGGAAAACAAAGTTCCACTTTGCATTGTTTTTAGGTGTGCATATTTGTTTTTATTGTTGAATCATAACATCACTAGTTTCATGATCATATCCCTTGAGTAAGCACAACTTCTTAAAAATAATTCTTTACTTAAAATTGATTAGGACAATTTTATTTTATAGGGTGCACCAACAAGTTTACATTTTAGAGTCTTGGAATAGGATTTTGTGAGTAAACTTCTCCAAGACTATAAAATAGAAGCAATTAGGTGTCTGAACCGGGAGAGAAGAAATCCTTTCTATAATTGGTGTTCTCACGAATCTCCTCTTACATAGGATATAATAACGAGGATTTCATGTTCATGGTGGGGATATCCCTCCACTACCTTCAGTCAACGCTGGAGATATTTCCAAGATCTTATTCGTATTTGGGGGCTCTTGAGGTACCTTTGGTGCTTTCGAGCTTCGGTCTTAGTTACCCTGCCCATACGGTGGATCCCGCTTGCGACTGTCCACCTAAGCACTGGTTATATTGAGGTGACAGTAGTTGTTTTTCCTAGGTACCCTAGGGGGTGCTTGAAGAGGTTATTGTGTGCGTGTCTCAGCCAGGTAGGGGTCGGATGGAATAATTGCTTTGTGTGTTGAAGATGAGGGCCATTACAATTGGTTACACACCTCCACTTTTAGTGTATGGGATTCCTAGGCCTCTATTAGGTGAGACATACTTGCTACATTAAGGAGATCATTTGTTCTCACTCTTTGCTTATTTGCATCTGTCCTAACTTACGTAGGGGTTTGTTATGTGTCCTCTAGTTGGATTTAGGGATCACAGTTACTTGAGTCTCTTCCTTTGTGGATTCATCGAGGATCGAGTTTCAACACTTTGTCGTTCTCATCGCTTAATAGGTTTATTGCCTTTTGACCCTAGACAACATCTTTATAAGAGGTCCAGACATTACACACAACCTCTCTCCCATCGTGGCCTCCATAGAATTTTTACCATGAGTACCACTTTCGAGATGCATGAGTTCCCTCCATCCTCATCATCTGGATTGGGAGGAGGAGCCCGTGAAACTCCTCCTTTGTATACTTTATGGATTCCCAAGACTCCGGTTTATACCAACCTTTGCGGGGCTGGTCCTTCCTACCCAGTAAGAATGAACTCTCTATACTTTACAGGATTTGACCCAAACTGTGCCTCAGGAAGGTCGGGTATTGAGATATGATCAATTCCCTTTAGTTCAAGTCCTTTTACATTCGACATGCCAAATATATCCACTAGTATTGCATCATCGATCCAAGTTCCTAGTGTCGACCTCAGTGTTGGATTGGCAGGCACATCAGCCCCTTACATCGCACATCAGTTTGAAGGTGGTCATATTCCTCCTTCTACTCCATTTGTTGGGGGTGTCCACCCCCTTCATATGGTCTTCACACTAGTTTTCATCCCAGTGGGGGTGGCGGTGGATATGTGAATGTTGGGTCTAAGGCTTACATTACTTCTTTCACCTCATCTCCCACTGTACCTATTCTGTCAAATGCATTTCTCATGACACATCCTCCCCATATCCCAAATGGGCCCTCGAAAAGGTATGATCCCTTTGGTTACATTTTTCCCTTGTCATATGTTGTCCTTTTTTCGAGAGGTTACATGCCGCCCCAGGTATCAGGGGGTCATCCTGTATACCATATGAATAATTATGGTTATATGGTTCCCCCTTCTCAAGGAATGCCCCATATCCAAATTCCTATGCATCCTTACATGGGTCATATGGGAGGAGGTTACTATCCCACTAGTCAAGGTCATGACCTTTACCAGAATCAACCTTATCAGAACAAATATTTCCAGGGAGCATAGAATAAAATGGTACAACCTAGGCTCCAATTTTTAGCTACATTAAGCTTGTCTGACCTATCCAAACTCATGAACGGCCCGGTGTGTCATTATTCGACGTGCCCCCCATTCCGGCCAAGCTTCCTTTGTATGTTATGAAGTTTGAGGGTAATAATAGCGAGGATATTGGTGATCATGTTACTACTTTTCACCAATGGTGCTCTTCAAATTTGTTGAATCATGATTCCATTTGACTACGACTGTTCCAATGCACCCTCATGGATTCAGCTGTGAAATGGTATATACAGTTTCCTGGGGTAACATTGACCTTTAATGACTTGGCCTTGGTCTTCCTTAATCACTTTCAATTGTCATTGTGCTATGATTCCAGTTGTTAACCCAAAAAATCCCACAATGAGCTCTACATGACCTACACCACCTAAAGACATCCACGTACAACCCTCATTTGACCCCATTTGACCCCCACACCCTCAAGAAGGCTTAAAAATATGAAAAAGGGCTTACAAACCCCTAAAAAGAGCCAAAATAGCTCTCATAGGGGCTAAAGCCTCCAAAAAGGGGATAAAACCCCTCAAAGGAGCTTAAAACCCCCAAAAGAGATAAAGATTGAGCGAAAGGGGCTAAAAGCCCAAAACAGGGGCTAAAGCCCCAACCAGGGGATTAAAACCCTAAAAATCTTAAGAAAAAGTATAAATAGAGGGGTGGGGGTCACTGTCAACTCACTCCTTCTCTCCCTATTTTTATGTTGCCCGTGTGAGTGCCTTGAGACCATTTTCCTCTCAAGCCATTCACCCTCCCTCTCCTCCATTTCTCCATTGAGCCAAAGCTCCCCATCCATTAAGAGGTGCTTCTCCAAGCTAGGGCATGGTGGCCCATTCCAACCAAAGAAGGTATACTTGTCTATTTTCTGTTTTTGCTTTGTTTTCTGACCTTATTTATTTGCAGGTTTGTGGTTTAACATTAAGTTGCAGGTATCCATTGATTGCTTGCAGGTAGCTCTTTGTTTTCTAACAAGTTTGATGCAAGGTTGTGGAGCTTAGTCCTAACCTTATGTGCAGGGGTTTCATTTTTATTTTCATTTTCTATTTCTTTATGTTCTTCCAATCTCACAGAAACCCCACCCTTCCATCCTATATACGGAAGGGAGTCGTTCCCACTCTGTAGCTAGGGTGAAAGCCCTACTACAGATTTGGCGACGGTCGATCCCACTGGATCCCTGGGTTTTGTTTTTTATATTTTGCTTACTTAGTTTGATATATATTTTCTTATTTAGGTTTATAGATATGTTTATTTCATTTTTTTTATTGTTTCGACCACATTACCAGTTATTGTTGACCGTTCTGTGATTTGCAAATCGCTCAACTGTGCAAAAACGGCTGAACCGAATTTCTGAAAATTCACCTGTGTTCGGGATCATTTTTTTCCCAAATAGTTGATCCATTTTCAAATATTCCCATAGCTAAGGGTAAAAGGGCCCATTTTCGAAGTGGGTTTTCAACCGTTTGAGATAATTCTTCATGGTTTGATCACAATCCACTTCACAAAAATAGGTTCTCTATAGGTGCGCAACCCATTTTTTGGCTTGACTGTTTGCTTCTATTGGGACTGTCAGTGCGAATCAGCCGCCTCTGTCCATCAATCTATGTTTATTTCATTTTAGTCTCTATTTATTTCATTGCAGCCTATGTAAATCACTCTTAAATCAAATGGTTAATTGGTTAACAAATCTGATTAAAGCTTAGATAGAGTTACTATAAGTTTCAATCCTTAAATTGAAATTAACATCTTTCCTAGCCCTTCCTCCTCTACCCAGTCATCACCCTTTGGGGTATTCTGGGATAAGAAGAAGGGTGAAGCTCATATAATAATAGGCACTTCACCTGTCATTTTTCTAAACCACTAAAAACGGGTGACCTGGAAGGTAGAGGGGGTGGAGACCGATGGGGGTTTCATGGCGTTCGCGTCCTCCTTGTTGACTGACCTTGCACTCGGAGGGTGACCTGAGGATCTACGGATGGGCTTAGTCCCATTGTGTTGAGAGACCAACACCCTTTCCTGGTTGAAGAGAAATACAGGTGTAAGGCAGTCACCTAGTCAGGCTACCACAATTCAAATTCAGGTATGGCATGTGTTTAGTTTTCTATTTACAATGTATTGCTTTCATCAATAATTTACCCAAGTTATGAATTCTGCAAGAAACCAAACATTCTTTACGAAGTATTCATAAACCATGTAAGCAACCACCAAAGGTAACAGAAATACAAAAACCATGCACACAAAATGTACCACATAAAACAACCAAGCTTAGTTCATGATGCTGAGCTAGCCATTAAAATTTATAATTTACACTAAGTTAAACACTAGCAGTCCTTGAGGAAATAAGTCCCCGACTGCCTCAACCGTGGGAAGTACTTGGGCTCAGCCCAAAAACTCATTGTGAGGAGTACCACGGGAACCCCAAAGTAGCTGGCCGCTAAGAGGAATTGCCAAGCGAAACGGGCAATGACCCCCACCGATTGACTAGCACTCCTATGAGAAAAAATCCAAGCATTGTCTCCTAGCAGTCTTGGTGGCTAAGTGACCACCTAAAATCCATTAGGAAGCCATTGAAACCGGGGTCCAAAATTCATTACCATATTTCACCACTTGACATACAAATCAGACACAATTGATCCCCCACGTTCTTCCTCACGCTTGAGAGGCGATCCACCACAGTTTGGGTCCTTGAACTGACACCTTCGAGACCATTCTCAACGGCCCACTACACCATCAGTAGGCCACATATCTTCTGATTTAGACTTAAATTCATATCAATCTGAGCCAGATCTGCACACTGCACCATCAAGCCCCATGGCTGGTGCAAATCCAGAACCATTTTCTGGACTAATGATTGGCAACAGACCCATGTCCACACCCCACACCACCACCAACACCCTTGATGGTGGCCTCAGCACAGTCATGCAAACCATCATAAGCCAGCTACCACCACCCATATTGACCAGTCAAGTTGTCCCTCCTGTCACAACTGGGGGCAGTATCCCATCTACTTCTACTATCCCTTCTATCATACATGGGGGCAGTATCCCTTCCACCCACACTATCCCATTTGGCATGCCTGCGGGCAGTGGACCTTCCACCTACACTACCCCTCCTGTCACACATGGGGGCAATGGCCCTTCCACTCTCACTATGCCACTCACCATACTTGGGGGCAGTGGCCCATCCACAACGGTGCCACAGATACCCCCAGTTATGCAGGTGCATCATGACCCTACGAACCCTACCACCATTGTTGCCCCATCTCATATAAACCTTGGGTCAAACCTTCCTTTCATGGCACACCTCAACCTGCCTGACTTGGCTCGATTAACAAATGACCCTATCTGCCATCAAACCTTTTGGCCTCCCATGCCAACCAAACTTCCCTCATGCATTCCCAAGTTTGAAGGGAAGGCAGGGGAGTGCCCCCAAAACCACATCATGATGTTTCACCTATGGTGCTCATCAAATAGCATCGTAGATGATTCGATCAGGCTCAGACTGTTTCAACGCACCCTCACTGGTGCTACAGCAAAGTGGTACATTGAGCTACCACAAGCCAAATACCCAGATTTTAATTCCTTGGCTTTCATGTTCCTGCAGTATTTCCAACTCCCCGTTAGATATGAGGAAGGGGTGGAGATCTTGCTATCTTGCCACCAGAATACTGCGACCCACATAACCGACCACATCCACGAGTGGCAGCGACACGGTAGTTTGTGCAATATTCAACTTGATGACATGATCTTCCTGGATTGGTTCTTAAAAACTTTGCTACCACCTATAGCAAAGGACATCGCATCCGAACGTCCCCAATCCGAAAAGGAGGCCATCTTGAAAGCCCAACAGTTTGATCTGAACTATGCACAGTCTGGATACCTTTACACTGTCATTCCAGACGCTCCCCATGCAAGCACCTCCTACCGGGATGCACCAGGGGCATCTCATGCCGCAGATGGCATCATAGGCTCTATCTCCCACCAACCACAGGACCACTCGACAACACCTGCAATACCACCGCAACCAAGCAACACCCCCAATGTTGCCTATCCAAACCAAACTCTGGATTATGCAAGAATGATGTCCCAGTCCGAAACTACCACTTCTTATGAATAACCTGTGCCTCCGCAGTAGGCCCAAGTGTTAGCTTGGCCGGCACAACAATATGTGGGACAAATGCCCACATTTGTGGCACCTCCACCCCCCCAAGTCTACTATGCACCACCTGTGCAAGTTGCTCAAGCCCCCGCCCCCACTCTGCCAGCACCTTTGGTACAGGTGTTTACATAGCAAAACCGTCCCAACCAGCCAGCCCTCAATAACCAACAAGGGCAAGTCAGAAATAACCGGGCCCGAAACTAAGGCAATAATCAACCGCAGGGAGGCAGTCAACAACCAAACCCTCCCAACAATGTTGGGGCAAACCGCCCAGCCCAAATCCCTCAACAACCAAATGCACCTAGGCGCAACGCTCCGCTGCGCACAAATCAGAAATGCAAGTTGTGTGAGGTCTACGGGCACTATACACAAGAGTGCCTCTTCATGGGTGCACCAAGCAGGCCATCCACAACGAGGTTCAACATGCCCAATACGGCAGCCCCAGCTCAACTCAACCAAGCACCACCAGGGCCTCCACCCATGGTGCTCGAAAACCCGTTGCCCGTCCAAGGACTGGTAGCAACTGCACCTGCTCCCCAACCCAATCCCAATGCCTCGGGGGAACCTCCGACGGCAGAAATAGGTGTTCACCACCTGCTAGCCATGAGACCTAAAAAGGTCAATTTACAGACCAGACGAAACCAGTAAGGAACCAACACCGAACCCGCTAACCCATCAGCAACATCCACGTCCAAAACAACCAACACACCTCTTCATTTACCCCCTTTCCTCCGTGCCCCGCCATACACCGGGTTGCCAACAATGTCACGGCTAGAGTGGTTGTAAGCTACAGCATCGTCGATGACTTGTCCCAAACACCTATGGCCATGTCCACTCTAAAGGTACTTAAAACTTGCCCAACGCAACGAAAAGTCTTACTAGCCGCCCTTGGTGCTGTAGACCCCTCCGACTCAAAGTTGATCACATTCAACATGGAGAACGGAGAACCACAGATGCCATCAACCATTGCCTTCCAAATCCTGGTATCCATTTAGAATTTGGTCGTACACCGGTGCATAGTAGACAAGGGGGCATCCACGTGCATTATGTCTACCTTATCCTGGCATAAGCTTGGATCCCCAATTTTGCAACCATTCTCTACTACTCTGTGGGCTTATGATGGCCATCCCACTAAAGCACAAGGAATCCTCCCACATGTTCCCATCACATTACCCAAGAAAACAGTACTAATTGACATAGAGGTTGTCAATGCTCAATTGGACTATAAACTTATCCTCGAAAGAAGTTATATGTACGCCTGAGAGTCATAGCATCAATTATTTTTCATCTCATGATGTTCCCTCATGAAGGGAAAATCGTGACGGTTGACCAACTGACTTATCATGATCCGCAAGGGTTAACTACACTAGCCAATGTTATCCCAACGATCAACACCATTGATCCGCAAGGGCTAACCGCATCTTCCAATTTCATCCCTGCGGTCAACACCACGGTTAACATCATACCTGCCTCCCCATTGTTGAATGTGGGCCCTGGGTTGTTTGTCGATACCACAATGATGACTTCCTTTCCCTTAGTATCGCCATCGCCGACACCGAATGAGACTGCGGATTTGTGCATGCTCTCATCCAACACTGCTACACCCAAACATCAACCACAACCACAACCCCAACCGCAACCACAACACCATCCGTAGCCGCAACACCATCAGCAGCCGCATCATCATCAACAGCTGCAACATCATCAACAGCTGCATCATCATTCACAGCTGCAGCATTATGTGCAGCCGCCGCCACAACCTCATCCCCACATGCAACCATCAAGGAGTTATCTAGGATCCTCTCCAATCCACACAATTCCCTTCCTCTTTCCCTTGCCTGGTGTCATGAGTAAGCCAGTAATGGCTACCTGAAACTTACCCAATTTCACATTGGGGATTCCCGTGTGGTATCTTGATCCACCCGCCCAACTGCCAATGCCCCAGATAGTCTTAACCCTCATGCAACCCATTGCGGTCGAATCTCATCCTCCACCCGACCCGCAAAAACCAACCACTGCACCCACACCTGCACCGCCCAACCCAAAAAAGGCCAGGGGCAAAAACACAAAAGCTACCATTGAACCTCGACAGATCCCACCTTTCACCATCTGCTAAGAACAGGGCCACCCAACTCAAAACTGCCCTGAGATTCCCATAATCTACGCGCATTTGGATGCCATGGATACAATAGAAAATCTCCCCGTGGTTGAACTCCCAAGCGGGCCAATAGTGAGAAACAAGTCGTTGAGAACAAACCATGCTTGCGCCCTTTGCGGATTGTATGGACACTATTTTCACCACTTCCAGGACTTGACCAAGTTTCGGGCCGCCCTTAGCCATCTTCAGAAACATTCCCTTGAATCTGAAGTCACTGCCATTGAGGAGATCCACCCTCTAGTTTCTTCCTCGACCACCACAACCATTTACATGATCTCTAGCTCTAGTAGTCCGTCCATCTTCTCGCCCATGGAAGATCCACCTGATCTATCCCGGTGCCACTGTTAGGATAATGTAGAGATCTATAAAACCACCATCAGTTTTACCCCATTCCCTTTCAACCATGGTGTGGAATCAGTTCTTCCCATCGAAGGCCAGATTTTGTCAGCCCTCCTTGCCAATGACCTTTGTCTCGATAAGGGGGCACATCTCTTTGCTAAATCAGATGGTCGGCTCTTGAAGAATCCCCACAATGGGCTCCACCTCAAGAGATCCCATGCCTGATAACACCACCATGAGTCACTTATAGCGTAGATTTTGTTTTTTGTTTTACAATGTTTTTAGCACAAATAAGAAACCCCCCATTTAGAGGCAGCACCATTAGCTATTGGTTCAGAGTCACCCAGAGCCTATTCGAGACACCCCTCACACCTCCGGGCTCAAATTTCTATCTTCTAACGAGACCATCATCTCATGTTTAACAAGTAATTTTTGGGACCACTTCCCAGAAGTTACCTCGGTTTACGAGCCACATCATTGTGATGTAAGTATCTCCGAACCTGTACTTGCATTACACTTGCCGACCGCCAATCATGCAGGTTCCTGGACCACCGCCTGGAAGGCACGTCATTTTATTTTAGCATATAGTTGTCTAATCCATCCACCGCACCTTATGCAGGTCCTCGGACCATCATCCGGAGGACAGATCATTTCCTTTGCATGCATTTGGCATATAACTACCATTGGACTTGCACTCACATCACATGTAGTCAAGTCCGTCCACCACAACTCGCACACACAACTCTCTTGACCTTTGTCCGAGAGCCACATCAACTTGCGTACCACTGCCACACCGATTCACATGCCTCTGTCGCGATCTATCCCGTGTATATCCAAGAGCCACCTGCTCCATCCATACTGCACGGATGACCTTTGGACCAATGTCCATTATCCTGACATGGGGGCACCATCGGTGCCCCCTCGACCGGTTGACCATAATGGAGTTTCTTTTAATCTCTTTTCTGACTCCTAAAAGAATGAAAAGATTGTCGAGCACAACTGCTTCCTTTCCCGCTCGTTAAAGTATAGGAAAGGGCATCTACATCATCTCGTTTATCTCCTTTTGCAGACTATGTAGACCATCAAATGAAAAGGACCACCTTGGCACATTCAAGACAAGACCATTCCCCTCTGCATCCTTTTATGCTTTCTCTGGCAGAGGGGCTGAACTTTACAAAAAAGCTCACCATGGGTTGTCGTTAAGCTCTTTTCCAGTCTTCTCATCAAGAAAATATCACCGAGCAAACTTGGTTTCATTCATGCTCGTAAAATTATCTGAATGACCGTCCAATCAGTACAGGTTTAACCTTTTCTGGCCTGGTTGGACTACCAATGGTAAAGAATTCTCCCATCCCTCAAAGGATGGGCAAGCTCTCCTATGTATAGTTTTAACCTTTTTCGGGCACAAGGGACTATTAATGAAAAAAAGACCCCACTGGAGTCTTCTTCATGCTTTTAGAATCTCTAAAATTGAAAGCACCATCGAGCATTTACTTTCTTGGGCTCGCTAAAAATCCACGAGTTCGTACCACAACGGTGTCTTTAGACACCATCCCACATAAAACAGTTTGGCAGCATTCCCACTTTGGGTCGCCTTTGTTCAGATTACTCTACGATGTGTCTTCCTTGGATTCCCATCATTATCAAAAGTGTCTACCTCCCCCAAGTATTTCCCATCTGCAGTTACATTCCCGGTATTATAGCTACGATCCCTTTCCCTTGAGTCAGTTTCATTTGCTGCCTGGTCCGCCCTGCCGTCAAATTTTGAACAAAGGAAGTTTGAGTCCACCATGATTCCCTGCCCCTGTTCAACCCCTCCCCCTTCCCCCCCTCCATTCAGTGGGCCAGTCCTCAAATTGTCTCACATCCTTCGGTTATCTCCCTCGCGCTTCTGGTCGAGGAAACAACATTTCCTTGGCCAGTTGTAGGTCTCCCTCTATCGACGGCAACACATATATTCCAAAGGATAGACCCAGATTTCCCTGTATCCTAGTTTCATTAACCTCATTGATGAGTTCCTTGGACCACTTGAGAGGAGTCCTTAGTGCCTCTTGGGTTGGTTGTGTTTGACGTGCTCAACTTCAACTACATCATCTCACTATTGAGATTCGTACAGGGTATTGGTCCATGCAGTATTTGGTCGAAGACCCTGATTGTCACCTGACTCTAGCACTTTGGTGAGTCTATTACGGGACCCAGACAGGTTCATGTCCCTTGTGATTTTCGAGTTGCGTTGGAGACAGTGTTCAGAAGCCCCAGCAGTGCTTCTATATAGATTCGTGATTGCTGTAGCATAGTGTACCACAGAGACTCTAACTCTCCGTCAGTAAATCCCCACAGTTATGTGCCATCCCAGATTCAACAGGTCATCAGTTACGAAGATATAGCATTCCATGAGAATGCCATGGGTCCAATGTATCAGTTCTTCATATCAGTATTGTACTCAGCCTCTAATCAAGGCAACCATTATGTAGCACCAATTGTATATGATTGGTTCTTGTATTCTAGAGCTTTGATCGCATGATTCTTTTTGAGATTGTTACGAGCATGGGGATGCCCGACTCATCCATATACATGTCACATATTATTTGTATCTCACCCATTGATGGGAACCACATTAATACAAAAACCAAAAGCCACCATGCCCCAGCCTAGGAAGCACCACCTCTCGCCAGAAAATCCTATGATGTCCGTCGGCCATACGATGAGCTCCTGCCCTCACACATCAAGGGGCAATCTGTTAACCCAAAAAATCCCATAATGAGCTCTACATGACCTACACCACCTAAAGACATCCACGTACGACCCTCATTTTACCTCCACACCCTCAAGAAGGCCTAAAAATAAGAAAAAGGGCTTAAAAACCTATAAAAAGAGCCAAAATAGCTCTCATAGGGGCTAAAGCCTCCAAAAAGGGGCTAAAACCCCTCAAAGGAGCTTAAAACCTCCAAAAGAGCTAAATATTGAGCGAAAGGGGCTAAAAGCCCCAAAAAGGGGCTAAAGCCCCAACCAAGGGCTTAAAACCCTAAAAATCTTAAGAAAAAGTATAAATAGAGGGGTGGGGGTCACTCTCAACTCACTCCTTCTCTCCCTATTGTTATGCTGCCCGTGTGAGTGCCTTGAGACCATTTGTCTCTNCTCCATTGAGCCAAAGCTCCCCATCCATTGAGAGGTGCTTCTCCAAGCTAGGGCATGGTGGCCCATTCCAACCAGAGAAGGTATACTTGTCTATTTTCTGTTTTTGCTTTGTTTTCTGACATTATTTGTTTGTAGGTTTGTGTTTTAACATTAAGTTGCAGGTATCCATTGATTGCTTGCAAGTAGCTCTTTGTTTTCTAACAAGTTTGATGCAGGGTTGTGGAGCTTAGTCCTAACCTTGTGTGCAGGGGTTTTGTTTTTATTTTTGTTTTCTATTTCTTTATTTTCTTCCATTCTCACAGGAACCCTACCCTTCCATCCTATAGACAGAAGGGAGTCGGTCGTGCTCTGTAGCTAGGGTGAAAGCCATACTACACCAACACTAAACTCTTGTCGAATTTTCAACAAGACAAAGCCACCCATATTTTCGACCACATTCAAGAGTTGCGTAGATGAAAGCAATTTATAAAATCCAACATTCCATTGTAATTCTTGTTGGAATGGTTCCTTAAGTCCTTGCTGCCGTGTATTGCAAAGGATGTTTCAAATTCTAGGGTGGGAACTTAAGAACATGCCATTTTTTGAGCTCAGAAAATAGATATGATATATGCTCAATATAGGATCTTATATGAGATTACTCCTAATGTGTCCAGGTCAAACCATGATCCCAAGTTTAAACCCAGGCCACATGTCGATGCCATTACAAGATTTGTAAGTGTGAAAGCTATGGACCAGGTTACATATCAAACTTAGAATTTTTCGCTTAATCAGTATGTGGCCGGACAAGCTGCAACTTCATCCACCCCCACCCAATCATGGATGTACATTCTGTGCAATCATTGAACTAGAAGGGTAACAATGACCTGGATGGAATAGGAAGAAGGGGAGAAATAATAAGAAGGGTGGGGATGAAAAGGAGAACACTAATGATGACAAGAATGATGAAAATGATAGAGGGGACAAGAAGACTAAATGAAAGGTCAAATTCCCTTGTAATCTTTGTGTGGGAAACCATCTTATGTACTTGTGCCCTAGAATCGAGGAAGCCTCAAAGTTTATTGTGCAGATCCCAACTATGCAAATTGATCCCCTTCCACACCATCAAAACATGGCTTCTAGGACCTCAGCCGATGAAAGTAGTTTTGGTAGGAGTCAAAACCTGCCAAGCACAGAAGGTGGTCATGGTTGTATCAATATGATGTTGATTGTTCAGGTTGCAACTCATTCATGTGATTATGGTCTATAGCAACCAATCATGGGTAAAGAGCATCTGCCTACAGAGATTCCTTTTAAGATCGACAAGCTTAATACTATACCACGCATTCCTAAAGGGGTATTAAAGCATTTGGGTTACAATCCTAATTCCCGAACCACCCAACACTATTCTATTGTAGAGGATTTGGGATAGACTCCCTGAGTGATGTCAGCTTTAGAGGTGCTTCAGACTTGTCCCTCATAGAGGAACGCTTTGTTGGTTGCTTTGGGAGCTCGTGACTTAAGTAGTCCAAGTACGATAAAGTTTGAGACTGTTGATGTCCAGCCTCGCTTGCCTTACCATGTGGCTTTTGAAGTCCATGTGGAGCATCTAAATAACACCATCAAACACATGGTTATTGATGAAGCCGCTTTGATATCAGTCATGTCATTATCTTATTATAAGGGTCTGGGCTCTCCCACGTTGTCTCAATCTACGACTATGCTAACAACATTTGATGGACGCTCATTTAGACTACACAACATTATTCCTTTTCTTCAGGTCCAGTTGGGAGGGAAGACTTTGTCAGTCGAGGTCAAGGTGGTTGATGCACCCCTTCACTACAACCTTTCACTGGATTGAAACTGGATTTATGCCATGAAGGTGCTCATATCATCGGAGTTTTGTGTTGTATCCTTTCCTCATGAATATAGAATCGTGATGATCGATCAATTATCGTTCAACAATTCTAGTTTCTCTACATTATTAGGACCTAAGGTCCTAGTTATTAAGAATTCTTAGCTGACAACTAAGAACATTGGTGTCATGATGTATCCGTCACTTATAGGAACATTTAACTTTCAAACTCCAATTTTTTCTATTGATTCCGCTTCCGACGGTTCTCTATCATCGTCGAATCTGGTCCCGTTTCATACTTCATATTTAAGTGATCCTAGGACTTTTCCTTCTCTAGTTGAATCTGGTGAAGGGATCCCACCCATCGAAATGGATATGTCGTGGTATGAAACAAAGTTCATTTGTAAAGCTTCATATGAAACTACTGTAGACCATGATCTTTCCTCTTTGGGGATAGAGGAGGGAGATCCCGCGCGACTCCATGCTTTACTTGTCTGCTCAACTTGCTCACATGATTCTCTCAATGATACTTTTCCCCCATATGAAGCGATTATCGATACCATGAGTTGTCCCTAAAGGCCTTGGGAGGACCTATATTATAGACATTTTTACCTACAAGAGCTTGAAAGGACCAAGCATGATGAGTCCTGGTTGGCCTTATGTGAGGAAGTTGATCACCTTGTGCTCCCTTTGGACGAGGTGTTAGGATTTATAATCCTCCCTTATCCAAACTGTCTATTAGATTATATTTTCCTAACTTAGGAGTCATTTGATTATTATTTGGTCCACTAGTACCATTGGGTCCAATTGGCCTAATGGGGCCATGTGTACCAGTCACTAGAGTGTGGGGAATACCAGTCGAGGCTAACTGAGACTGACTGCACTTGCAATCAATTTAGGCGCCTCTTAGACCAATCCCTACATTTTAAGAGCCATTGGGAGTGTCAGCACAAACCTCCTTGAGTTGTTGGCAGTTGCTAACTAGTTAAGCTTAGTTATGCTTTAATTACATTCAGTTAGATATCCTCCAGTTCAGTTAGTGCCAGTTTTACATGGTTGCATGTGGGAAGACACTAGTTCTCACCTACGACTGCAGTTAGACTAGTTTGATTGATTGTAACTGATTGAGAGACTGGATTAGACATATGGAGTTAGGTAGTTGAAGTCCGATAGTTATTTAGACACTTCTAGTTAGCCATGCAGTCAGATTGAGTTGGTAGATTTGAATTCATCTCTAATGATTCGAAGTCTCCTTTATGTATCACCATTGTATACTGATGGGAAGTAATGAAGTTTATACTGTAATTATCTAAGCAATACTTATATGTTTCCCGTGAGATTTGATTTGTTCAGTGTGTATTATTCATTCCTTTTCACTGCATAATAACTAAGAATATGATTACACTCATTGCTCTGAATATCTAATGGAACAATAATTCTAATATGGTATCAAAGCCATCTCAGGAAAGCTTCAAGTCTATCTACTCTCCATTGTACACCGGAAGCAGTTAGGTTTCCATAGAAGTCCCGCAAAGATTGCCTTGCTTCCTTTGAATTCATTTAGAGTGGCTATGTGGGCGTGATGGACCCTGAAAACATGTACATGTTGAGAGGGAAGGCTTTATTTTGACATAGTGCAGATTATTTTTGGTTTTTCAGTGATATTTCGCAAGTTCAACTTCATATGGATTTGATATTATCAGTTCCTCTTCTTACTCCATCCACAAGATATTCATAATGGAAATTGAAGATGATTTCATGTCTAAAGAGACAAGGTCTCTATGAGGTCTCTATTGGACTTGGTAAAGAGTCCTATGAATATGAGAATGACTGGATAAATGACAGTGATAGAGATTTTGGAAGAATATGTATGGCCTTTTCTCCAACTTGCGCTACCTTATTGATTCTATTGAATACCCAAAGGATCTTTGGACATAATTGGATACAAAATTTGGCAAGAACAATGAGGATCATTATAGAAATTTGGAGAGCACACCCCGCACAACAAGAGTTCTTTATTCAAAAGTCTCAGACTCTACTCTCTTTGATGAAGTTTTTCAAGATGAAGAAGAAGCGGAATCTTCCACACGGTCAATTCAAATTGAAGAAAGTCTCCTTGGAGTGACTCCTTCTCCTGCTGCTCCGGAAGTTTATGAGATCTATGATATCTCACATTCTCATATGTCTGATACAGAAGAATACATTCAAATATTTGTTATTGAAGAAAAAATATCCTTCCATTATATGCAAAAAATCTCTAGTGATTCTTCTATTTTAAATTATGTGCATAGTTTACCGGTGATTGTTTTCGAAAATAAAGAGGAATTTGATTTTTCTATATCTAATGATGTTGTTGGTGTGAAGAAAAGTAATACTTTGTATATTTTGGAAATAATCTCATATTGTAGGAGTGATCCATTCACTCTCATTGATCTAGATCTTCCAGCAAATTCCTACATGATTGCATGCACCAATACTAAGAATTTTGAAGAAGGAGAAAATTGTGCATCTATCATATCGGTGGAGCACACTCTTGGATCTGATATGAACCTATTTGGATCTGATATTATATTATTTGGTTCAGTTTTTAAGTTTCAAGAGCTTCTAGTAATGTTTGTAGTTGTTCTCATCAATTTTGTTGTGAAGAATCAAGTACCAAAAATCTCTTTCAAAATTTATGTTGGGGATTTGATGTTAGCTTTCTCTCATGAGTTTGCTAATATTATATTTTGTAAATATTTGGATATTTTGGAAAGAATATCATATTTGAGGAGTGATCCATTCACTCTCTTTGATCTTGAGATTCCAGCAAATTCCTACATGATTGCATGCACCAATATTCAGAATTTTGTTGGAAAAGGAGAAAATTGTGCATCTACCATCTCGGTGGAGCACACTCTTGGATATGATATGAACCTATTTGGATCTAATATGATCTTATTTGGATCTGATCTGATGTTACTTGGTTCAGGTTTTAATTTTTAAGAGCTTTCATTAATGCTTGTAGCTTCTCTCATCAATTTTAGTGTGAAAAATCAAGTACTGCAAGTCTCCTTCAAAATTGCTGCTGGGGATTTGATATCATTCCACACTCTCGGATGTGATATGAAATTATTTGGATCTGCTATGATCTTATTTGAATCTGATATGATATTATTTGGTTCAAGTTTTAAGTTCCAAGAGTCTTCCATCATGCTTGTAGCTGATTTCGTCAATTTTGGTGTGACAAATCAAGTACCACAATTCTCCTTCAAACTTGTTGCTGGGGATTTGATGTTAGTTTTCTCTTATGATTTTGTTGATATTATATTTTGTGAATCATTGGTTATTTACAAATATATATATCATATTATGGAGCTCAAGCATTCACTCTCCACAGTCCCAGGGCTTCTCTACCTATCTATTTGATCACATGCTCATCTCCTCACAGAACTAGTAAAGATGGAGACATTCTGCATTCACCTCGACACTTGCTCCTAACACTTGGGATTCTTTTTACCTCACATGGTTTGATTTTCAAGGCTGCAATATATCATTTGCTTGGGTGTTCCTCACATGGTTCTAATTGTCAATCACTTTTGCTCTCTTATCAGTTGATTTCAGTTGCTCTACATGGGTCCATTTTTCATCTAGCATCTGTCTATATTTTTGATTCACTTGAGCATATTCTTCTTCTTCCAAAGAGGAATATTCCTCCAGACATAACCATTTATTTTGGATTCAGAGGTTCACATGCACAGATTCAAAATGTTGCTGCACATAAGAACTAGAATACTACTTTGTTGCTACATAAGTGCTGCAAACTGCAGCTAAAGATTTTGCAAGTTTTTAACTTGTTTTTTCCCCGATTCCTGCTTATTTTGAGGGTGGGGTTTCCCATGAGGTTTTCCCCTATTTCCTCGATTTATTAAGTAACATTTTTTTATCTTTTAGATTGTATATGGGTGACTTTTGGTCTTGTTGCCACAGTTGTCCAAGGTAGGATTCAGGGGGGTGTTAATATTTATAATCCTCCCTTGTCCAAATTGTCTATTAGATTATATTTTCCTAACTTAGGAGTCATTTGATTATTATTGGGTCCACTGCTACCATTGGGTCCACTTGGTCCAATGGGGACACATGTACCAGTCACTAGAGTGTGAGGAACACCGATAGAGGCTAATTGAGATTGACTGCACTTGCATGCATTAGTTTAGGAACCTCATAGACGAATCCCTACGTTTTAGGAGCCATTGGGAGTGTTGGCACCAACCTCCTTCAGTTGTTGGTAGTTGGTCACTAGTTAAGCTTAGTTATGCTTCAGTTGCATTCAGTTGGATATCCTCTAATTCAGTTAGTGCCAGTTTTGCATGGTTGCATGTGGGAAGATGCTAGTTCTCACCTACTTCTAACCTACCACTCCAGTTAGACTAGTTTGATTGATTGTAACTAATTGAGAGACCGGATTAGACATATGTATCACCATTGTATAATGATGGGAAGAAATGAAGTTTATAATGTAATTATCTGAGAAATACCTATTTGTTTCCTAAGAGATTTGATTTGTTCAGTGTGTATTATTTATTCCTTTTCACTGCATAATAACTAAGAATCCGACTGCACTCATTGCTATGAAGATCTAATGGCACAATAATTCTAATACGAGGATAGTATATATGTTGAAGGGAACACGAAAAATATTTTGCCTACCATCCTGATGAATCCATGAGAGAATCATGTCACTGAAGTTGAGACTTATCTAGATAGCCTCATTGTGAACTCTCGCAAGAGAGTAGATTATCCATCTCAATTTCAACTTGTGTTTGAAAGAGGCAAGCATCTATTGTGATTTATCATTTCGATGGTCAAAATATTGTTCGACCATTTAATGCTTGAGGCAATACTTCAGTTCCCTCCCTCATGCTCAATGAACTATGCTTGAACCCCCAAGTTTGGCTAGCACCTTGTACATTAGTGTATATATTTTGATTTTACCTACCATAATTTTGTAGCTTCACTCTAGCCATTTATCCATTTCGATATAGTTTTTTGAGCTTTATGGATTAACATTACAATGTGAGGCTTTTTTGTGGAACAATTTCTTAAGGTGGTAAGGGGTTGTGCCTTTGATAAGTATATATCGTATCTGGAATATATGATAGGATTTCACTCTGCTTGAATTATTACATTATCCTGAGACCATGATTCATTAACCCTAGGTACGAACCCGATTCTTAATGACACTGAACCTTCTAGTTGCTTCTAGAAGTGTCATTATGTAAGCGGTGGGGCTTTCCCAAGCATGGGTACCCTAGTTAGAACATGCTCTTCCATATGTTTCCCATGCTAAGCATCCTCCTTAGGTTTGGGAGTCCCTTGTAGTCCCGCCGTGACTTAAAACATAAACCTCATGACCTTTCTTATAAATTATGCTAGCCTTTTTCCTCAGGGACTCCCACTTTATATCAAGTTGTAAATGCATTACATGAGTATGCTTGCCATATTGAGCTTAATGTTGAATCTATGCTTTATTTTTATAATCCATCTCTCCCGAGCTTGTTTCAATCCCATCCAAGCAGAGGAACTTATTTATCCTTTTCATCTTGATCACCCCATATCCGAGAGGGGACATTATCCCGAGTGTGCTTATCCTGCACATGCTTCCTTGCATTGAGCATAGGTATGTTCCACTGTTTGGAACTAGTTTGCTTGCTTGCAACACTCATTTCCTCTTTATTGTACTATAACCATATTTTATTCTTTTTCAAGCTTTCTAATATAAAAAAGACAAAAAAAAATAAAAATCCAAACAGGAAGTGATATTCTCTTATTGGCATTTGTCGTGTCACCTTCGAACATAGAACATTTTTTATTTTATTCATCATGGTTCGGGTTTCTAGCATGACTTTAGGAGTTGTACTTGTTATTTAGAGCTTTCTTCACCGACTAGTTAAGCTTCCAGTCTCTATGGATCCTTTGTTGATGCCTCCCGTGTCACAGAGTTGTCCCATATTGCATATTGAGTATATCTTGCCTAAGTGTCTCCATATGCCTCATGATCTTGTTTGAAGGAAGTCTTTAACCCGAGTTGGCCATTCCTCGGTTTTCTTGACTCTGCATGTCGGTCATTCCTGGTACATCACAGAGTTGTGGTCCTACTTGGAACCCTGTGACTACTTTCATTATGGATAGGTGGCCTTGAACCCAGTAGATAACATCTCATCATTGGTCACTAACTGAGTGGTTTCCCTTGTGTTCAATGGCAAGAAATATATTCACACAGTGGTATCTATGTCGTGTCTTGGATTCCATTAGACCCTATTAGTGGTTTCCTCACCTTTGTTAGTAGTTTTCATCATTGGATACTATTCAAAGGGTCTCTTTCAAATGTTACTTGCATCTGGTATGCGCGAGAGATGCACATGGTTATTGGTTCATGTACATCTTGTCCATTCGAGTTCTTCCAAATCATCCAGCCTTGTTATAGACCTCATGTTGGTTGGCAGGGGATTTCGTAATGCCCTCCTTCTAGCGGATTCCATTTCGTTGACTTTAGATCACATATTCCAGAATTGGGATCTAGATTATGTTGAGTGCCTTGAGACTTGCAGTCATCAGTGGCAGGTTCTCTCACCATCGACAATTTTGGGAATACATAAATGTCCCCTGATCGATGGATTCTTCAAGTGTTAAACCTCAACACCTTTATTCACACTTGTTGAATGCACTCAGTACCTTGACACCCATTTTCATCATCGGTGGGATGTCTCACGTCTGTTAATGATATACATCAATGACCAGTAATCAGACAATGTTTCATCATGTTCGAACTCAACACCTTTATTCACGTGATGGGTCATATATAAGCATCAATGGTTCATGTAGAAGACCTCAAAGTAGGGTGGAATTTCATATATTCTACTACCTTGATCGTGATAGTATTTATGGGATTTTAGTTCTCATACTAGAGCAGTGTACCTTGTTATGTAGCAGATGTCTTCATCCAGTATGGAGACCAAACCCCATTGTGTATTGTATGTGGTTGTGACCACCTATGACATATGTTTATTATGCATATTCATGGCCATTGTACTTATATGTATTCGGGACTTCTATATATAGTCCAGATATGCAGTCATATACACAGAGTTATCATTGTATTATGCTGACGAGTGGCTAGTTCTTCCTCCTAGATATTCACTACTCCACTACTGGGAATATTATAATGTATTTCGGCCATTGTGTATCGCTTTGACCTCACACATTAGGGGGCATTTGTTATAGCTTGATTTTCCACACCTCATGCATCATGCCTTGATGGCCTTCCCTTGTCCCTATGCAAACTCACTATACCCCATTTACTCATTATAACCTTGATGCTTCAGTATAACCCTTAAAAAGACATCTTTGAATACATACGCGGGTCACCAATTCTACAGCTCGCGTATATGCATCTTGCACCATTATTGTTCGCGTACATCGGTTTTGTGCTAAAAAACAAAACAAAAAATATTTGGAGTTTTCCCCATCAAGTAATGAGTACCTTGATCCTTGGCCTTCCATATGTCGGGAAATGTTCCTATTTGACCCTTCATTTCCCATTAGAGGGTTATATATTGAGTCGTTGTGAAGAATTAGAGGAGGAGAAACTGTGAGAGTAAAGAGATTATAGAAAAAAAATTCCCCACTATTATATGCTTGATTCTGCATCCCTTTGTCCTTGTTGATAGAACCATTTGTGTTCATCTCCCAAGCTTGCCATTGTCTTTGTGAGATTGCCTTATTATGGAGGATTGAAGTGGTGGAGGCCCAGGTGGAGGGACTTGGTTCCTCGATTCCGATGAGGTGCCGTCAGAGGTTGTCACATTGTATCTTTGTTTTATATTAATAGAAATATCCATTTCTCGTCCAAGTTTCATGTGCAATTATGTATATTTGTATCCATGGTTGTAATTGCTTTATACATGTTTAAATGGAATATGCTAGATTGAATGCTAACAATTAATATATTATGCCTGGATATCTATTTGTTGTTGAGGGAAAATCGTAGGGACAAACTTTCAATTGAGAGCTCAACGATGGTCGTCTTCAAACATCCGATTGAGGTACGGTTCTTATAACTTAGTGGTTAGCTTCTTTAATTTATATAGAATGCTTAAGAATGGATTTGATTCCTGGTGTCATACTATCTTTTTTGGTCCACCCCAAGCCATAGGAATATTTTCTTCATAACAATTACTTATCTCTGCTTTGGTCTTGGATGTGAAGCCTGATGGTGGATGGAGATATCCTAAGGGACTGTAGTGAAGGTAATCCCAGTGCACGAGGTAGTGAAGATGCAGAGAAAGTAAGTGGTGAGGTAAGGTGTTTAGGTTTTGCAGGTTGTATCCTGGGAATTCCTATGAAGGGAACTACCATATGTTTTGGTTTTCGTATTCCTGAATAATTATGGGTCATGAGGCTTGTTCCTCTATGTCAAGAGCAGTGTTTCTGGTAAGGAATGTCTTTTGTTTCATTTAATAGCTTTCAATACAACTGAAATATAGTTGTTTTTGTGTCGCAGTGATGATAGTGTTGAGGAAGAATGCACCATGTTCATTGGTTGAGAGTACCTCTACTTGTGGATCCATGGACTAAGTTTGGGGGTGACCTGTTCAAGTGTGATTGGATTGACTATGTTTATGGATGGGAGGAAAGTTGTCATGTTCAAGGTAGTTCCCTCTTAACTAGATGAGGATTCTACTATGTGTTTATTTACAAAATTAGTAGAAGAATTTATGCTCTCGAATATGATATGTTATCTATTTAAATGGTTGTAGGGGGTGGCCCATTGATTAATTGCTTATGTGGATCATATGGAAGACATCCTTCAATATGATATTGGATTATGATGAATTGTCTGTGGTTCAATGTTGCAGGATTGAATATTTAATATGAATGAAATTCAAGACTATAAGTATTGTCAGCAAGTC
The DNA here is from genome assembly GCA_001517045.1 of Pseudotsuga menziesii. Lineage (NCBI taxonomy): Eukaryota > Viridiplantae > Streptophyta > Pinopsida > Pinales > Pinaceae > Pseudotsuga > Pseudotsuga menziesii. The sequence continues at coordinate 183,967 of LPNX010325949.1, read as the reverse complement.
CTTTGAGTAGTTTTAGTCCTGAAAAACATAAGAATTATATGCTACCAGAACCCATGGTAGATTTACTCGAACAATTCACAGAACTGTTTGAATTCTATCCGTTGAAGGCATACTATTGCAAGTTCAACTAGTCAAGTTTTTTTTCCTTTAGTCATTTCCATAAAATGGCCAAGTGTTAACCTTGAATTAGAGAAGTCATTTCTGTGTTTTTAGTGCCCATGTGCTAATGACGACATGCCAACGTTGGGATTAGTGAATTCGAATATTAATGTATCTTTTTGTTCATACGGAAGTGTCGATGATGATGTTTCATCATCAGAATTGGTATGTTAACTATTAATGTTTTATATCTCATTGTCGACTTTCGATTTCTGACATGCCAACGTCGGGTTCGGTAAGTCAAGGAGATTGTTATTGTTATGGTTTAGTCAGTATCGATTTCTGATTTTCGACATTCCAACATCGATATCAGCAAGTCAGGGAGATTGTTGTTGTTGTGGTTCGGCCAATACCGACTTTTGACTTTTGATCTATCGACATCAGGATTAGTAAGTCAGGAGGGTTTTTGTTGTTTTGTTTAGTGGTGTCGAAATTTGACTTCCAACTTTCAATGTGTTGCGTCGAGATTGACAAATTGGGAGGGTTAATGTTATTTTTGTTTTATGGTTTCGATCTTTGACTCCCGATGTCGGGACTGTTGAAAGGGCCAGGATCAACAATTCGGGAAGTTGGGACCAAACTGTCGGGACCGTTAATAATCTTAATTATATAATAAATAAACTGTTAATGGTTGAATGCCTGCTTTATTTAGCTTTATGGCTTCATAACCCGGCCTTAGGAATATTCTTTGTTGTGTTTTGTCTCATGTTAACCTTCCGCATTGGGTCCTCGAGTGCCTCTGATCTTGGTTTTTGGGGTAGGGTATGTTATAAAATGGCTCCATAATTTTTCTTTTCATTTTAAATTCATCATTTGTTGATGTGGCATGATGTGTTGGAGTGATATTGATGTGGCACTACTGTCCACCTATAGTCTATGTGTCACCTGTAGGTTTTTCCATGTCTTCCCTTTTGATCCATGTCATCATGACCCTTCAAAACATCATAGAGCGTTGCGTTTACTTTAAGACCAAATCTTGGTTGTTCATGGCCTCAAGTTCTCCCTCCTCTAACCTTTTTTCCCAATGTTCCATGATGAGATCTAGGTCAGCAATTTCATCTCCCAAAAAAATCTAGATGGTTAGTTGTAAAGTTCATTTTTGTCACCTTTTACCTTTAGCATGTCCCATGAGGAGATCTTCACCATTGATCTATTCTTCATTATTCAATTTGGGGCATTCACATCGCCCTGAAATTTTTTGATACCTCCCTAAGATGGTCTAGCATGATGTAATGTGGGTTATTGATTTAATATACGTGATAATATCTAGGTTGTTCATATGATGTTCACCTTTTTTGGACCTTGACGAAATGCCTCAATGCAATGTAATGTTGGATCTCATGAAGGCTTATCAATCATTGATCTTGTGGGTTTGATTTAATTTGGGCCATTCACTTCTAGCATAGTTTTGAACTTGTTACATGCATGCCACCAACGCATTTGGACTCTAATTGGTACTGACACCTATGTGCTCAACTCCACATTTTTATTACATGTCATACACTCAATCCACATCATATTTCACTTTAATTTCAAATGTGTGTAATAAGTAGCATAGAGATATTAATTTAAAAAAAGGGTTGATGTATGTCGATTAATAATGTTTCTATATCGAACATTTTTAATTAATGTTGTTGTGTTAGAATGTAATTAAAAGTTTACTTATACTTGAAATTATATTTTTAAATTAATTATTTCCAATCAAAAATATTATTAAAATCTAAATATATATTTTCTTTTTTAAATATTTTAGTTTTGTAAATTAATTTCATTTGTGTAAAAACATTTACTCCTCTAGCTATTAGATTGATCTTTAAGTGTAATAAGTTAAAAGTTTATCACTTTATTTTATGGAAACAAAACTATAAAACTTTTGTTTATTGGAAAATATTATAATACATTGCTAAACTAAACCAGTTTTCTAAACCATATAAAAGTATTATTGATTCAAAATATTTCATTCACAAATTTTACATTCCTAAGTTATACATAATTACTTTAATTAATTCCAATTTAGATAATAGTTAATTATACAATTTGGCCAATTCACAAACTTATTTCATTTACACCAACTGCGTACATTAATGCTATTTTCTCAATAATTCATATTCACCATAGTTATACTCAATTTCCCTAATTAATCTTAATTTTCTTTACTAATTGTATAAAGTGACTTAATAGCCCAATTTATTTATTTGTAATTAATCCAATTAGCTCCTCCCTAACAACCCTAATCACCCCAATTACAAATTGAAAAAAATGGACTATTCTCCTCACTAACATTAATTGCCACTTTAGTATGGTTAGTCCAATTAGTTTTAATTTATCTAATTGTCCTAATTATCCTTAATTCTTTAATAAATATGAGATACATCATAAAACCTTCTATAATGAAAATATAATAAGTGTTATAATTAAATCTAAAAATAATATAAATTAAACAAAAATGATTATTTCCTGCCAATCCGCTCAGTGATTCTTTTTGGTTGATTCTATGCAATCTAAATCATAAGAACGAAAAACATATTTGAAAAATCTAATAAGCACAAAGACTCAAATTTATAACATGAACTAAGTATTTAACCAATGTTTTGGAATTTTGAGGTGCATTATGTGACTTTAGAGGCTGCTTATGCAAGTACTCGTGCATAAAGGCTTTAGGCATCGGTTATAGAACCCCTCGGAGTGTAAAAGCTTTCTCTTAGAATTAAGTGTTAGTCCAACATTGTTATCGAGATTTAAACATCGCTTACTTGATATACTAATTATGAAGACCCTATGACCATTTAAGAATTATCAAATATTGGTGTGGCCTACTTCTTCACCACAAATGCAATGCATGCCTCTAAGAATATGTCTCGCGATGGTTCCTTGGTGCATTCTTTTTTTTCGTGGTAAATTCCATGAGGGATGAAATGGTTGTGTGGGAATTTTATATTTTTCTCGGTGTTGATCATCTCTCCATCACAAACATCAAACCTTGAAAAATTACCTCAGAGAAATTAATTAACCAAATTGTTCTTCAAGAAATTAACTTTCATATCAAACTGCAACCCGCTACGAACAAGTAGATTAAATACATTGCTAAACTAAATCTTTTATATTTCATTCACAAATTATACATTCCTAAATTATACATAATTACTTTAATTAGTTCCAATTTAGATAATAGTTAATTATACAATTTGGCATATTCACAAACTTATTTCATTTACACCAATTGCCTACATTAATGTTATTTTCTCAATAATTCATAATTGTATAAAGTGACTTAATACCCCAATTTTAATTTATTTGTTTGTAATTAATCCAATTAGCTCCTCCCTAACAACCCTAATCACCCCAATTACAAATTGATAAAAATGGACTATTCTCCTCACTAACATTAATTGCCACTTTAGTATGGTTAGTCCAATTAGTTTTAATTGATCTAATTGTCCTAATTATCCTTAATTCTTTAATTAAATATGAGATACATCATAAAACCTTCTATAATAAAAATATAATAAATGATATAAATAAATCTAAAAATAATATAAATTAAAAAAAATGATTATTTTGTACGCTCAGTGATTCTTTTTGGTTGATTCTATGTAATCTAAATCATAAGAACGAAAAACATATCTAAAAAATCTAATAAGCACAAAGACTCAAATTTATAACATGAACTAAGTATTTAACAAATGTTTTGGAATTTTGAGGTGCATTATGCGACTTTAGAGGTCGCTTATGCAAGTACTTGTGCATAAAGGCTTTAGGCATCGGTTATAGAATCCCTCATAGTGTAAAAGCTTTCTCTTAGAATTAAGTGTTAGTCCAACATTTTCATCAAGATTTAAACATCGCTTACTTGATATACTAATTATGAAGAGCCTATGACCATTTAAGAATGATCAAACACTGGTGTGGCCTACTTCTTCACCACAAATGCAATGCATGCCTCTAAGAATGTCTCACGATGGTTCCTTGGTGCATTATTTTTTTTTCGTGGTAAATTCCATGAGGGATGAAATGGTTGTGTGGGAATTTTATGGATTTTTCTCGGTGTTGATCATCTCTACATCACAAACATTAAACCTTGAAAAATTATCTCAAAGAAATTAATTGACCAAATTGTTCTTCAAGAAATTAACTTTCATATCGAACTGCAACCCGCTACGAACAAGCAGATTAAATAATCCCACTGTAAGAATGAATAGAATAAAGAATTCCATTGTGAATTGGATAGATTAAATTCGTCTTCATCATGTCGTGCATCCTGCTGCAAACTGGGTAGACTAAGGCATCTGCACAAATATTGCTCAATGTTTCTCAAAACCTAAATTCATAACCTAGATATTGCTCAATTTTTACTCAAAAATTCTCAAAACCTAAATTCATAACTTATGAGTTTAGAACCAACTCTCATACCATCTCCTATGGTCGTTTTGAAAAAACCATTTGGGAATTTCAAAACCCTGAATTCCTGAGGAAATTTATCAAACAATTAGCTACACCTCTTCTACACCTACACCTAACCTTCATAACCTTCCCAACCATTTTAACTATAGCCCATCTGGTAAATTGAGCCTTCAATTCAACATTTGTAGGCTCCTACACTACTTTTCCCTAATTTTTTCTCATACTCATTCCATCAAACACTTTGTACGCAAACTCAAATTCTTCTTTTAGAATCCAATTCTAACCCATGCAACCCTAATGTTGCAATCAATACCTCTAATACCACTCTATCACATACTCAATTCCTCTTGGAATTGTCTGGGCCATGGGGTACTCATTTTAACCATGTAAATATTTCCTCAAATACCCAATTTGAGTTTCATTAGCTCTCTACAGAATTGATTTAACAATGGAAATAAAAATTACAACCCAATTAATTAAATTCCCATCCCAATATATGTATGCATTCCTACCATGAATTCATCCATAATTATGGAAATTAATTCGATGTAAACAAATTTACATACAATATAAAATAAACATATGCATAACAAAAATTTAAAACATTGCAATTCATAACAAAACTATAGACTTATCTTTCTGACAGGAATATTCCACCAACTAGCTACAAATGAAGGACATTTCCCCTAACCTTACGCTCTCTATCACATGTAATCTCTTTATGATAGAAGCCAAACCCAAGATGAGACTATTGTTCCATAAGGTGAAGTCCCTAAGTTCTAGTTCAATGACCTCTTCCTCATCCCATAACCATAAAATTGAATGGTTCTAGAAATCCCCTCTACAACTATATTAATCAAGTAGCACTCTTCCCCTTCATCTTGCACACTGTTAGGAATGGAATCCCCTTTTTTGTAAGAAGACCCTTATGCTATCCCAATTCCTTTAAAGTGCTCTACTAGGGGTTGGCTAAGGAATCTCATTGTTGGGATTCTAGGGGTTCTCAACTGAGGGCCATATCATAGTGGCACCATAATCATTTCCAACAAATTCTATGAAAGTACTATCATTTCATCTCCCTAGTTCATATAGAAAAGCATCATAAGGGAATGAATGTTGGGATGTTCTAATTCCAAACATTATATTTGCATGATCCTAATTATCGACATGGTCTCAATGAGGATACCACATTTTCCCTTTAATACCAAAACGTAGGATAATAACACATAAAGGATAATTAATCAACACAAATAATCATGGGTTTGTAAACCTTAAGATATATCACTCACAAAGGTTTTTATAGTCAAGTTCTAATGCTTATGTTAATAACTCAATAAGGTTCACTCCCATTAACCCCCTTTCACTTCCCCCACTTGTGGAATATAGACACTTCATAATTCCATACATAATTACATTATGAGGTAAAAAATGAGATATTACAGTAGGGCATTGTAATTCAACAAGAAGATGGCTTATTTTTTAATGAAGTCACCAAATGAGATGAATGATAGTCAAACAATATGTATCATCAAAGTTGTTTTAGTAGCATGGAGTATTGATTTATTTATACTCAACAAGATCATCTGCGACTAAGTAAAAATTTAGCGATCCATAATTTTTAAATTGTGGAAACCTTAGCGAATCTTACCAGTTCTTAAATTTTCAACCATAAAATGTTTGGCAATAATTTTTTTTAAATATTCAAATTTATATAGTTTCTGGAAAATTTTGGCGATGTTTACAGTAAAATATTTTTATCCCGTTGAAATTGGATGAATCATTTTAGAAAAAAATAGAAATTAATGAATCTTTTTTTGAAGAAAACATCGAAAATTATCCCATGGGATAAATTCTGCCCCTAAAATTTACCTATATGCAACAACACCAATTTGTTAACACTCAAACATGCACTATTGTAGTTAATGGATACTTGGTGCAACTTTAGATACACCACCCATTATCACCTCAACATTCATGTCTCTCACTTCAAGATGGTGTGTTTCTATTCTTTCGGTGGGGTGCCCTTAGGTGTTTCTTCCAATATGAAAATAAAAATTGGAAAGAATAATTAGATCAAGCAATAGAGAAAAGTTTAAAAGGGGTATATCAATGAGGCAAGGATGAATCTAGAGAGACCATTTCCTACATCTTGGACTGCAGAGTCAAATAAAAATAGAGGTCCTAGTAGAAATGGAGAAATCTAATGGGGAATCCAAATCAAATAAATTCCACTAGATTAAAGCAAGACCAAATCTTTATCATTGTTATAGGTGAGACAACCCCACATACAATTCTATTACAGTCTCTTCAAGACCAAGCCAAACATAAGCAAAAACTACCCACTCCATAAAGTAAAAAATACAAGTAATAGTATCTGATTAACCAAATAACTCAGCTTAACCCTAACAATATGAACTTCATGAGATTGAATCACAACATTAGTTAACAAATTCTTACATAACCAAGGGAAGAATGAATTCGCACAACATAATGAAACATATTAAATTAATCAAATGAGATATTTGTTGCAAAAACAATATAAAATTAGCATGCTAGATAAAAAAGAAGATGAAGATCAAACTACTCATTTCATTAACATCAAATTCTAATAACATCCGATATTTAAATAAACCTATAAAAATAATTAAGTATACATCTCTTCCTCTAAGTGGCATTCCTTCCTTGACCAAGAATAGTCGCATTTGTGTACTTTAACTAAACCTTAAACTGAATTGGAACTGAAATAGGTCCTCATGCAAGATACGATAAAATCTATATGTAAGTGGATAAAGAATAATAAACACTTCATCGCAATTACATGGATAAGGTTGAAATTGAATTATACTACATTTATCCACACCAACTAGTATATTGTCAATGTGATTAAGAATTCATTATTATGCCACATATAATCTCCACTTGAACTACTCCTTGGATGGATAAGACACAATATTTTCCAAAATATTGTCTCAAGTGAGAGATATTAGTAGATCGATTAATTAATTTAATTAATGTCCTCATGCACATCAAAACACAATTATGAAAATGATGTTTCCTGCACACTTTGACACATTACTACTAATTTTATAAACATATCAACTTTTTCAACTACTAATTTTAGTAGGATTTTCGTATTAATTATAATAACTAATTTTTTAAGCAATTGTATGATTAATTAATTAAAAAATTGAAATTAAATTTATAATTAAAATGAATTAAACTAAACATTTTTTGAAAAATATAACCGTTGTATGATATACGGTGGCGCGTGAAAAATGTTGAGGAAGGTACATTATTTGAAATGGGTAACCGTGCCACAGACGCCGAAAGCTAAAAATGCGAAACTAGACCCTCATCATTCTTTGTCGAGGAACGCAGGCAGGGGCAGAGAAGAAGATGTACGATCCAATCCTCTGCTTTGCTCTAAGTTCGAATCATTTAATTACCTCGTACCTTTAAGATGAATTGTATCTGTTGCCTCTGTGCCTATTTTTGCTTTTGGTGCGTGATTCGCAAATGGGGCAAGGTGTCCAGTAAGGTGGAAGCCAGTGGATTGAAGGGATTGCTCCACTTATTTCTTGATATCTTAATATCTTAGTAGATGACCGTCTAGCCAATAAATTGTGGAACTCTCAAATTGGGAAAAGCTTTGCTAACCAAGAAATTGTGGAACTCCCTCAAATATAGCTTACGCAAATTGGGGGAGAAGCCTGGGATAATTTTGTGAATCCTGGGTAAGTATCCTGGGTAAGCATATCTTCTTTTGCCTAAGAAATAGTGTAGTTAGATGGATAAAATATTAATGCTGGTTAAGGGTTTTTGTTGTCAGCGTCGTTGGCTTCAGCCAGGATGCGCGCAGAGAATTGCAGAATGGCACAATTCTATTTATCGGGATAATCCAGAAGTGGAAAGTAGAGCAAAGCCAGGCAAGTAGCTCCTCCATCTGTCAGCATTAAAGTAGCAACAGAGCAAAGCCAGGCAAGTAGCTCCTCCATCTGCTAGCATTTATGGATTTCGATTTGCGTCAAACTAAAAGATATCATTCTTATCTCTCTTATCATTTGAAAATTTGACCCATTTTTACAATCTGTTTGCACTGGCTTTTTATTATTGGGTGATATTCGTTTCGTTTGGTTAGTTATCTCTAATTCAGTAAATTCCATTAGAGTAATAAATTATAGTATTATTAATGGCTACCCTCCCTGCCCTTGTTCTTGAGCCTTGGGCATGGTGTTCTTGTAAATCCTAGTGTTACTACTCCAATGCAACAAGTGGGTGTCTGATTTTTTGGATAACAGAGTCGGTTACTTCATCTGCCGCCTCAAAGGACTTGACATAGAGGTCAAATTTTACCTTTAGAAAGGAGTGCCTCATTCATGCACTAATGCAATCTACTTTTATGGCCAGTCTCATGTACATTTTTACCTTTCAAATTGACCCAGTAGCCCCGTCAGACAAGGTTTCATTCACCTGGCCAGTCTCATGTACATTTTACCTTTCAAATTGACCCCGTAGCCCCGTCAAACAAGGTTTCATTCACCTGTAGAGCCCACCGTTTTCACCCTTTTCTTGTCATTGAAGAGAAACCCTTCGTTTTCTTTCATAGAAGGAGCATTTCCTTCCCATTAGCCACAAACTTGAGCCGGTTGACGTGAGCTGCATAAATACATGCTCTTGACTTAAAGTCAAGGCCATAAGAGTGAATGCCTTGCCGATCTTTATCTCAGATCCCTGGTCTCTCTATTATTCATGTAGTATCTTGACATCATATGCGGCATAAATATTCTTTATCCACCGCCATATACACATAAATACTGAAAGGAGCTTTACCTGATCGCTCTTAATTTCCTCCCATCATTGATTGATCGGGGCACATAAAGGTGGCTGGCCTGACAGAGCAGGCTTGTATGATTATGAGGACTAAATAGAAAGAGAGGTAAGCACTCTTAAGATTAGACTATGATTATGATTATGAAAACTAAATAGAAAGAGAGGTGACCGGTCTAGGACATTCGAATGAGGGCATTGTTAATTCGTGATTTTATTAGACTATGCTATGCTCGATAAGGAAGGGAGAGGTAAGTGTTTTCATAGAAGAGGCGTTTATCATTTAATTGTTGCATGCATGAATGGAGGTAGGTAGGAACAATTATACTGCTGATTTAGTTCAACCTCTTAACTTAAAGATCTTTATCTGGACTCATAAATGAGTGACTTGAACCTTGTCTATATCTCGTAATGCCATGGGAGAATTCCGTAATTAATGCATAATTGAGTCCCTACGAACAATGCACTTGTTTCCTACTCTTTTCCTTGATTCTTATTTCTGCCATTCTCCATTCTCTACTAGTTATCGAGCTTTTGCTCTTCTATGTCGTAGTTGTGAGAGAAAGCCTCTATAACTGTATGATTGTATGGAGCGGAGGAACGTCAAGGATTCTCTTCTTTTCATTTGGAATCCCTTGTCAAAATGTTGGGCAATTCATAATGCAAGGAGTGAAGTCCATCTCATGTTCAGAACCGGTCAACTGGTATGATGGATGGCTCGGTGGCATTGACTCATTTTACTTGTTGCCGGGAAAGAACGAGGAGAGTAGAGAGCGGTTACCAGTTAACTGAGTCTCCACTTCCTGCTCTCATTTGATGAAATTAATTGATCTTTCTCTCTAAAATTCTGATATATATAATATTTTTAATGACATTGATAGAAAAAATGGATACAAACTCAGCCATACATCGAATCTTGTCATCAATCTTTGGCCCCACTTCCCTATAAATGTGATGGTGAATAGCTTCGAAAGAAGACATGAGTCTTTTTAGTGTTTAAATGTGTGTCTGCCCTTGATGTCCATGTCATCAAGGCTCTTTCAAAAGCAAGCAGAACATCAAAATAGGGATTCACTTGATCTCCTTCCTCGTAGTAATTTCGTTTGTCAAAATCCATTGTTATGAGAACATTACGCATAGAGGATAAAATATTTTGGCAGTTCCCAAAATTCTTGCGAGCAGATATAGTTAAGGATGTCCTAAATTCTATAAAGCTAAGTTCTACCATCCGAAGAGATTCTAGGAAGTACCTTTCTAATGTCTTGGAGTGAATCCGTAAATGTGGAGAATTAAATGTGAAGATATCAGCTCCGTTCCAGTTAGAGGAAGCTTTATCAATCCGGTTGATTTACAGAATCTAGCCTTGCCCTCCTGGAACAAGAAGGGGTAATTTAGAATTCAATTATGCAATGATAATACTGGACCAATTTCACATATGGTATAGGCATATAGAAAGGATCACAAATTAAGATCAGACAATACACAGATAACTTCTAGATTTACATAAAAGGAACGGAGACATATTTATTCACTTGAGTTCAACCAAATAAAGAATTCAAATCAATGGGATTTTTCTTTTAAAATATTTCTATACATTCATCCAAATAGAATAGATATCCCACATTATATAAATCATAGGAGTCTACCATGAACATAAAGGTATTAGAATCCTTTTAATTATGTAATTTTTCGATGATGGGTTTCATATAGTCATCTCTTGTCAAGAACACCATCACTTACAAGAGAAAGCATGGATTCCTATTGTTTTTTACTGATGGAATAGCCAACAAAAACAGGTTGCTTGCCTCTTGATTGTTCTGTCATGTTGGTTGCATTGAATCAAAAGAAAAGAGAAAAAAATAAACCTTAGATAGTGTTACCCCCTATTTGTATAGGGTGTCCACATAATTTTTTGAGGAATTTTGGGCTGACAGAATGGAGGCATTTTGAAATATTTGTGTATAATAACTTAATAAGGCATTGCTTGGAACTGTTCTGAGCCTCAAACAACAGAACGGAGATTTTTAGGCATACCCTAACAGCAAAAAGATCAGAAATAAACCCTTAATTCTCGAGTCTGGGCAGCTAAATAGCATATGGATTGAGGCTGCAGCAGCAACGTTTGGAATTGAAGGCATAAACAAAGTGAACAAAAAGGTTTTACAGATATTGATCATGAGGACTGTATGCTTGAATTCAAATAATAATATGAATTCCACAGTGACAGAGAGAGGGGATACTTTGATGAGCTATTAAGAGAATCTGAGGAGAAAACAAGTTCTGAGCACACTTCTCTCATAGCAGCAGCATCTAAGCCAACTTTAAAGCCTTGTACCAACAATTAATGTAAACTTTTTTTGAGATTTGTCACACACTTACAAGCAGTAAGGAGGCGTTGAGGCATCTAGAACTAGTGCTAAGACAAAGAGATTATTTTGGCCGTGGATCTGTTAAAAAGGCTCATCGGGCTGATGTCATTGCTTTGAACAATTTGCTTGGTACTCAGTGATACAGACTTACTGTCAGCAGAATCATTATGCAACACAGGGACAGTTCATAGGAGACCACATTCAGTGGTATTATTTGATGTGTTCAATACCCTTCTCCAAGTCGCTATGTGATGAAAGGATCGCTGATTCATGAGGGCAGTGAAGGAATGATTGGTTTTCTATTGCTAATCAGGCTCCAGAGGATGCCTTTCATGAATCCATGTTGATCGCATCTGCTGAGAATATAGGTACCAGCTAGGAAGGTGTTGTCATTTGGTGATGAAAAATTTGTCAAATTTGAAGAAGCTGGGATCAGGTGATGAAAAGATCGTTAGGGTATTATTTGATGTGTTCAATACCCTTCTCCAAGTCGTTAGGTGATGAAAGGATCACTGAGTCATGAGGGCAGTGAAAGCATGATTGGTTTTCTATTGCTAATCAGGCTATCATTGAGCTGCTTACTCCAGAGGATGCCTTTCATAAATCCATGTTGATTGCATCTGCTGAGAATATAGTATATACACTTGCAAGAAGAAAGTTCTAGTTGTCGTTTCTGAAGGCAGTGCCAATTTGATCCACAAGAACCAAGACGCTCCCCAAGTAGTCCTGCTACAAGAACAAATGTGGCATCACATGCTTCCCTAATCCCAGCTTCTTCAAATTTGACAAATTTTTCATCACACAACACCTTCCTAGCTGGTACCTATATTACTATATAGTTTGTGTTACCCCCCAATTTGCAAAGGGTATTCATCTTGGACACTCATGAGGAGTTCTGAGCTGTTCTTAACTTTTCCGAGGCAACTTTGTAATGTCCTCTTCTATTTAAGCCCCAAAACACCCGCTAACCTACTTAATTCCCATAGGTTTGAGGTACTGCATAAAAGGGAATTGACTGAGCACATTTGATACTTAGAACATAACAGGGCATTCATTCAGTATTAAGTCATCGGTATGGTAAAGAAAGCCTTATTTCTTTAGGCTTAAAGTCAACATGAAATTAGAATTGCATGCATGCAAAAGTGACGCGTAAACCCTAGAAGTACATGCTAAGCTATTTAAGAAGGGTTATTGGACCTAAGAAGACATCTATGATTATTATTGTTGATTTCGGGTTTTGGAGCAGCAACAACAACAGTTGGGGTTGAAGACAGAGTCTTCAGCTAATAAGGGTTTCGACAGTGAAATCTATCTGCCCTAATCTCTTTCAGGGTAGGCCATCCAGGTCTACCATTGGCATTCATCATATTCTTCTGTATTCAGTGATCCGGTACACACTGAAGATTTATTTGCAGATTCATGTTTTGCAGCTGGGGAATAGCTGGAAACCCCCAAAAGAATTCGCTGGGACCCTAAAGCTCAGTTTTTCCTCCGCATGTCAGCTTCATATTTCTCGGCAGGGTCAACGCTCGGCATCGGGTGATTATCAGTGTTATGTTTGTACAACTAGAGCGGCTAACAACAGAAACGTGGGTAAAGGGGACATAGGCCCCAAACAACTAGTTGAATTCGCTAGGTGCCTTAGGGAAGGAAAAACTTTTGCATGTGACCACCATTCTCTTCGGCAGGTGAAGACCAACATCTCGATAAGGTTTCAGCAACATCAGGCACCTTCTCCTCCAAAAATGTCAATATCTTCCTGAAGAGGGAACACATGTAGCTGGGCGTCAAACTGAGGAGAGCGACACTACATTTCGACACACTTTGCATGCATGTCTGGAGTGCTATTAGCTTATTTATCAGTGGTATGTGTAAATCTTTCTCCTGAAAGTCTTAGCCCTATAATCTCTCCAACTTAGCTATATTTTAGGGCCATTTGGGCACGACACCATTGCATGCACGTTTATTTCAGTATTTTGCACAATTTTGAGTATATGAACAAACAACCTAGTAGCAAGAACCGTAGAATATCAGTTTGGGATATTACAGTGGTATTAGAGCATGTTCCTTGCCAGTTGTGGGCTTGAACATGAAAAGTAAATGAATCCGAAAGAAGATACTTTTGTAACTTATAGAAGAGGGGTAGGTACACTGAGGAGCAGGAATTTGAGGATATTTAGTTAGAAGATACCAACTCAGACATGGACCCAACAGGTATACACTCTGATAGAGGGAAAGGAACAGAAGAAGAGGAAGACAGGTTGGAATTTTGTAACTTGGTGAGTGCATTGAATGACTTAGCTAAGGGACAGAAAGAATTATTGCATGCCATAAACATATTGGCTCTCAAGCCAGAACCAAGTCATAGCAGTGTACCTCTTTCACCAGCAGATAGAGGATCTACTAGTAGTAGCGGGAAACATGCATACACTAATATGCAAAACATGCCTTATATATATAACAAACCTTCTAGCAGACCTACTATGCCTCACTTCCTGGAAAATACAGTAGCAGGACTAGTCATGCCAACAGAACCCAGTGAACCATTTGGGGCTTACTTACAGGAGTACAACAATTTGGGAGATGAGTTCCATGCATCGATGTCATTTTCAGACTTCTGCAATACGAAAAGCTGGAACCGACCAAGGAATTTTAACAGAGGGTTTACCCAGAATTATGAATTACAGAAAACCTTGGGCAGATTGACCATCCTTAACTTTGTTGGGACTTGCGGGTGTTCAACGAGAATATGGATCCATAAGTTGGATACTTACTTCCAACTCAACCCTATGATGAAGACAGATGCCATTAAATTGGCTACCTTACATTTGGACAGAGAGGCTCATGAGTGGTGGTACAATGGGCTAGTGACCTTGGGTCACAACACCATTAGTTCCTACTGTGACTTCACGCAGAGGCTCATGGAGCGGTTTGACAAAAGGGACCTAGAGATACATTTTAGAGAGTTAGCACAACTCAAACAGATAGGTAGTGCTGAGGCCTTCATCTCAGAGTTTTAGAGAATAGCCGTTATGGTAACAGATGTGTCTGAGAGCAGGTTGATTATGTTATTTTCAGAGACCTTGACAAAACCTTTACGTGGGTGGGTGAAAGCCTACAAACCATCCACTCTACAGGATGTGATTAGTAGAACTAGAGATCTACAAGACTTAGTCCCTAAGAACAGGTTTCCCACTAAAACAAACTTCCTAGTAAAAGACAAAGACAAAAAACCTTTTCAACAGGAATGGCCAAAGAAGACTTGGTTGGACGATGACACAAGGAAAAGGCTCATTATATAGAAGTCTACTCCGACAATGAAGGGGAGGAATCCGAACAGGAAACAATTGAGGAATTGATGGCAGTAGAGGAGGAGTCACTTCAGGGAGAAACATCGAGAGGAGTCATTGCTACATTATCCGGAGTACCCAGGTTTCATACTCTTAGGGCCAGGGGAGTAGTACAGAGCCACAAGGTAGGTGTGTTAATTGATGGGGGGGGCCCACAACTTCATTGATGCAGCATGGGTGGCTAAGCGGGGTATTCAGACGAAGAAATTTGAGGGATTCATCGTAGCGGTAGTAGGTAATAATAGCATGGAATGCAACTATTGGATTCCCAAACTGAATGTCACATTAGGGAACTACAATATGACCGACTCATTTTATGTGGTGAATGTAGCTGATACAAATGTAGTATTAGGGGTTCAATGATTCTACTCAATAGGAAAATACACTACGGATTACAGGGCTATGGAAATGGAATTCCAGGGACAGGATGGAAAACGGGTAGTCTTTGAGGGGCATGAACACTTATCCCCCCAAACCAGTATCATCGCAAAGAATGGACGCCGTACTTAGACAGGGAGACATAGAATGGTCATCCGAATGCCTTGTTACTTTTAGAAAACTTCTCGATAACAACACCCAACATCCAGCAGATATTCAGGCACTATTACAGAAACATGAGAGGGTATTTAGAGATCTTCCAACATGTTGGCCACCAGATAGGGGATTTGAACACGTTATTGAGTTAGAGGAGGGGACATAAGCAGTCATCACCACTCCATACAGACATCCCAAAAGGTACAAGGACGAGATCGAGAAAACTATCAAGGAAATATTGAAACTAGGATATATCCGGTCGAGTTCTAGTTCTTTTGCTTCATCAGTGGTTTTGGTTAAAAAGAAAGATGGCACCTTACGGATGTGTATTGATTACTGATCACTCAACAAGAAAACCATAAAAAACAGGTATCCCATCCCTAGGATTGATGAATTAATGGTGAGCTATAGGGGGCAAAATATTTTTCAAAAATTGATCTTCGATCAGGGTATCATTAGATTCGAGTAAGGGATCATGATATTTCAAAGACAACCTTTCATTGCCACTATGGTCATTATGAGTTCTTAGTCATGCCTTTTGGACTCACCAACGCCCCAACAACTTTCCAATATTGCATGAACCACACCTTCAAGGTTTAGTTGCAGAAATATTTACTGGTGTTCTTTGATAATATTTTGATTTACAGTAAGACTTGTGAGGAGCATTTGAGACACTTGGATGAGGTACTGAGAATTCTAGAAGAACAGTCGCTTTACGCAAAAATGTCTAAGTGTGAGTTTGGTATGGGGGTAGATGTTGTATCTAGGGCATATAATCAGCACAGAGGGAGTACATGTTCACATGGAAAAGATTTGAGCTATCTTGGATTGGCTTACACCAAAGACAATAACAGAAATGAAGGGATTCTTAGGCCTCTGCACATATTATAGGAGATACGTAAAGGGTTTCGCTTAATTTTTCGCACCACTCATCGATCTTACCAAGAAAGGGGCATTCACCTGGATAGAAGTGGCACAACAAACCTTTGAAAAAATGAAAACAATCATGAGTTCTTGTCCAGTCTTGGCACTACCAAATTTCTCACAACCATTCAAGCTGAGTGTGATGCTTCAAGAGAGGGACTAGGGGTAGTATTAATGCAAAACCATCATCCGATTGCATTTGAAAGTAGGAAGCTTAAAGATTATGAGCGCCACTACTCTATATATGATAAGGAGATGCTAGCAATCCTACATGCCTTAACAAAATTCAGACAACATTTAGTGGGCAACAGGTTTAAAATTAAGATAGATCACAACAGCCTCAAATACTTCTTGGAGTAGAATGAGTTGAACGAGTGTCAACAAAAATGGGTCAGCAAGGTACAAGCATACGACTTTGAAATAGAATATGTTAAGGGAAAGAACAATGTTGTAGCTGATGCTTTATCAATGCGATTCGCCTCATTGTCACTCATGAGTATATCTACTGATTGGAGGTCTCTTCTCTTGGTAGAATATTCCAAAAACAAATTTCTCACAACCATTCAAGCTGAGTGTGATGCTTCAAGAGAGGGACTAGGGGTAGTATTAATGCAAAACCATTATCCGATTGCATTTGAAAGTAGGAAGCTTAAAGATTATGAGCGCCACTACTCTATATATGATAAGGAGATGCTAGCAATCCTACATGCCTTAACAAAATTCAGACAACATTTAGTGGGAAGTAGGTTTAAAATTAAGATAGATCATAACAGCCTCAAATACTTCTTGGAGCATAATGAGTTGAATGCGCGTCGACAAAAATGGGTCAGCAAGGTACAAGCATACGACTTTGAAATAGAATATGTTAAGGGAAAGAACAATGTTGTCGCTGATGCTTTATCAATGCGACTCGCCTCATTGTCACTCATGAGTATATCTACTGATTGGAGGTCTCTTCTCTTGGTAGAATATTCCAAAAACAAATTTCTCACAACCATTCAAGCTGAGTGTGATGCTTCAAGAGAGGGACTAGGGGTAGTATTAATGCAAAACCATCATCTGATTGCATTTGAAAGTAGGAAGCTTAAAGATTATGAGCGCCACTACTCTATATATGATAAGGACATGCTAGCAATCCTACATGCCTTAACAAAATTAAGACAACATTTAGTGGGCAACAGGTTTAAAATTAAGATAGATCACAACAGCCTCAAATACTTCTTGGAGTAGAATGAGTTGAACGAGCGTCAACAAAAATGGGTCAACAAGGTACAAGCATACGCCTTTGAAATAGAATATGTTAAGGGAAAGAACAATGTTGTAGCGGATGCTTTATCAACGCAACTCGCCTCATTGTCACTCATGAGTATATCTACTGATTGGAGGTCTCTTTTCTTGGTAGAATATTTCAAAAACAAATTTGCTTGTGAATTATTAGATGGACAGATACAGGATGACAGGTACATGGTAATTGACAACATCATCTACTACAAGAGTAGAATATACCTCGTTCCAGAGTCGGCTTTAAAGAGAAAGATTATACAGGCATCGCATGATTCACCATTATCTAGGCATTAGGGGTTCTTGAAAACTTACAGACAGATTAGAGAGGTTTTCTCATGGAAAGGCCTCAAGGAGGATGTCATACAACAAGTTCGGGAATGCAGTATCTGCCAATAGAATAAAATCGAACACACTCATCCGACAAGGTTACTTCAGCCATTACCAATACCGGAGCAAAAATGGGAAAACATCTCGATGGACTTCATTACAGGTTTACCAAAGGTATAGGGACGCAATTGCTTATATGTGGTAGTAGATCGGTTGACCAAATTTGCTCATTTCTTTGCTATTTTTTTCGACTATTCAACATCACAAATAGCCGACTTGTTTTTCAGAGAGGTTTTCAGACTCCATGGGCTACCCAAAACCCTTGTCAGTGATCGTGACAGTAAATTCACTAGTGCTTTCTGGCAGGAGTTGTTTAGATTAGTGGGAATCGAATTTGCTACTAGCACAAGTTATCATCCTCAGAGCGACAGGAAGACTGAGATTTTCAACAAATGGATTGAGGGGTATCTAAGAAATTATGTAGCAGGACAACAGAGGACATGGGTTAAATTGCTACACCTAGGGGAGTACTGCTATAATACTACCCACCATATGTCTATTAAGATGACACCTTTCAAGGCTCTATATGGCTATGAGGCACTGAACTTTGCCCACTTGGATTTTGGAGACAACAAAGCGCCAAAGGCAAAAGATTGGGTACAGGACAGTCAAGATATTCTTAAGGTCCTAAAAGAGAATCTACAGGCAGCTCAGAATCAACAGAAGCTATATGCAGACCGACACAAGGTTGAGCGTAGTTTTGAGGTAGGAGATCTGGTATATTTACGGCTACAACCTTACAGGCAATCTTCACTCAAGAAAAAAGGGGTGGAAAAGCTAAAACCTCGCTTCTATAGTCCATATAAAGTAATTAGGAAGGTTGGAGAGGTGTCTTATGAACTAGAACTTCCAGAGGAAAGCAAAATTCACAATGTAATTCATGTATCCAACCTCAAGAAAACAATAGGGAAACACATTGCTCCATCCTTTGAGTTGCCTCCCTTAGATGATGAAGGGCTTTTGGTACTGATTCCAGAGACAATCCCACAGGTTCGAGAAAGGAAACTTTGAAATAGGGTGATTTGAGAATACTTGGTAAAATGGAAAGAATTACCTATGGTGGATGCCACATGGGAATGAAAACAGGTATTGCAGCATCCTAGTTTGCAGTAGCTTGAGGACAAGCAATTTGAAGCTGGGAGGATTGTAATGTCTTCCTCTAATTAAGCCCCAAAATACCTGCTAACCTACTTAATTCCCATAGGTTCGAGCGGGTACTGCATAAAAGGGAATTGATTGAGGACATTTGATACTTGAACATAACAGGGCATTCATTCAATATTAAGTCATCAGTATGGTAAAGAAAGCCTTGTTTCTTTAGGCTTAAAGTCAACATGAAATTAGAATTGCATGCATGCAAAAATGACACGTAAACCCTAAGAAGGGTTATTGGACCAAAGAAGATATCTATGATTATTATTGTTGATTTCGGGTTTTGGAGCAGTAGCAGCAGTTGGGGTTGAAGACAGAGTCTTCAGCTAACAAGGGTTTCGACAATGAAATCTATCTACCCTAATCTCTTTCAGGGTAGGCCGTCCAGGTCTACCCTCGACATTCATCATATTCTTCAGTATTCAGTGATCTAGCACACACTGAAGATTTATTTGCAGGTTCACGTTTTGCAGCTGCGGAATAACTAGAAACCCCCAGAAGAATTTGTTGGGACCCTAAAGCTCAGTTTTTCCTTTGCATGTCAGGTTCATATTTCTCGACAGGCTCATTGCTCGACATTGGGTGATTATCAACTTCATGTTTGTACAACCGGAGCAGCTAACAACAGAAACGTGGGTAAAGGGGGACGTAGACCCCAGACAACTAGTTCAATTCGCTAGGTGCCTTAGGTAAGGTAAAACTTTTGCATGTGACCACCATTCTCTCCGGTGGGTGAAGACCAACATCTTGGCAAGGTTTCAGCAGCATCGGGCGCCTCCTCCTCCAAAAACGTCAATATCTTCCTGAAGAGGGCACACATGTCGCTGGGCGTCAAACTGAGGAGAGCGACACTACATTTCGACACACTTTGCATGCACCTTATCTTTGGAGTGCTATCAACTTATTTATCAGTGGTATGTGTAAATTTTTCTCTTGAAAGTCTTAGCCCTATAATGTCTCTAGTTTAGCTATATTTTAGGGCCATTTGGGCACGACACCTTTGCATGCACGTTTATTTCAGTATTTTGCACAATTTTGAGTATATGAACAAATAACCTAGTAGCAAGAGCTGTAGAATATCAGTTTGGGATATTACAAACTTTCAGCACCCTGGGAAGTATTAGACATGTCTGCACATTTTTTTCAGCAGCATGAACAATCTTGTGCCTGTTTGTGGCATCAAACAACCCTAAAACAACATCCTATCCATATTCTGGGCTGGTTTGTGCATAAGGGAAGTGGTACTGAGCCTGAAAGAAATGGTCCTGGGCATATTTTTGTCCATTCAAAGGGTCATGTCAGCAAGAAACAACAACAAAGAATAGTCTAGGCATGTCTGTGAGTGAAAGCAACATTAAGAAGCAGCCAAACTCCATTATTAAGTCTGGGATGCATTTAAGATATTCCTAGGTGTGTGGCAAACTTCAATCAACAGTGAAATATATATTTTGAGTTCTAGGTACAATGTCAACTCTAAATTCAAATCCGGGGCTAATTCCCATGGAATCTAGGCAAGAATTATAAGTAGAGAGAGCTGTAAAGGACATCTTTAGGGTTGCAACAACCCAAATCTTGTTTTCCTTACCGTGGAGGGGATATCAAACAATTCACCAGGAGGGTTTATGGTAGTCTGAAATATATTTTCAAACTCAGGAGACATATCAACAGACAATGCCTTATGATCAATATGTAAACCAACACCTTTTTCATCATCATACAAGCATCCTGTGCATTTGAGCAGAGAAGAGGCATCTCATTGTTTGTAGTTCAGAAGGTTGAAGATCCAACAGTACCTCAGAGATGAAAAAGGCAAGAGATGTCTTCTAGCATGAGGTTGAATGATGAAAAAGGCAAGAGATGTCTTCTAGCATGAGTCAAACTCACTATTAATCAGAGTTTTAGTGAAGGCACAACATTTATAGATGGAAAGGTTGAAGTTTGCCACTTCCAAATTCAAGACACAATAAAGGTCAGGCCTCATTGATTGCAGTAAGGGCAAAATATAAATCGGGTCTAATTGTTGTCTCATGATGATTAAAAACTTTTCTTGCTAGTGGATCCATCATTTATGAATGGTCATTCATAAAGCTTCCGTTGTTTTTTTGTCCTGGTTTCAGCCCCATCTACAGCATAAGACGAGCAACATTTGATTGATTAATCCAAAGGTTCTATGGTACAATGAATGGTTAGAAGCACAAATGAGGAGCACTTAGGTATTGTTAGAGCTTGTGTAACTCCTTCAAGAGGTTGCTTTGGTGGTTGTTGAGCATGGCCATGACTCAACTGGCCAATCTGCCAAGACACTAGTAAAATAAAACTCAGTAAGTGGGGTACCATGACCCCATCAGAGTCTCCAACCCATCTAGGGCTTCTCCATCGTCCATCAAGGCTTTAGGACCATCTCCAGGGTCTTTAACACCATCAGCAGGGTCTTCAACATCTTCAACAAGGTGGTGACTTCAAGATCCAGCCTTGTGGGTACAAGGACCTTGTCAACTGGGTACATGGCCATGACTCAACTGGCCAATCTGCCAAGACACTAGTAAAATAAAACTCAGTAAGTGGGGTACCATGACCCCATAAGAGTCTCCAACCCATCTAGGGCTTCTCCATCGTCCATCAAGGCTTTAGGACCATCTCCAGGGTCTTTAACACCATCAGCAGGGTCTTCAACATCTTCAACAAGGTGGTGACTTCAAGATCCAGCCTTGTGGGTACAAGGACCTTGTCAACTGGGTACATGGAGCTTGTCAACTGGGTACGAGGTGCTTCAAGGCACATATCCACTCTGTAAGGGGTCCAAGGCATTGGAAGTGGGACTTGGTGGCATCAATGACAACCTGTGCAGGATCCTGCAAGTCCCTGTTGGTATCAATGACAATTTCATCAACATCTATATTGTACACATGCCTGTTCACCATTGTTTTCCTCTGCGCTTGAATTTGTATCGAGTTAGCCTTTAATGTCTAATTGTATCCAACGAAACTACCTTAGATAGAGAAGGCTTCCAACTTAGTCCTCTTCTCATCTGAAGCTGGAATACAAAAGACCTGAAAATGTGTTACCTTGGGTTCCTCGCCAGCGAATGCTTCCTTTAGTGACTTGTCCTTTAGGATCCTGCGAGTTCATATGTTGAAAATAAACATTCTTGTATTGCATGCTTATGCCCAAAGACATTTGAGAAAATCCATTACATATATCAAGGTCTGGCAATGTCAACAATAGATATGTTTTCCCTGCCAACAACATCCTACCGAGTCATTGTTGACTCTCTATTTATCCTTGATTCCCCAGAAAAAAAATCGATCTTTGTGGAGGTATGCTCACCTCCATTATCTAAACGAAACGGTTTGATAATCTTCCCTTTGTGGTTTTCAACCGAGGCCTTGAGTTCTCTAAATGTATGGAACTCCTGATCCGTATGCTTCATCAAATAAAACCCAGTTCATGTGAGAGGAATCATCAATGAAATTATATTAATATGCATATGCTGAAATTTTTTTGAATTGCGGTTTTAATGCGAAAACATAAAACTTCACCTCTATATCTAGTGGTTTCCCGAAGCTTTACCCTATAAATTTCAGTGTTAGGGTTGTTATCAAATAGAGTATAAAGAAATAGTAGAAGGACAACAACCTACAACAATATTTCACTCTATCACAACCCAGTGTTCTACATCGTCCATGGAGAAAATGTAGCAAACAACGTGGATTAGTTTCAGCCCTTTAGGACAAATGATCCCACATAAATCGAATATGAAAATTCACATTTACAGCAGTGATAACTGTTATAAACTGTTAGATTTTCTTAAGATCTGATTAGATTATCTAGGATCTTAATCTGAAAGAATAACAAGTACAACAAAATGCGTAAAATGTAAAAGATGCACAAGACACAGATTTTCATTGGGGAAACCATAAAGGAGAAAACCCCGCACATTTCTTTATAATTGTAAGATGATCAAAAGCAGTAATAAGAAATGTTCAGCAGCTATCTTTCTCTCCTCCTCTGGTTGTCTCTCTCTCTCATCCGCCTTAGAGAGTGTGAGAGATGTGTATAAATGAGGGAGAGCGCCTCCCTATTTATACCCTTTCAAGTCACTGACCAAATATAAGACTCGAGCCTACATGTTATCTCACATGGGGCCCACTTCTCCTATAGAGACCACAATTACATGTTACATGATATTACACTGAGGACTATTGCCCCTACTTACAACGGAGGTTGTACCTCCAGGTCTAGACACAATTTAGACATCTCGTAAAGGGGTAATACACATCCCCAATGGGGATACAACAACATACAATGATAATATAGATCAGAATATCTTCTGAAGTTACAAATACATCAACACTCCCTCTTAACTAGGAAGGTATTCTCTCTCTACACAGTCATCAACACATCTGGTCTGGTCTTCATCACACCATCATCATCACGGAGTCATCGAGTCTTCATTATAGCTGCTGCCATCATCTTCTTATAATTTGATCATCGTCCCATACTATCTGTCATCAAAAGTTTCTACAGTGCTAGCCCTTTTTCATGATGGATGTAGGCCTAGCCCTCTGCTAGGTCTTCATCTTCTCTGCGAGCAAGCCATCAAATAGGTACATCTCAGGACTCATTATACGCCTCTTGCAAAACCTACAGGATCTCCTAGGATTGATTACATGCCTTGCAACACCTGTGTACCCTACTATTACCTCATCATCTTCAGCACAACCCAGATACACATAACACAATACTTACATCAACGACCATAGGCCTGCCACCATGTCAGACAGGCTCTCAGCACTTACATCACGACCATGGGAGCCCCAGCCTGCCACCATGTCGGAAAGGATCTGCACTTACATCCGACCATGGGAGGCCCAGCCTGCCACCATGTCGAAAAGGCTCTGCACTTACATTCGTCCATGGGAGGCCCAACCTGCCACCATGTCGGAAAGGCTCAACACTTTCATCCGACCATGGGAGGCCCATCTTGCCACCATGTCGAAAAGTCTCTGCACTTACATCCGACCATGGGAGGGCCAACCTGCCACCATGTCAGAAAGGCTCAACACTTACATCTGACCATGGGAGGCCCAACCTGCCACCATGTCGGAAAGGCTCTGCACTTACATCCGACCATGGGAGGCCCTGCCTGCCACCATGTCGGAAAGGCTCTGCACTTACATCCGACCATGGGAGGCCCTGCCTGCCACCACGTCAGAAAGGCTCAGCACTTACATCCGACCATGGGAGGCCCAACCTGCCACCATGTCGGAAAGGCTCTGCACTTGCATCCGACCATGGGAGGCCGAGCCTGCCACCATGTCGAAAAGGCTCTCGGACTCAACTCATAACTTCCCCTTGGAAGAAACCTCGATTTGAAGTACACACAGGAGCTTCACTGCTCCTCCCTGTATCATACAAAAATGCAAGTCAGATCAATCAAATCAAGTAGTAGCTTTGAAAAGAAACATACTACCTCACAAATAGCCGAACAAGTGGCAACATATTTTGCCTCTGTTGTACTCAGCGCCATGCAGGACTGCATCCTACCAAACTAGTAGCCCATACTGGATCTCAAACTGAAGAAGCAACCCAAGGTGCTCTTCTTCTCAGCGGCGCTACCAATCCGAATTAACATAACCATGCAGGTTAGTCTTTTGATTCGTATCAAACTTGAGCCCATACTCAACTGTATCCTTCAGGTACCTCACTGCATGCTTTGCAACTAGGTGAGCATGTCTCGGATCCGTTAGGAACTGGTTCAGGTCGTTCACAGCAAAGCATGTGTTTGGTCTTGTATTCGTCAGGCACATCAATGAACAAATCATATGACGATACATTGTGGCATCAACCGTCTCTGATGAAGCATTACTCAATAGATTCAGGTTCGATGCCATAGGTGTGGCCATGGCCTTGCAGTTCATCATCCCGAACCTCTTCAGGATCTCCACTGCATACTTCCCATGTCCAAGGGAGATTCCATCCGCACTCTGCCACATCTCCATGCCTAGAAAGTAATGCATCATACCCAAGTCTTTCATCTCGAACCTCTTCAGGATCTCCACTGCATACTTCCCTTGTCCAAGGGAGATTCCATCCGCACTTTGCCACACCTCCATGCCTAGTAAGTAATGCATCATACCCAAGTCCTTCATCTCGAACTTGGCGGCAAGTCTCCTTCTTGCATCTTTAATGAGTTCCTCTTTTCCTGTCAGGAACAGGTCATTGACATATAACTGAAGCATCACTGGTCTTCTGCCTTCAACTTTGAAGCAAAGGTTGGAATCCGCTTTACTCTCAGTAAAGCCTAGAGTCATCAGTACTCTATCCATCCTATCGTACCATGTCAAACCTCAGGATCTTTTGTAGTCACTCCCTCTGAAGCGGAGCATCATTCTCCCTCTGCCTTTCATACTCTATGTATTGAAACATTCTGTACTACTCTATTATTGAAACATTCTGTACTAGAGTGACATAGTAGCTTCCTCTGCTACTAATATTCTATGTATCCATCTAGGGTCACTAGATACCAAGATTCTCTATCTTGAACTTTTTGAAAAGTTCTTCTCGCACCCATCTGTGAGCTTGTCATCCTTTATAGGATTTCATCTTCAACCTTGTAGCAAAGGTTAAGATCTTTATCACTCTAGGTGATCTTCAAGCTCCTCATGTATGTGTTATCCCATGGGTGCCTTCTGAGCTTGTACAAGGCTGCCTTTAATTTGCACACGAGTCTGCCTGTCATGTGTCTCAAGTCCCAGTGGCTACAAATGTCTCTTCATAGTCTATGCCTTCTTTCTGTGAGAAGCCTCGTGTCACGAATCTTGCCTTGTATCCCACGATGTTGCCATCTACTGCATGCTGGATCTTGTAGATCCATATGGAAGACACTACAAACTTCCCTTCAAGTCCCGATACTGCATCTTAGACATAATCCTTCTTGAACTGGTGCTCTCCTTCCCTTTCTTCTTGGCTACTCCTTCATAGTTGGAAGGCTCTCCATCAATGATGTCACTCAATAGTGTCACATAACTAGAGTATGTCTGAGGCCTCTTGCTTTCTTTCGAAGTCTCGTCATATTATTCTTCATCTTGGATTATTCTTCATCTACCGTTCTCTTTATATTCTTCTCAAGCTCTTTCTTTTGCTATGGTGTCTTTGACCCGGGAAGCTTCAGGTTCCTCTTCTGAACTGTCATTACTTGTTCTTTGGCATGATCTACAAGTCAAGTTCATTTGCATGATTAGAAACATATCATAATTTCCAAAACATATCAATAGTGACAAATATATGTCACATAGCCATGCGACTATTTTAGCCAATGCTACAACATTCATCCATATCATGTATACATACAATAACATCTAGATGCATTCTACCCTAATGTTATTAAGAGTGTACTACTCCTAATATGTCAACAAAGAGGTTTCAATCTAGATAAGTAGTAATGGAATGCTGTACGACATCATTGACTTCTTACCCATCATGTGCAATTCAGTAGTATAAATGTAAATACTCAAACATGCATAACACATCAACTGAATATAAACAAATGTATAACCAAACAATATCATGAAATGACAATTGAATACTTCTTTATTTGTTTCGTGGGTAAACTCCTTCTTGAGCCTTTAGCTGCATTATCTTCTTCATTCATAACAACATCATTTCTTATTCAAATGCTAAGATGGATAAGAGTTCTTCAAGGATTGAGTTCTTCATATTCCTCATCGCTTGAGGGATCTTCTTTGAATCATGAGAGCTTGATCTTCAGTTGCTCCCATCTTCTCTTCTCTTATTATGAGTCGAGCTTCTTCTTGTGTGCACTCTTCCCAGAGTTCGCTGATGGTAATCACTTCCTTCTGGCACACATTCCTTGAATGAATGAATCCCATTATCTTGGAAGGCTATTCAAGGTGGTTATAACAATATCTTATTCTTCTTCATTTGCTTCGTCATATCATCGAACACTTTCTTTTGGTGTCTTCAAGGATGACACATGAGGGATGGGATGATCTTTAATAGAATCTGCAATGTTTCTCTTGGCTCTAGCCTTAGCCTCATTTCCCTTTGGCTCCTAGAACTTTCTTACTGAAATACTGATCCAAGTCAATTTCTTCAAGGATCACGGAGGTCCTATACTTCCATACTCGGAAGTTGTCAGCTTCACCAAGCTTGTCATCAAGTTGGTGTGATTAGTCATTTTGAAATGATAACCTCAAATTTAAATAGCAAAAAATTAGATCTTACCGATTTGAGGTGTTCGTCTTGGTTCTGGAGCTGGCTGATCTAGGGTTTGTCAGAGAAACCCTAAATTTCAAAACTTGGAATTTCAAACTTCTGTTTCGATAGAAAGATGGGCCTCTTCAAGGCGAGTTGTCCAATGTACTCCTTTTCTGAAAACAGTGGAGGGAAGCTCCCGGAACAGGAAGCCCTAGTTTTCCAATTTCTTCTGTAGAAATGATTGATATTGCTTTTGCTGTATCTTTGAAGTTTCGGATCCTTAAGGTATGAAAATTCTCACTGTGATAGCCTGATAAGTCTTCTTTCCAACCCCATAGGTTAGAGTAGAAATGGTTTCTCCAAGTGGGACTTATGCTGAGTTTTCCAAGGTGACTGTTTTGGGGGCTGTTCAACATAGCGAACTTGTACGAACTGCCACGTGTCACTGTTTCACATTCTGGTTATGAAAAATGTACCACATAATCTACAGTTGTGCCCTGCCTGGAACATCTTGAGAAATTTTGTTTGGACCTTTCTAGCCCAAGATATAGCAAATCTCCCTAGGTCACCTGTTTATGACTGTATTCTGGAGGAGGCTGGAACCCTGATTTGGAGGAACCATCTCTCCTGAAGTATAACAAATCTAAGGCTGAAACTTTTACACGGTTTACAACACAAATTTCTCTTTGGCCTGCAAACGTTTCGGCTTCTGAGCCTTCTCCAATCGCGTGTTATAGCGAAAGTTCTAGGGTTACTAAATTCAGTCTTCTAGGGTTTTCATGCATGAAACCCTAATTTCCATTAGCTGCCATTGCAGTTGTATTTCGGCTGTACAGTGAAACTTATTTGATTCAAAAACTAATACCACCAATAGATGCGCCCTAGTGAGGCGAGTTAGCCTAGCCCTCTTTGCTTGATGATTTGTGGAGAGAACACCTTCAACTAGGAAACCCTAGTTCCTGTAGCTGCAAAGTGCCTTCGTTCAAAGAGGCTCTGATATCATGTTAGATTTTCTTAAGATCTGACTAGATTATCTAGGATCTTTATCTGAAAGAACAACAAGTACAACAAAATGCATAAGATGTAAAAGATGCACAATACACAAAGATTTTCATCGGGGAAACCATAAAGGAGAAAACCCCACAAACTTCTTTAGAATAGTAAGATGATCAAAAGTAGTAATAAGAAATGTTCAACAGCTATCTTTCTTTCCTCCTCTGACTGTCTCTCTCTCTCATGCGCCTTAGAGAGTGTGAGAGATGTGTATGAATGAGGGAGAGCGCCTCCCTATTTATACCCTTTCAAGTCACTGACCAAATATAAGACTCGAGCCTACATGTCATCTCACATGGGGCCTACTTCTCCTAGAGAGACCACAATTACATATTACATGATATTACACTGGGGACTATTGCCTTGACTTACAATGGAGGTTGTACCTCAAGGTCTAGACACAATTTAGACATCTTGTAAAGGGGTAATACACATCCCCAATGGGAGTACAACAACATACAATGATAATATACATCAGAATATCTTCCGAAGTTACAAATACATCAACATAAACAATAATTATAGCAGCAACAAAACAACCTTTTTATACCCTCAACGATGATATTAGATCGCTCAACAAATTGTCCTTCTACATATGTCAAATCAAGGAGAGAAGTAGAGCTGTAAATAACAATACATGAAGTACATATATCGCTGAAAGTTAAATCTAGAAATCATACATGAGATGTGGGACAATGGAATACTTCATTAATATGCTAAGGATGGAGCACATGTGAATTGTATAACCTTCTCTCAAGATGGTACAAACCTTCTTAAGAGAAGTATGTTTAATTCTTAAATTTTATATTTTGTGAGATATGGCATGAAATAAACATGGAACGGTTATTGTCTTCAACTTTCTAGTTTAACATATAATACAATTCTAATATTTTATTATGTATCTATTGCAGATGGCTTGTTATGGCCAACACGAACAAATAAAACCCAAGATGGACTCTCTAGCTTTATAAAACAAGCTATAAGGTATGCATGTTTCCTATTATGAACAACAATTGGTTTTGAAATATACTTATTGTTATTGTTCCTTTGTGTATTTTAATCTAGTTCTTCCAATGCTTTTTTAGTTCAGGGGAAAAAAGCATATTGCACGGAAGAAGATGGAGGGCGAGATGGTGTTTGCAATTTTTTGCTTTTTTTGTATGTTTCATTTTGTTTTGTTGAGTTTTAAGCATGGCCATGCTTTGTTTATTTGTCATGTGTTATACTTGGTTTTCCCTGCCTGGCATTGTTTTTCTTTGTTTCTTTGTATTTCTTTTGGTTTGGTTTGCTTTGTTGGGTGGAAGAGGAAAGTGGCACAAAGAGAATACAAAAGAGATGAGATGTGTGTTATTGTTCATAACGAAGGTGAATCATCTTATCCTATAACTATTGTATTTCACTTATAAATTTTATGGATAATGATTGCATAAGAGTGGGAAATGGCCAGGGGCAAGGAGGCATGCATGGTAGATTCATCAATCCATTTACTTGTTATTTAATTTATTCTTTGTTTTATCTATAGAATCATAATTAGCTATATTGATTTCCTTTGTGTACAGGGTGACTCCAATTGTAGAGTCCAAGGTGCTTTACACGACACAAATGTAGAGTAGAGAATGGGTGAGTCATGTTTTTCTCCTACAAACTAATGTTATCATGTAACACAACAAAATATTTGTTGTCTCCTTAGCGATTTATCCTATTGTCATGGTTATGGGCTACTATGTTGTTGTTGATGGGAGGGAGATTCAAATGTTTCCTGCAATTTTTGTAATGAATCATATTGTGGTTCAACTCATTTTTTTGTTTAGGGCTATAGCTGCTATAATGTTGATCAGTGTATTATGATTCAATAGAAGTTAGTACTGGCCAATGGCAAGGAGGTATGTATGGTTTATTTGTCATTCCATTTATTGGTTATTTGGTTTCATCTTGGGTTCTTTTGTGGCATTATACTCAAGCTATATAAATTTGAATTGTGTAGTAAGTGACTAGAATTTAGAGTCTACGAAGATAGAGGAGAACATGTCTTGGATATCATCAAATGCAAGGAAAAGTATGGATGAGTTATGTTATTTTTCCACAAACTTTATATTATTTGAGATATAGCATATGTAGTATAGATGGAACGGTTCTTGAATTCAACTCTCTAGTTTACATTGTTTTACAATCCTAACGTTTTTTATTATGTATCTTCTGTAGATGGACTCTTTTGACAAAAAACAACAAATGAAATACAAAATGAACTCAATCTTTATAAAGCAAACTCTAAAGGAGGTATGTTTCCTATTACTAATTGTTGTTGGTTTAGAAATGACATGCGACAATTGGCATGTGGATATTTTTCTATGACATGAAGTTTTGGTGTGTGTTGTTATTTATTCGCAAATTTTATATTATTTGAGATATATCATATGCAGTGTAGATTGAATGGTTCTTGCATTTCGCTCTCTAGTTTAACTTGTATTACAATTCTAATGTTTTATTATGTATCTTTTGCAGATGGTCTGTTTTAACAAAAAAAGACAGTTGATGTACAAAATGGACTCAATCTTTATTAATCGAACTCTAAGGGAGGTATGTTTTCGATTACTAATAGTTATTGGTTTAGAAAAGACACGCTACAATTGGCATGTGCATCTCTTTCTCTATCATGATGATGTTTCCATTATAACTATTTCATTGGTTGCGTGTTGTGAGGTGATGATTCGTAGGTGATTGATCCACGAGCTAGAAGGGCCTTGTTCATTTGAGGATCTTGTGGGAGCCCATACGTACAAAGGAGGATATTGCAAGTAACACCTTACGGGTCGGGGACAAACTCAATCAATAATTATGCCGTTGGTTCTTTCTCTTTACAAGATTTTTGATGGACATGGTACCATCTTGAGATGGCCAAAATGCCACATATTGGAGTTCATATTGGAGTTGTGATGCTGGAGTCTCCAAGAAGGGCTAGAGTTGTACTCCCCAACCGAGTTGCGTGGATGGATTTCGATGCCTGAGATTGAGTACTCGTTAGGTGTTGGGGACGATGTTTAAGTCAACCTTTTGAGATGCCTAGGATATTTGAGTTAGTGTCCCAGACTAGATACCTGCTTGGGAAGATGATGCCTTGGGCCTAAAGGAACTGATTACGTTGATAGTCTTTAATTCTAATCTCGAAAGTTGTGGAAATTGAACCCAGGTGTTAGAACAATTACACTCACAACAATTGCCAATTACACATGCAAATTACTCACAAAAGGAGACTGAATATGGAGCAGAACACTAATCTGTATTGAATAAGTGTACAATAGCCAACCCTGTGAAGTCATAGGCTGCCACAATAAATAATTACATGAGAGATTCGAATGCATGAAGATGCCATTCGAAGTTGGTCAAAAGCAGGCTTACTAAATCTAAGCAAATCCCCCATAGGTGCATAAAGCACTTTCCAAATCTGTCTAGGAGCTCACGAATTGGCAAAATCAATTAGGCAAGCTAATAGGTGGTGGAAGGACAACTCATACATGCTTTTCATAGGAGAAAAGAGTGGAGGATGTTGAGGACAAAAAACAAGTTAACTTCACCTAGTCAAACTTTCCCAATTGCCTTAAAACTCAGAAAAAGCAGGCAATAAAGCAGAAAAAGCAGACATGTGCTAGGGAGGTTAGGAATAAAGTAGATTTGATTCCAAGAGGTTTCCCAAGCGCTCCATGACTCAAATTTAGCAAGTTTGACCACTATGGATGTGTGGAGGACAACTTGCATAAGATGGAATATAGAAACTAGGCAAATAAGACAAAAATTGTATTAATTAATGTCTAAGGTAGCTAACTATGGGTTGATTATTCTAACAAAAGTCAAGGAGATGACTGGAGTTCTGCTCACACTTCCCTGGAGTTGTGACATGGGCTTTCGATTCTTATTTTGATCACTTAGGTGTCTCTTCTGCTAGTTAAAGTAGAGGGTGACTGAGATGAAAAGTAGAGAAGTAAGTAAAAATAAATAAGAAACATAATTAAATGTAACTTTGGAATAGAGTTCATGGAAGTGGGGGAGTATGTAATGCCCCATAATTTGAATTATATATATACTTGGTGGTCAAAATAAAAGGTTGGTCTTAAAATAGATAATGATAAGTCATAATAATGATAAAGCTAATAAATAATATTGATGATGACGAAATAATAAATTAACTAAATCACTATAAGAGAAAAAAAGTTTAAGAAGGAAAAAAAATACATAAATGAAAAAGAAAAAGAAGAAATGAATAAAGCAAAACCTAACTAAAAGCGGCATGACTAAAGAAAAGAGTAATTACTGGAAGACAAGTGGAGTCTATGCATGGGATTTTAGCATAGATGGGTGTGAACAATAAGTATACAAATGAGGTTCATGAGATGAGGAAGATCTCTCAGAGGTTGGGAAAAAACTTTGGTATCCAAATATTCTTGAAGCTTGGCTTACGGAAAAGGTATCAGACATTGGCATAGTTTTTGATTGAGGGCTCAAGGGATCTTAGTCATTTAACTAAGAGATTGGTTGGAAGGAGAGTCGTCCCCCACAAATCCGCTGCGGCATGGCTGGAGTGAGAGACTCAAAGCTTGGCGGCTGATGTTCTTCAATTTGCCAGGTATGACTCTCACCTTTATGATCCTAATATCTTTGAATGAATAATTTGTAAATTGGCTATTAGTGAAGGTTTGTTTTGTGAAAGGAAATGATATTGTTTGTTGGTTTTTTATATATGCATGTTTCCTATTATGAATAGGAAACGGTTTCAAAATATGCATGTTTCCTATTACGAATAGCCATCGGTTTCAAAATATGCTTACCATTATCGTTCCTTTGTTTATTTTAATCTAGCTCTCTCCACGTTTTTTCTTTGAAGGGATAAAAGCACATTGGAGGGAAACGAGGATGTTTGGACTTTTTTTCTTTTGTTTCTCTTTATTTTGTTGGAATTAATGGTGATTACTTTTGCCATGTGTTTTAAAGTTGATCAGTGTCCAATGATTTTACTGGAGTTAGAAATGGCCGAGAACAAGGAGGTATGTATGCCATAATTCATCATTCGGTTTATTTGTTATTTAATTCCATCTTTAATTTATTCTTGGTGTCATACTCAAACTCTATAAATTTGCATCGTGCAGTGAGTGAAACTAGAGTGGAGAGGATACATTAATGTCGTAAATACATGTAGGGTAAAGTATGGGTGAGTGTTATTACTTTTCTACAAAATATCATGCTGATGTTTAGGTGAGTGTTGTTATTTTCCCACAAATTTTGTATAATTTGAGATATAGCATATGCAGTATAGATGGAATGGTTCTTGCATTCAACTCTCTAGTTGAACTTGTATTACCATTCTAATTTTTTATTGTGTGTGTTCTGCAGACAACATGTTTTGACAAAAAAGAGTCTAAGAAGCTAGAGTGGACAAGATACATCAATATTCCAATTGGAGGCACGACAAAGGATGGGTGAGTGTTATTAATTTTGTACAAAATATCATTATCTTCTAGCCTAATGAAATATTCTTTATTACACTATAATTTTTCCTTCTGGGAATTATCTTGGGAGAGAGACCAAAGATAAACATGGAACTAAGTCCACAAGCAACCCTAGGCCAATTCAACTATCAAACCACCATATGGACTACTCCTCAAAGTGAGGAGTCACAATATCACACTAGGATTTATCCAACCCTCGAGGAGCCGACCCCTCCAAGCTAGCTATCCACATGTCGAATGCTGCTCCTTTAATATGGTACACCCTCCAATGATTGGCTCATCAACGAGAGCATTCCTCCTTGTCGAATGTGCAAGGAGGCTCCAGTACCCTTACTACTTTGCGCCCAACATCCAAGAGCTTAGAGCCCTCCTCCAAGGTTGTTTCTCCATGTTACATAAGCACCAATCTTCCGCAACAAGTGTGCCTCTCTTAAATCGATCCCAAGCTAATCATACACACAATAAGTTCTACAACAAGAGCAAGTCAATCACTGTGCAACAAAGAGGGCAGGTGACCACAAGCCCTCTGCTTGACACCAAGTGCACCCCTAGCTAGGTGAAAACACTTCCAACGAAATGGAAAGCGAACACTACCCCTTTGTGAGGAAAGTGCTTTCTTGAACACCAATTTTCTCCCTTATTACCTCAGTGCACCTGCAACTTGCAAATCCAAGTCTATCTTAATTTTGCAATCAATCATCGATTCCTGCAAAGGTTTTAGAACAATCTCCCTAAATTAAGCCTCCTTCATCATGGAAACATGCCAACCCTTCTTTGCAGAACAAGGAAGATGACCAATGGAAGATCTCATTGCAACATGGTCAAGAAATGTCTTAGGTGAAGTAATTGCCCTAACTGAACTTTTAGGCACCCTTTCATTATCCTATCCATTCCGTAATTTTCGAGTAAGCCATCTCAACTTCTAGTGAGCCAAAGTAGAGAACAAGGAGGAAACATCCTTCCCTCGCCTGTCCTCGCCCAATTTTGGATCTTGAACCTTCCTATATTTTTGAATTCAATTCTTGAACAAAAATCTTGCATATCTACTCAACATCATCTTTCGTTGCGGTTAAAGATAGATGTAGTACCTCAATTGTTCCCGTGGCTTGTAAATTAGATGTTTATTGTGGTCTTGAAATTTGTAACCCATCCCCTCCAAATGTTTTGAAATTGTCTACCAAACATCAATCTCCTCGATGATGCCATCACTCCACCCTTTTTTTTAAAACATGTAGGCTCACCAATGGGAGAAGCCAATGCAACATGCGTAGCAAGCATCTTGGGAAAAATACTATCCCACATTGAAGTCTTACAAGCACGTGGATGCTCGTATCCATCATGTAATCTCTTAGGAATCCATCTCGACTTCTAGAGAGTTGGCGTATTAGGTAGTACGTCGTTATCTTTCCCTTGCTACTCTTCGCCCACATTTGGATTTGAAATCTTTTTTTATTCTTGGATCAGATTCTGTAGTGACAACCCTTTGCCTCTTTCAATCTCTGAAGGGGATACCTCTCATCTTGAGGACCATGCATCCTCGTGAATGTACACATGCATGTTCACCATTGTTTTCCTCTTCGCTTGAATTTATATCGAGTAAGCCTTTGATGTCTCATTGTATCCAACAAAACTACCTTAGATAGAGAAGGCTTCCAACTTAGTCCCCTTCTCATCTGAAATTGGACTACGAAAGACTCGAAAATGTGTTACCTTGGGTTCCTCGCCAATGAATGCTTCCTTCTGTGATTTGTCCTTTAGGATCCTGCGAGTACATATGTTGGAATAAACATTGTTGTATTGCATGCTTATGTCCAAAGGCATTTGAGAAAATCCATTACATATATCAACGTCTCGGAATGTCAACAATAGATATGTTTTCCCTACCAGCAACAACATCCTACCGAGGCACTGCCGACTCTCTACTTATCCCTGATTCCCTAGAAAAAACTAATCTTTGTGGAGGAATTCTCACCTCCATTATCTAAACGAAATGGTTTGATAATCTTCCTTTTGTGGTTTTTAATCGAGGTCTTGAGTTCTCTAAATGTATGGATCTCCTGATCCGTATGCTACATCAAATAAAACCCAGTTCATGTGAGAGGAATCATCAACGAAATTAACATAATATGCATATGCTGAAGTTTCTCTGAATTGCATATTTAATGCGAAAGCATAAAACTTGACCTCGATATCTAGTGGTTTCCCAAAGCTTTACCCTATAAATTTCAGTGTTAGGGTTGTTATCAAATAGAGTATAAAGCAATAGCTGAAGGACAACAATATTTCACTCTATAACAACCCAGTTTTCTACATCGTCCATGGAAAAAATGTAGCAAACAACGTGGATTAGTTTCAGCCCTTTAGGGAAAACGATCCCACATAAATCGAATATGAAAATTCACATTTACAGCAGTGATAACTGCTGTAAAACAATAATTATAGTAGCAACAAAACAACATTTTTATATCCTCAACGATGATTTTAGATCACTCAACAAATTGTCCTTTTACATATGTCAAATCAAGGAGAGAAGTAAAGCTGTAAATACCAATACATGAAGTACATATATGGCTGAAAGTCAAATCTAGAAATCATACATGAGGTCCAGGACATTGGAATACTTCATTAATATGCTAAGGATGAAGTACATGTGAATTGCATAACCTTCTCTCAAGGCTGGTACAAACCAGTAGCTAGGAAAACCACGAAAAGCCTACGCCAACCAAGGAGTCTGAAAATGGGAGAATTGCTCCAACGAGTCCTCTAAAGCAAGACATCCGTTTTTTTATTGTTCTCCAACTAATATACACTAGGGAATCATCACAAAAGCCTAATCTCAAACATCTGAAGGGTGAACCCTGACCTTGCACTTCCGTGATTCTCCAAGATACTCCATGAAGAGCAGGAAATCCCAACGACTTTAAGAGAGAGAGAGAGAGAAGGTTTGTTCAATACAATATTGTTCTTAAGAGAAGCATGCTTAATTCATAAATTTTATATTTTGTGAATTATGACATGAAATAAACATAGAACGATTATTGTCTTCAACTTTCTGGTTTATCATATAATACAATTCTAATATTTTATTATGTATCTATTGCAGATGGCTTGTTATGGAGAACATGAGCAAATAAAACACAAGATGGACTCTCCAGCTTTATAAAACAAGCTATAAGGTATGTATGTTTCTTATTATATGAACAACTACTGGTTTTGAAATATACTTATTGTTATTGTTCCTTTGTGTATTTTAATCTAATTTTTCCAATGCTTATTCTTCCAGGGGGAAAAAACAGATTGCACGGAAGAAGATGGAGGACAAAATGGTGTTTACAAATTTTTACTTTTTTTTATGTTTCCTTTTGTTTTGTTGAGTTTAAGCATGGCCATGCTTTGTTTATTTGTCATGTGTTATACTTTGTTTTCCTTGCCTTGCAATGTTTTTCTTTGTTTCTTTGTTTTACTTTCGGTTTGGTTTGGTTTGTTGGGTGGAAGAGGAAAGTGGCACAAAGAGAATACGAAAGAGATGAGATGTGTGTTATTGTTCATAACGAAGGGAATCATCTTATCTCTATACCTATTGCATTTTTATGGATAATGATTGCATAAGAGTGGGAAATGGCCATGGGCAAGGAGGCATGTATGGTAGATTCATCAATCCATTTACTTGTTATTTAATTTATTCTTTGTTTTATCTAGCGACTCATACTTGGCTATATTGATCTCCTTTGTGTACAGGGTGACTCCAATTGTAGAGTCCAAGGTGCCTTACATGACACAAATGTATAGTAAATGTGTGAGACATGTTTTTCTCTTACAAACTAATGTTATCATGTAACACAACAAAATATTTGCTGTCTCCTTAACGATTTATCCTATTGTCATGCGTATGGGCTTCTATGTTGTTGTTGATGGGTGTGAGATTCAAATGTTTCATGCAATTTTGGTAATGGAATCATATTGCGGTTTAACTCTTTATATTGTTCAAGTCTACAGCTGCTATAATGTTGATCAATGTATTATGTTTCAATAGGAGTTAGTATTGGCCAAGGGAAAGGAAGTATGTATGGTTTATTCGTCATTCCATTTATTGGTTATTTAGTTTCATCTTGGGTTCATTAATGGCCTTACACTCGAGCTATATAAATTTGAATTGTGTAGTAAATGACTAGAGTTTAGAGTCTAAGAAGATAGAGTGGAGAACATGTTTTGTATTCCATCAAATGCTAGGAAAAGTATGGGCTACTATGTTATTGTTCATGGGTGTGAGATTCAAATGTTTCCTGCAATTTTGATAATGATATAATATTGCGGTTCAACTCTTTATATTGTTCAGGGCTATGGCTGCTATAATGTTGATTAGGGTATTATGATTCGATAGGAGTTAGTATTGGCCAAGGGCAAGGAGGCATGTATGCTTTATTCGTCATTCCATTTATTGGTTATTTAGTTTCATCTTTGGTTCATTAGTGGCCTCTCACTCAAGCTATATAAATTTGAATTGTGTAGTAAGTGACTAGAGTTTAGAGTCTAAGAAGATAGAGTGGAGAACATGTCTTGGATATATTCAAATGCAAGGCAAAGTATGGGTGAGTGGTGTTATTTTTCCACGAACTTTTTATTGTTTGAGATATAGCATATGTAGTATAAATAGAACGGTTCTTGAATTCAACTCTCTAGTTTACATTTTTTACAATCCTAACATTTTTTATTATCTATCTTCTGTAGATGGCCTATTTTAACAAAAAAGAGCAAATGAAATACAAAATGGACTCGATCTTTATAAAGCAAACTCTAAAGGAGGTATGTTTCGTATTACTAATTGCTGTTGGTTTAGAAATGACATGCGACAATTGGCATGTGGATATTTTTGTATGACATGATGTTTTGGTGCGGATTGTTATTTTCCGCAAATTTTATATTATTTGAGATATAGCATATGCAGTATAGATGCAATGTTTCTTGTCTTCAACTCTCTAGTTTAACTTGTATTACAATTCTAATGTTTTATTATGTATCTTCTGCAGATGGCCTGTTTTAACAAAAAAGAGCAGGTGATGTACAAAATGGACTCGATATTTATTAATCATACTCTAAGGGAGGTATGTTTCCGATTACTAATAGTTATTGGTTTAGAAATGACACGCGACAATT
Organism: Pseudotsuga menziesii; assembly: GCA_001517045.1. Taxonomy (NCBI): domain Eukaryota; kingdom Viridiplantae; phylum Streptophyta; class Pinopsida; order Pinales; family Pinaceae; genus Pseudotsuga; species Pseudotsuga menziesii. The sequence goes on along the minus strand of LPNX010325949.1, from coordinate 144,655 downwards.
GGCATGTGCATATTTTTCTCTGCCATGATGATGTTTTGATTATAATTATTTCATTTGTTGTGTGTTGCGAGGTGATGATTGGCAGGTGATCGATCAACGGGCCAAGAGGGCTTGTTCATTTGAGGATCTTCTGGGAGCCCATACCTACAAAGGAGGATATTGCAAAAAACACCTTATCGGTCGGGGACAAACTCAATCAATAATTATGCCGATGGTTCTTTTTTCTTACAAGATTCTTGATGGAATGGTACCATCTTGAGATGGCCAAAGTGCTTGATATTGGAGTTGTGATGCCAGAGTCTCGAAGAAGGGCTAGAGATGTACTCGCCGACAGAGTTGCGTGGATGGATTTTGATGCCTGAGATTGAGTACTCTGTAGGTGTTGGGGACGATGTTTATGTCAACCTTTAGAGATGCCTAGGATATTCGAGTTAGTGTCCCAGACCAGATGCCTTCTTGGGAAGATGATGCCTTGTGCCTAAAGGCCTTGATTAGGTCGATAGGGTTTAACTCTAATCTCGAAAGTCAGGGAAATGACTGAAGTTATGCTCACACTTCCCTGGAGTTGTGACATGGACTTTTGATTCCTATTGTGATCACTTGGGAAATGGCATGGACTGGAAGTGGGGGAGTATCTAATGCCCCATAATTTGAATTATATATATACCAAGTGGTCAAAATAAAAGATCGGTCTTAAAATAGATAATGATAAGTCATAATAATGATAAAGCTAATAAATAATATCGATGATGAAAAATAATAAATTAATTAAATCACTATAAGAGAAAAAAAAGTTTTAAAAGGAAAGAAAATACATAAATGAAAAAGAAAAAGAAGAAATGAATAAAGCAAAACCTAACTAAAAGCGGAATGACTAAATGTAAGAGTAAGTACTGGAAGACAAGTGGATTCTATGCATGGGATTTTAGCATAGATGGGTGTGAACAATAACTATACAAATGAGGTTGATGAGATGATAAAGATCTCTCAAAGGTTGGGAAAAAACATTGGTCTCCAAAGATTCTTGAAGCCTGGCTTACAGAAAAGGTATCAAACACTGGCATAGTTTTCAATGGAGGGATCGGGGGCCCTTATTTGTTTGACTTAGAGATTGGTTGGGAGGAGAGTCGTCCGCCACAAATCTGCTGTGGCTTGGACGAAGTGAGAGACTCAAAGCTTGGCAGTCGATGTTCTTCTATTTGTCAGGTATGACTGTCGCCTTTATGATCCTAATATCTTTGAATTATTCATTTGTAAATTGGCTATTAGTGAATGTTTGTTTTGTGACAAGAAATGATACTGTTTTTTGGTTTTTTATATATGCATGTTTCCTATTATGAATAGCTATCGGTTTCAAAATATGCTTATCATTATCGTTCCTTTGTTTATTTTAATCTAGCTCTCTTCACTTGTTTTGGTCGAAGGGACAAAAACACATTGCAGGGAAACGAGGATGTTTGGAATTTTTTTCTTTTGTTTCTCTTTGTTTTGTTGGAATTAATGGTGATTTCTTTTGCCATGTGTTTTAACGTTGATCAGTGTCCATTCATTTTACATGAGTTAAAAATGGCCGAGGACAAGGAGGTATGTATGTTTAATTCATCATTCCGTTTATTTGTTATTTAATCCCATCTTTGATTTATTCTTGTTGTCATACTCGAACTCTATAAATTTGCATCGTGTAGTGAGTGAAACTAGAGTGGAGAGGACACATTAATATCGCAAATATAGGCAGGGTAAAGTATGGGTGAGTGTTATAACTTTTCTACAAAATATCATGATGATGTTTAGGTGAGTGTTGTTATTTTCCCACAAATTTTGTAGAATTTGAGATATAGCATATGCAGTATAGATGGAATGATTCTTGCATTCAACTCTCTAGTTGAACTTGTATTACAATTCTATTTTTTTTTTGTGTGTGTTCTGCAGATGACATGTTCTGACAAAAAATAGTCTAAGAAGCTAGAGTGGACAAGATACATCAATATCCCAATTGCAGGCAGGGCAAAGGATGGGTGAGTGTTATTACTTTTATACAAAATATCATCATTATTTTCTAGCCTAATGAAATATTCTTTATTACAATATAATTTCCCCTTCTGGGAATTTTCTTGGGAGAGAGACTAGAGATAAAACATGGAACTAAGTCCACAAGCAACCCTAGGATCAAAGCACCATATTGACTGCTCCTCAAAGTGAGGCGTCCACATGTCACACTAGGATTTATCCAACCCTGGAGAAGGTGATCCCTCCAAGCTAGTTATCTGCATGTCGAATGCACCTGCTTTAATATGGTACACCCTCAAATCATTGGCTCATCATCGCAAGCATTCCTCCTTGATGAATGTGCAAGGCGGCTCTAGTACCCTTACTACTTTTTGCCCAACATCCAATAACTTAGATCCCTCTTCCAAGGTGGTTTCTCCATGTTATGTAAGCACCAATCTTCCACAACAAGTGTATCTCTCTTAAATAGATTCCAAACTAATCATACACACAATAAGTTCTACAACAAGAGCAAGTCAATCATTGTGCAAGCCCTCTGTTTCATACCAAGTGCACCCCTTGCTAGGTGAAAACATTTCCAAAGAGATGGAAAGTGAACACTACCCCTTTTCAAGGAAAGGGCTTTCCTGAATACCAATTTTCTCCCTTAGTACCTTAATGCACCTGCAACTTGCAAATCCAAGTCTATCTTCATTTTTCAATCAATCACCGATTCCTCCAAAGGTTTTGGAACAATCTCCCTAAAACCATCCTCCTTCATCATGGAAACATGCTAACCCTTCTTTGCAGAACAAGGAAGATCACCGATGGAAGATGTCATTGCAACATCGTCAAGAAATGTCTTGGGTGAAATAATTGCCCTAACTGAACTTTTAGGCACCCGTTCATGCTCCTATCCATCCCGTAATCTCTGAGTAAGTCATCTCAACTTCTAGTGAGCTGTAGTAGGGAACAAGGAGGAAACATCCTTCCCCTTCCTGTTCTTGCCCAATTTCGGATCTTGAACCTTCCTGTATTTCTGAATTCGATTCTTGAACTAAAAGCTTGCATATCTACTCAACATCGTCTTTCGTTGCTGTTAAATATAGATGCAGTACCTCAATTGTACTTGTGAATTGTAAATTAGATGTTTATCGTGGTCTTGAAATCAATAACCCATCCCCTCCAATTGTTTTGAAATTGTCTGCCAAACATCAGTCTCCTCCATGATGCCATCACTCCACCCCTTTTTTTTAAAACAGGTAGGCTCACCAATAGGAGAGGCCAGTGCAACATGTGTAGCAAACATCTTGGGAAAAATACTATCACACGTTGAAGTCTTACGAGTACGTGGATGCTCGTATCCATCATGTAATTTGTTAGGAATCCATCTCGAGTTCTAGGGAGCTGGAGTATTAGGGTAGTACGGTGTTATCTTTCCCTTGCTTCTCTTTGCCCACATTTGGATTTCAAATTTTCTTTTATTCTCGGATCAGATTTTGTAGTTACAATCCTTTGCCTCTTTCAATCTCTGAAGGTGATACCTCTCATCTTAAGGACCATGCATCCTCGTGAATGTAAGTCGTTGATGTCTCATTGTATCAAACAAAACTACCTTAGATAGAGAAGGCTTCCAACTTAGTCCCCTTCTCATCTGAAACTGGACTACAAAAGACCCGAAAATGTGTTACCTTGGGTTCATCGCTAGGAAATGATTCCTTCAGTGACTTGTCCTTCAGGATCCTGCGAGTACATATGTTGAAAATAAACATTGTTGTATTGCATACTTATGTCCAAAGACATTTGAGATAATCCATTACATATATCAAGGTTTGGCAATGTCAACAATAGATATGTTTTCCCTTCTAGCAACAACATCCTACCGAGGTGTCGACTCTCTACTTATCCTTGATTCCCTAGAAAAAAAACTGATCTTTGTGGAGGTATGCTCACCTCCATTATCTAAACTAAACGGTTTGATAATCTTCCCTGTGTGGTTTTCAACCGAGGCCTTTAGTTCTCTAAATGTAAGGAACTTCTGATCCGTATGCTTCATCAAATAAAACCTAGTTCATGTGAGAGGAATAATCAACGAAATTAACATAATATGTATATGCTGAAATTTTTCTGAATTGCAGTTTTAATGTGAAAACATAAAACTTCACCTCTATGTCTAGTGGTTTCTCGAAGCTTTACCCTATAAATTTCAACGTTAGGGTTGTTATCAAATAGAGTATAAAGCAAAAGCAGAACGACAACAATATTTCACTCAATAAAAACCTAGTGTTGTACATTGTCCATGGAGAAAATGTAGCAAACTACGTGGATTAGTTTTTGTAATATCCCAAATATTGATATTCTCTATTGTTCTATGATAGTGCTGACTCGCACACTCAATCTCATACAAATTCACAAAATAACTGTGCATGCAAACTTGCCATGCAAAATGCCCTAAAATATAGATGAATTAGGGTTAGAGTTTTGCAGGGAGAAATTAACACCTACCATTGATATTCGGGATGATAATGACTCCAGAGATAGCTGCATGCATTAGGATCCAGATAGGTGGCCTAGTAATGCTCTTTTCCTTAGGTGTTACCGCCCCGCAGTGACGTTTTTGTAGGAGGAGAGGTCCGATCGGGCTGAAACTTTTTGAGCTTGTCCGTCTGTTGATGTCGGAGAGATGGATTGGAATATGCGGAGGTTTGGCTGCCTCTAAGTGCCCTAACGAATTGATTGGCAGTTCTACTGCTCACGCCCCCAACTGATCTGTTTGGCTGATAGCTGCTCCAGGTGAGCAAACTTATGGTTGATAATCATTGTATACCGTAGGATAGGCTTGCTGAGAAAGAGGAAGCTGACATGCGGATGAAAGACTGGGTTTTGTGGTCCCAGCGAATCCTTCTGTGTTTTCCTTGTTACTTCCAGCTGCAAAACGTGGATTTGCTAATAACCCCTCGGAATGTGTTGGATCTTCGAATATTGTAGTATATGATGGATGCAATGGATAAACCTGGATGATCTATCCCAATAAGAGACTAGGGCAGATATCTCACTGTTGAACCCTCGCTAGCTGAAGACACCGTCTCCAACCCCAACTGCCATGGCTGCACGCTGTGCTGCTGCTCGAAACTCCAAAATCAATCAACAATAACGACAGATACCTGCTTTAGTCCCATAACCCTTCTTAAATAGATCTTCATATGCATTTAGGGTTTGCATGTCACTTTTATGGTTTATGCTTCAATTTTGCATGCATGCAATTCTAATTTGATGTACTGACTAAACAAGGCTTGCATGCTTCGCATGCTTTAGGATATGAACTCTGATGGCCTTCTTTCTACACTGATGACTTAATAATACTGAATTGATGTACCTTTCTGCTCCTAGTGCTATCAGTCAGTTATTCCCTTTTCTTTAAGACTCGCCCGAACCTATGGGAATAAGATAGGTTAACGGGCGTTCTCAGGGTGGTTTAGTTGGAAGGGGACATTACAGTCCTCCTCTCTCGAAATTGCTTGTCCTCAAGCAATCTTCGACCAATATATCGAATCATTTGTCCGTGTCTCTTCTTGTCCATTTTTATCAACCAGTTTATTGTGTTGTTGGGTGGCCCTTCTTTTCCTTCGAATTGGTGTTTCTTTTCACCCATGCTCTGTGTTCCCTCTTTGTATCTTCTGGGATACCTGTGAGGATTGAACATGTTAGTTTTGGCTCCTTGTCCATATCCCCTAGGGCTCATCCTATCTTTGTCTGGAGGTTTACCCAGAAAGCCCTTCGCACACCACTGTTCCTTCCTTGACTTCTTATGTGTTGGAGTTGGCGCTTTCTTTGTGCGAGTCTTGTCCTCATGCCTGAATATAATGGTCATCCCCTTTGCTATGGCTGACCCTGAAGCTTCATTGGGCATCCCCCTTAGAACTATCCTCTTCTCATCTGGTTCCAGGAACTCCATCTCTAACGTTTGGTAGTTGGTTGAGTATTTCCCAATTGAGTACAACCATTGTACTCCCAAAACAATGCTCGTGTTTGGCACATCTACCACATAAAAGTCGTCCACCAATGTATAATTCCCAAGCTGTACCTGTAATTGAGGTATCCTTTGTGTGCAATTCATTCTATGATTGCCAGCCATGACAACGGTAAAGCCCTCAAAGTCCTCAGTGGGAAATCTTTTCCTCTCTACCCAAGAGGCATCTATAAAGTTGTGGGTGGCCCCACCATCAATCAAAGCAATGGCATGCTGTCCTTGGATGCTTCCCCTGATCCTGATAGTATGGAAGGTGGGGACTCCTGTGAGGGTAGCAATAGTGGCTCTCTGTGGCAATTGTTCCAATTATGTACTGTGTAGTTCTCCATCCGGTTTCTGCTTCGACTCATCTTCCTCACTGCTATCTGGAAGTACCTCGATGAGGTGTACTTTCTCTTTACCCATACATTTGTGGCCTGGTACCCAAGGTTCTTTACAAACAAAACATAAGTTCTTCCTTCTCAAGTCTCGTCGTGTGTCCTCGTTCAACCATTCCCTCTGTGGGATTATCCTTTCCCTATTTTCTTGAAGATGGGTAGGTTTTTCCTTGTTTTTGGGAGATTGGTAATTTTTCATGGCTGCTTGTTCTTTGGTACAGAATCTTGTAGGTCCAGAGTCCTACTGATAGCTTCTTGCAAAGTAATTGGCTTGTAGGCCTTCACACATTCGCGGAGTGGCTCAGATAATGCCTTCATAAATAGCATAATCAACCGACTCTCTGATATGTCAGATACCATAACTGAAACTTTTTAGGATTTGGATATAAATGTCTCAGCACTGCCTGTCTGCTTGAGGTACGCAAGATCCCTAAAATGAATCTCTGGATCCTTCTTATCAAAGCGCTCCATGAGCCTTTGTGTGAAGTCACTGTAGGAAGTAATAGTGTTGTGACCCAATGTCACCAGTCCGTGGTACCACCACTCATGTGCTTCCCCGTCTAAATGGAAAGTAGCCAACTTGATTGCATCTGTCTCTGTCATGGGGTTAAGTTAGAAGTAGGTGTCTAACTTCTGTACCCAAATCTTGGCTGAACAACTGGATGTCCCATCAAAGTTGGGGATAGTTAGTCTCCCCAATGTGCGTTGCAACTCAAAATTATGATTGAATGCTCTATTGAACCCTCTTGGCCTGTTCCTGCTTTTCATGTTGCAAAAATATGAGAAAGTCATGGCTGAATGGAATTCATCTCCCAAGTCCCTGTACTCCTGTAAGTACGCTCCAAATGGTTCACTAGGCTCTGCTGGCTGGCATAACTGGTCCTGCTATTGCATCGATTAGGAAGTGAGGCATAGAAGGCCTGTTGGAAGGTCTATTATATATGTGGGGTGTGTTTTGCATATTGGTGTATGCATGCTTCCCACTACTGGTTGTAGATCCTCTATCTACTGGTGAGAGAGGTGTACTGATATTACCTGGTTCTAGTTTCGTCGACAATCTGTTGATTGCATTAAGTACGTCTTTTTGCCCTTTGGCTAGGTCCTGTTATGTGCTTACTAGGTTACAAAACTCCATCCTGTCTTCATCTTCTCTCGTTCCTTTTCCCCTGTCAGAGTGTATACCTGTTGGGTCCATGTCTGAGTTGGTATCTTCTAGCTGGATATCCTCAAATTCCTCCGTGTACCTACTCTTCCTTCTCCTATAGGTTACAAAAGTGTCCTCTTCTATATTCATCTACTTCTTATTTTCAAGCCCACAGCTGGCAAGGGACATGCTCTGATACCACTGCAATATCCCAAATACTGATATTCTCTATTGTTCTATGATAGTGCTGACTCGCACACTCAATCTCATTCAAATTTGCAAAATAACTATGCATGCAAACTTGCCATGCAAAATGCCCTTAAATATAGTTGAATTAGGGTTAGGGTTTTGCATAAAGAAATTAACACTTACCACTGATATTCCAGCTGATAATGACTCCAGAGATAGTTGCATGCATAAGGATCCGGATTGGTGGCCTAGTAATGCTCTTTTCCTCCAGTGTTCCTGCCCCGCAGTACCGTAAAAACCCTCCAGACTGAAGGTCACATTTTTGTAGTAGGAGAGGTTTGATCGGGCTGAAACTTTTTGAGCTTGTCAGTTTGCTGATGCCAGAGAGATGGACTGGCACATGCGGAGGTTTGGCTGCCTCTAAGTGCCCTAGCGAATTGATTGGTAGTTCTGCTGCTCACACCCCCAACTGATCTGTTTGGTTGATAGCTACTCCAGGTGAGCAAACTGATGGTTGATAATCATTGTATACCGTAGGATAGGCCTGCTGAGAAAGAGGAAGCTGACATGTGGAGGAAAGACTGGGTTTGTTGGTCCCAGCAAATCCTTCTGTGTTTTCTCTGCCACTTCCGACTGCAAAACGTGGATCTGCTAATAACCCTTCCGAATGTGTTGGATCTACGAATACTGTAGTATATGATGGATGCAATGGATAAACCTGGATGAACTATCCCAATAAGAGACTAGGGCAGATATCTCACCGCCGAACCCTCGCTAGCTGAAGACACTGTCTCCAACCCCAACTGCTGCGGCTGCACGCTGTGTTGCTGCTCGAAACTCCAAAATCAATCAACAATAACAATAGATACCTCCTTTAGTCCCATAACCCTTCTTAAATAGATCGTCATATGCTTTTAGGGTTTGCATGTCACTTTTAAGGTTTATGCTTCACTTTTGCATGCATGCAATTCTAATTTGATGTTGACTTTAATACTGACTAAACAAGGCTTGCATGCTCCGCATGCTTTAGGATATGAACTTTGATGGCCTTCTTTCTACACTGATGACTTAATAATACTGAATTGATGTACCTTTCTGCTCCTAGTGCTATCAGTCCTCAGTTATTCCCTTTTCTTTAAGACCCACTCGAACCTATTATGGGAATAAGATAGGTTAACGGGTGTTCTCATGGTGGTTTAGTTAGATGGGGACATTACAGTTTCAGTCCTTTATGGAAAACGACCCCACATAAATCTAATAAGAAAATTCACATTTACAACAATGATAACTGTTGTAAAGCAATAATTATAGCAGCAACAAAACAACCTTTTTATATCCTCAACGATGACGTTAGATCACTCAACAAATTGTCCTTTTACATATGTCAAATCAAGGAGAGATGTAGAGTTGTAAATAATAATACATGAAGTACATATATGGCTGAAAGTCAAATATAGAAATTATACATGAGGTCTAGGACATTGGAATACTTCATTAATATGGTAAAGATGAAGCACTTGTGAGTTGTATAACCTTCTCTCAAGGCTGGTACAAATCACTAGCCAGGGAAACCACGAAAAGACTACGCCAACCAAGGAGTCTGAAAATGAGAGAATTGCTCTGACGAGAATTGCAAGACATCCTTTTTTTCTTGTTCTCCACCTAATATACACTAGGGAATTATCATAAAAGTTTAATCTCAAACATCTGAAGGGTGAACCCTAACCTCGGACTTCCATGATTCTACAATATACTCCACGAAGAGCTGAAAATCCCAACGACTGTAAGAGAGAGAAAGAAGGTTAGTTCGATACAATATTGTTCTTAAGAGAAGTATGTTTAATTCATAAATTTTATATTTTGTGAGATATGGCATGAAATAAACATAGAACCGCTATTGTCTTCAACTTTCTGGTTTAACATATAATACGATTCTAATATTTTATTATGTATCTATTGCAGATGGCTTGTTATGGCGAACACAAGCAAATAAAACACAAGATGGACTCTCCAACTTTATCAAACAAGCTATAAGGTATGTATGTTTCATATTATGAACAACTATTGGTTTTGAAATATACTTATTGTTATTGTTCCTTTGTGTATTTTAATCTAGCTCTTCCAATGCTCTCTTTTAGGGGGAAAAAAAGCACATTGCATGGAAGAAGATGGAGGGAGAGATGGTGTTTGCATTTTTTTGCTTTTTTTGTATGTTTTCTTTTGTTTTGTTGAGTTTAAGCATGGCCATGCTTTGTTTATTTGTCATGTGTTATACTTTGTTTTCCTTTCCTTGCAATGTTTTTCTTTGTTTCTTTGTTTTGCTTTCGGTTTGGTTTGGTTTGTTGGGTGGAAGAGGAAAGAGGCAGAAAGAGAATACAAAAGAGATGAGATGTGCGTTATTGTTCAGAACGAAGCTGAATCAACTTATCCTATACCTATTGCATTTCACTTATAAAGTTTTTATGGATAATGATTGCATAAGAGTGGGAAATGGCCAAGGGCAAGGATGCATGTATGGTAGATTCATCAATCCATTTACTTGCTATTTAATTTATTTTGTTTTATCTAGCGACTCATACTTAGCTATATTGACATCCTTTGTGTACAGGGTGACTCCAATTGTAGAGTCCAAGGTGCCTTTCATGACACAAATGTTGAGTAAGTGAGTGATTCATGTTTTTCTCCTACAAACTAATGTTATCATGTAACACAACAAAATATTTGTTGTCCCCTTAATGAGTTATCCTATTGTCATGCTTATGGGCTACTATGTTGTTGTTGATGGGTGTGAGATTCAAATGTGTCCTGCAATTTTGGTAATGAAATCATATTGTGGTTCAACTCTTTATATTGTTCAGGGCTATAACTGCTATAATGTTGATCAATGTATTATGATTCAATAGGAGTTAGTATTGGCCAAGGGAAAGGAGGTATGTATGGTTTATTTGTCATTCCATTTATTGGTTATTTAGTTTCATCTTGGGTTCATTAGTGGCCTTACACTCAAGCTATATAAATTTGAGTTGTGTAGTAAGTGACTAGAGTTTAGAGTCTAAGAAGATAGAGTGGAGAACATCAAATTCAAGGCAAAATATGGGTGAGTGATGTTATTTTCTCAAACTTTACACTGTTTGAGATATAGCATATGCAGTATAGACGGAACGGTTCTTGAATTCAACTCTTTAGTTTACATTGTTTTACAATCCTAGCATTTTTATTATGTATCTTCTGTACATGGCCTGTTTTGACAAAAAAGAGCAAATGAAATACAAAATGGACTCAATCTTTATAAAGCAAACTCTAAAGGAGGTATGTTTCCTATTACTAATTGTTGTTGGTTTAGAAATGACATGCGACACTTGCGATGTGGATCTTTTCTATGACATGATGTTTTGGTGCGTGTTGTTATTTTTCTGCATATTTTATATTATTTGAGATATAACATATGCAGTATAGATGGAATGGTTCTTTCCTTCAGCTCTCTAGTTTAACTTGTATTACAATTCTAATGTTTTATTATGTATCTTCTGTAGATGGTATGTTTTAACAAAAAAGTGCAGGTGATGTACAAAATGGACTCGATATTTCTTAATCAAAATCTAAGGGAGGTATGTTTCCGATTACTAATAGTTATTGTTTTAGAAATGACACGCAACAATTGACATGTGCATCTTTTTCTCTGTCATGATGATGTTTCCATTATAACTATTTCATTGGTTGCGTGTTGTGAGGTGATGATTGGATGGTGATCGATCAATGGGTCAAGAGGGCTTGTTCATTTGAGGATATTGTGGGAGCCCATACCTACAAAGGAAGATAATGCAAAAAACACCTTATGGGTCGAGGACAAACTCAATAAAAAATTATGCTGGTGGTTCTTTTTCCTTACAAGATTCTTGATGGACATGGTACCATCTTGAGATGGCCAAGGTGCCTCATACTGGAGTTGTGATACCAGAGTCTCGAAGAAGGGCTAGAGTTGTACTCGTCGACGTAGTTGCGTTGATGGATTTCGATGCCTGAGACTGGGTACTCGGTAGGTGTTGGGGACGATGATTAGGTCAACCTTTCGAGATGCCTAGGATATCTGAGTTAGTGTCCCAGACTAGATGCCTGCTTGGGAAGATGATTTCTTCGGCCTAAAGTCCCTGATTAGGTTGATAGGCTTTATCTTATCCCGAAAGTTAGGGAAATGACTGGAGTTCTTCTCACACTTCCCTGGAGTTGTGACATGGACTTTCGATTCCTATTGTGATCACTTGGGTGGGTCTTATGCTAGTTTTAGTAGAGGGTGACTGAGATGAAGAGTAGAGAAGTAAGTAAAAATATATAAGAAACATAATTAAAGGTAACTTTGGGATAGAGTTCTTGGAAGTGGGGGAGTATGTAATGCAGCATAATTTGAATTATATATATAATTGGTGGTCAAAATAAAAGATTGGTCTTAAAATAGATAATGATAAGTCACAGTAATGATAAAGCTAATAAATAATATTGATGATGACGAAGTAATAAATTAACTAAATCACTATAAGAGAAAAAAAGTTTAAAAATGAAAGAAAATACATAAATGAAAAAGAAAAAGAAGAAATGAATAAAGCAAAACCTAACTAAAAGCGGCATGACTAAAGAAAAGAGTAATTACTGGAAGACAAGTGGAGTCTATGCATGGGATTTTAGCATAGATGGGTGTGAACAATAAGTATACAAATGAGGTTGATGAGATGATGAAGATCTCTCAGAGGTTGGGAAAAAACTTTGGTATCCAAAGATTCTTGAAGCTTGGATTACGAAAAAGGTATTAGACACCATCATAATTTTTGATTGAGGGCTTGGGGGCTCTTAGTCGTTTTGACTGAGAGATTGGTTGGGAGGAGAGTCGTCCCCCACAAATCTGCTGTGGCTTGGCTGGGGTGAGAGAGTCAGAGCTTGGTCAATTTGTTAGGTATGACTCTCACCTTTATGATCCTAATATCTTTGAATTATTCATTCGTAAATTGGCTATTAGTGAAGGTTTGTTTTGTTAAAAGAAATGATACTATTTGTTGGTTTTTTATATATGCATGTTTCCTATTAAGAATAGCTATCGGTTTCAAAATATGCTTACCATTATTGTTCCTTTGTTTATTTTAATCTAGTTCTCTCCATGTTTTTTCTTTGAAGGGACAAAAGCACATTGCAGGGAAATGAGGATGTTTGGAATTTTTTCTTTTGTTTCTCTTTGTTTTGTTGGAATTAATGGTGATTTCTTTTGCCATGTGTTTTAAAGTTGATCAGTGTCCAGTTATTTTATAGGAGTTAGAAATGGCCGAGGACAAGGAGGTATGTATGGTTAATTCATCATTCGGTTTATTTGTTATTTAATTCCATTTTTTATTTATTCTTTGTGTCATACTCAAACTCTATAAATTTGCATCGTGCGGTGAGTGAAACTAGTCTGGACAGGATACACTAATATCACAAATACAGGCAGGGTAAAGTATGAGTGAGTGTTATTACTTTCCTACAAAATATCATGATGATGTTTAGGTGAGTGTTGTTATTTTCCCACAAATTTTGTATAATTTGAGATATAGCTTATGCAGTATAGATGGAATTGTTCTTGCATTCAACTCTCTAGTTGAACTTGTATTACAATTCTAATTTTTTGTTGTGTGTTCTGTAGATGACATGTTTTGACAAAAATGAGTCTAACAAGCTAGAGTGGACAAGATACATCAATATCCCAATTGCAGGTAGGGCAAAGGATGGGTGAGTGTTATTACTTTTATACAAAATATCATTATCTTTTAGCCTAATGAAATATTCTTTATTACACTATAATTTCCCCTTCTAGGAATTTTCTTGGGAGAGAGACCAAAGATAAAACATGGAACTAAGTCCACAAGCAACCCTAGGCCAATTCAACAATCAAAGCGCCATATGGATCGCTCCTCAAAGTGAGGCGTCCACATGTCACACTAGGATTTATCCAACCCTCGAGGAGGTGATCTCTCCAAGCTAGCTATCTGCATGTCGAATGCTCCTCCTTTAATATGGTACACCCTCTAATCATTGGCTCATCAACGCAAGCATTCGTCCTTGATGAATGTGCAAGGAGGCTACAGTACCCTTACTACTTTGCGCCCAGCATCCAAGAGCTTAGAGCCCTCCTCCAAGGTGGTTTCACTGTGTTACATAATCACCAATCTTTCGCAAGAAGTGTGCCTCTCTTAAATCGATCCCAAGTTAATCATACACACAATAAGTTCTACAACAAGAGCAAGTCAATCATTGTGCAAAAACGAGGGCAAGTGACCACAAGCCCTCTACTTCACACCAAGTCCACCCCTGGCTAGGTTAAAACATTTCCAAAGAAATGGAAAGCGAACACTACCCCTTTGTGAGGAAAGGGCTTTCCTAAACACCAATTTTGTCCCTTAGTACCTCAATGCACCTGCAACTTGCAAATCCAAGTCTATCTTTATTTTTCAATCAATCATTGATTCCTCCAAAGGTTTTGGAACAATCTCCCTAAAATCAACCTCCTTGATCATGGAAACACGCCAACCCTTCTCTGCAGAACAAGGAAGATGACCAATGGAAGATGTCATTGCAACATGGTCAAGAAATGTCTTGGGTGAATTAATTGCCCTAACCAAACTTTTAGGCACCCGTTCATGCTCTTATCCATCTCGTAATCTTCGAGTAATCCATCTCAACTTCTAGTGAGCTGAAGCAGAGAACAAGGAGGAAACATCCTTCCCCTGCCTCTCCTCGCCAAATTTTGGATCTTGAACCTTCCTGTATTTCTGAATTCGATTCTTGAACTAAAATCTTGCATATCTACACAACATCGTGTTTCGTTTTGGTTAAATATAGATGTAGTACCTCAATTCTACCCGTGACTTGTAAATTAGATGTCTATTGTGGTCTTGAAATTAGTAACCCACCCCCTCCAAATGTTTTGAAATTGTCTGCCAAACATCGGTCTCCTCCATGATTCCATCACTCCACCCCTTTTTTTTTTAAAACAGGTAGGCTCACCAATGGGAGAGGCATGTACAACATGCGTAGGAAACATCTTGGGAAAAATACTATCCCAAATCGAAGGCTTATGAGCATGTGGATGCTTGTATCCATCATGTAATCTGTTAGGAATCCATCTCGACTTCTAGAGAGCTGGAGTATTATGGTTGTACGGTGTTATCTTTCCCTTGCCTCTCTTCGCCCACATTTGGATACGAAATATTCTTTTATTCTCGGATTAGATTCTGTAGTGACAACCCTTTGCCGCTTTCAATCACTGAAGGTGATACCTCTCATCTTGAGGACCATGCATCCTCGTGAATGTACACATGCATGTTCACCATTGTTTTCCTCTTCGCTTGAATTTATATAGAGTCAGCCTTTGTTGTCTCATTGTATCCAGCAAAACTACCTTAGATAGAAAAGGATTCCAAGTTAGTCCCCTTCTCATTTGAAACTGGACTACAAAAGACTAAAAAATGCGTTACCTTGGGTTCCTCACCAGTGAATGCTTTCTTCTGTGACTTGTCCTTCAGGATCCTGCGAGTACATATGTTGACAATAAACATTTATGTATTCCATGCTTATGTCCAAAGACATTTGAGGAAATCCATTCCATATATCAAGGTCTGGCAATGTTAACAATAGAGATGTTTTCCCTGCCAGCAACAACATCCTACCGAGGCACTGTCGACTCTCTACTTATCTTTGATTCGCCAGAAAAAAAAAAAACTGATCTTTGTGCAGGTATGCTCACCTCCATTATCTAAACGAAACGGTTTGTTATCTTCCCTTTGTGGTTTTCAACCGAGGCCTTTAGTTCTCTAAATGTATGGTACTCCTGATCTGTATGCTTCATCACATAAAACCCAATTCATGTGAGAGGAATAATCAACGAAATTAACATAATATGCATATGCTGAAATTTTTCTGAATTGCATTGTTAATTCGAAAACATAAAACTTCACCTCTATCTATTGTGTGGTTCCCCGAAGCTTTACCCTATAAATTTCAGCGTTAGGGTTGTTATCAAATAGAGTATAAAGCAATAGGAGAAGGACAACAATATTTCACTCTATAACAACCCATTGTTCTACATCGTCCATGGAGAAAATGTCGCAATCAATGTGGATTAGTTTCAGCCCTTTAGGGCAAATGATCCCACATAAATTGAATATGAAAATTCACAATTATAGGAGTGATAACTCTTGTAAAACAATAATTATAGCAACAACAAAACAACCTTTTTATATCCTCAATGATGATGTTAGATCGCTCAACAAATTGTCCTTTTACATATGTCCAATCAAGGAGAGAAGTAGAGTTGTAAGTAACAATACATGAAGTACATAGATGGCTGAAAGTCAAATCTAGAAATCATACATGAGGTCTGGGACATTGGAATACTTCATTAATATGCCAAGGATGAAGCACATGTGAATTGTATATACTATAACCTTCTCTCAAGGATGGTACAAACCAGTAGCTAGGGAAACCACGGAAATCCTACGCTAACCAAGGAGTCCGAAAATGGGAGAATTGCTCCGACGAGTCCTCTAAAGAAAGACATCTGTTTTTTTCTTGTTCTCCACCTAATATACACTAGGGATTTATCACAAAAGCCTAATCTCAAACATCTGAAGCGTGAACCCTAACCCTGGACTTCCATGATTTTCCAAGATACTCCACGAAGAGCAGGAAATCCCAACGACTTTAAGAGAGAGAGAGAGAGAGAGAGAGAGAGAGAGAGAGAGAGAGAGAAGGTTAGTTCGATACAATATTGTTCTTAAGAGAAGTATGTTTAATTCATAACTTTTATATTTTGTGAGATGTGGCATTAAATAAACATGGAACAATTATTGTCTTCAACTTTCTGGTTTAACATATAATACAATTCTAATATTTTATTATGTATCTATTGTTGATGGCTTGTTATGGTGAACACGAGCAAATAAAACACAATATGGACTCTCCAGCTTTATAAAACAAGCTATAAGGTATGTATGTCTCCTATTATGAACAACTATTGGGTTTGAAATATACTTATCGTTATTGTTCCTTTGTGTATTTTAATCTAGTTCTTCCAATGTTTTTTCTTTTAGGGGATTAAAGTAAATTGCACAGAAGAAGATGGAGGGCGAGATTGTGTTTGCAATTTTTTGTTTTTTTGTATGTTTCCTTTTGTTTTGTTGAGTTTAAGCATGGCCAAGTTTTGTTTATTTGTCATGTGTTATACTTTGTTTTCCTTGCCTTGCAATGTTTTTCTTTGCTTCTTTGTTTTACTTTCGGTTTGGTTTGGTTTTTTGGGTGGGAGAGGAAAGAGGCACAAAGAGAATACGGAAGAGATGAGATGTGTGTTATTGTTCAAAACAAAGGTGAATTATTTTATCCTATACCTATTGCATTTCACTTATAATTTTTTTATGGATAATTATTGCATAAGAGTGGGAAATGGCCAAGGGCAAGGAGGCATGTATGGTAGATTCATCAATCCATTTACTTGTTATTTAATTTATTCTTTGTTTTATCTAGTGACTCATAATTAGCTATATTGATCTCCTTTGTGTACAGGGTGACTCCAACTATAGATTCCAAGGTGCCTTACAGGGCACAAATATAGAGTAGAGAATGGGTGAGTCATGTTTTTCTCCTACAAACTAATGTTATCATGTAACACAACAAAATATTTGTTGTCTCAACGACTTATCCTACTTTCATGGTTATGGGCTACCATGTTGTTGTTGATGGGTGTGTGATTCAACTGTTTCCTACAATTTTGGTAATGAAATCATATTGCGGTTCAACTCTTAATATTGTTAAGGGCTATAGCAGCTATAATGTTGATCGGTGTATTATGATTCGATAGGAGTTAGTATTGGCCAACGACACGGAGTCATGTATAGTTTATTCGTCATTCCATGTATTGGTTATATAGTTTCATCTTGGCTTCAGTTGTGGCCTTTCAAGCTATATAAATTTGAATTGTGTAGTAAGTGACTAGAGTTTAGAGTCTAAGAAGATAGAGTAGAGAACTTGTCTTGGATATCATCAAATGCAAGGCAAAGTATGGGTGAGTGCTGTTATTTTTCCACAAATTTTATATTATTTGAGATATAGCATATGCAGTATAGATGGAATGGTTCTTGAATTCAACTATCTAGTTTACATTGTCTTACAATCATAACTTTTTTATTATGTATCTTTTGTAGATGGCCTGTTTTGACAAAAAAGAGCAAATTAAATACAAAATGGACTCGATCTTTATAAAGAAAACTCTAAAGGAGGTATGTTGGTTTAGAAATGACATGCGACAATTGGCATGCGGATCTCTTTCTATGACATGATGTTTTGGTGCGTATTGTTATTTTTCCGCAAATTTTATATTATTTGAGATATAGCATATGCAGTATAGACGGAATAGTTCTTGCCTTCAGCTCTGTTGTCTGTTGATTGCACACCAGCAGCAGAAATCTTCCGAAAGCTGTCTCCTTACTTGAGAAAGTGGGAGAGGTGTGACCTTGGGGGCAAGCACAGAGCTAGGTACTGTCACCTACTCCTAGCTCCTCCGTTTAGGCTAACTCCTAACGAAGCCAAGGGGGGTAGTCCCTAACAAAGAGTTTTCTATGGCTCAATGTTTAAGTTAAGTTTTGGATGTTTTGGATGCGGATGGGTGTTGTTTTAGGAGTTACTGTGATTTAAAATGATTAATATTAAGGGGATGATGATTAATCAAAGCAATCCATGTTGCTAACAAGAGATCACACAGATAAGCAAAGATTCCAGACATATAACTTAAGCATTCAAATATAATCAATTGAAATGGACCATAGACAGTTGATCAAGATATAAAATTAATCAAATATAACAAAGGACCAGTGCCTTGTGGAGTCAAATAAATGCGTGAAATAAAATCTAGGAATTAAGCTAGTGAGTATTAGGTTTTGCAAGTGCTCTCGGTAGATTTTAAGAGTTTTTAATAGTGGTATTGCTTACGATAGCTGGATGTCTTAACCGGAAATACCTTCAGTGGCTCCGTTCGAAGACATGATGGACCTGTCTGGGATCACAGGTAAGTGTTCAATAACTTAACTACCTGTGCCCAGATTGGGTAGCCAAGCACCCACACTTGGAATTTGCCCACATGCCTCGGTATTTAAACGAAACAATGCCGGTGCGTTAGTTATGGGGGGAAAAGTTTTAATTAAGTTACTCTTGTAGGGTTTAAAGATCCAGTGTCGTTTCTGGGTATTTCGATCAGAGATCGGTCAGAGCATACTCCGGCAAGGAGGGAAGGGAGTTAATTAATTAAAGTGTGTGTGTGTTGAAGATTTTATTAAGTTAATTAATTAGACTCTTCGACAAGGAGCGCTCTTGACATTGTCTTATGACGAAGGTTCAAGAGTCTTATCTAATCTAGATGAAACTAATGCAAGGATGATGCAAATACTAAGATGCTCCCTGATAGAGAGTGCTCTTGACTTGTGTTTCTGCAAGTTCAAGAGTTAATTGATTAAACAAATGTGAACAAGAAGCTAAGATGAGTTATTAAACTCTCCGACAGAGAGTACTCTTGATCCACCTTATGGTGTGATTCAAGAGATTTAAGCAGTTGATTTACTTAGAAAGATAAACAATTTAAAATCGAATAATCAACTTAATTAATGAATTAGATGTGATGGATTAACAATTATTCTAAGAATAAGATGCAAATAATGATGAAGACAAGCAAATTTAACCTAAGCATACACAAGTAAACACAACACAAGCCTCCCCAAATGGGGGAGGATGAGAGTGGGGACTTAAAAACCCCACTCAAACACAAGATCTTTATTAAAATTTATACAATGTACCTTAAGGATTTTAATCCTTGAAAGGACTTTTCAAATGAAAGCAAACAACTCTACTAATATTAGGACCTGTGTAAAAAGGAGAGTGCATTTACTTTTACTTGAAGATCTTTCTGAAACCTGTGAAAAGAGAAAAGAGAAGAAGTTTGAATGAGAGCCAAAAGAGCAAAGGAAAAGAGGGCTGAAACAAAAGATGAGGAAAAGAAGGCAAGAAAACAAAGAGAAGGCCAAAATCAAAGAAAGGGAGGGATAGGGAAGCCAACTATGAAGCTAAAGGAGGACAAAAATTGAAGAAAACAGGGCAGCGAAAGAGAAAAGAAATGACTGTCATAAAAAATACAAAACAGGGCAGCGAACAAAAAGTGGAAGAAAAGGCCAATAACAAGGTTGAAGAAGGCCCAAAAACAAGGGCAAAAAGAGGCAAAAAAGAAAGGAAGACTAGGGCACATTAGGGTTGTCCAAAATGAAGAAAAGGGATGGTAAAAGAGAGAAAAAACGTGGCAGCAATGAAAAAAAAGTGAGAAAAGGCAAACAAGTCAAGGAGGAAAGGGGCTAGCAAGCAAGGAAACAAAAGAAGTCAAGGAGCAAAGGGAGAACTAGAGGAAGAAAGTTCGGTAACCAAGAAAGTATTTAAATTTATAGATGGAATCCAAGAGAGAGAGTTAGACTCCCAGCTTTGTTTTTGTATTTTGAAGAAGAAGATCTCTTTAGGTCCTGCAATGAAGGTGTTAGATCAAAAAGGTTGTTTGAAGTCTGGAATAGAAGCAGCTGAGCTCACACCCTTCTTCAACCCGTGAAGCCTGAAAACACACTACAACTTAACACAAAACATGAGATCAAAATATATGCCAGTATGCTAAGAAAATTGAATTATGATCAACATTACGTATATACTGATTACTCATGTCCATCAAAATTACTAATTTACTTTGCATAAACAATCAAGTTGAACTACAAATGATTGTTCTACTGTGCCAACAATGGCCCTCTTGAGCTAACAAATATACAATTTAATCTCACATAAGCATTAAGGAAATATGGGTTAGAGACAATATCACCTCAACCAATTGCAAAGAACTACCACATCCAAGAGCTCATGGACCTTCAAAGTCTGATTTTTATTAACAAATTAAAGCAAATGCTTGATACAATTTTCTCAGAGTAACTCTGCTACAAAAGTCCATCCAAATAGAGCTGAAGGAGCCTCTATTTATACAATGAGAGAGTGCTAAAATCCTAAAACCAAACCTCATAAACTAACCGGCCTGGCCACCAAACAGAGAAACCAAACCTAAGACGAAGAGCTGGGAGTGAGGGGAGGCCTCCACCTAGGCAAGGCGCCCCCACTCCAACCCTGAACAACCAAATCAAGCCATAAATGAACCCACACGTGTGGAAGGCACCCTCAGGAGAGAGAGGGGCGTGAGTTGTGAAGGAGACGTCTGGTGATGTAGGTAAACAACCTTTTAGGTTTGGCAGGAGCCTGTGCTAGGTTTGGGAAGCCCACTGATGGTGTAAGCCTTAGTCTTTACCGCGATCAAATCACCGGACCAATGAGTGCTCTCCATCTCCTTCTTTAGCTGGAGATGACAAAGCGACTAACTGATAATAAATTAATTGCTCACTTAATGCTGACTGAAGCTGAGTTATGACAACTCCAAACATCATAAGTGCTCGATGAGATGTCATTTAACCTTTTATTTCGTCGAACTTGGATTAATTTGGAGAGTTTTAATTTTCTCCAAAATAATCATTTTTTAATAAAAATTCATTTTTTTCCTCAAAACTGACTTTTTTGAGAAAAAAAGAGTTATGTGTCTGATTGATGATTCAAAAGTTGGCTCTGACTAGCTGGCCGGTCAAGAATGATTTTTGGCTTAAAGTTAGAGCCTTCAATCACCGAATTCAGAGTCCGGATGACTTATTCATTACAAACCGGTTTTTTCCATTTAATTTATGGAAAAATTAACCAAAAAACTTAGGAAAATAATTAAAAATTTAAAAAATTTAAAAAATAATTTTTGACGCGTCCGGTAAAATTGTTTCAAATTTTTTCCGAGGGTCCTAGTGACTTAAGACATGACCATGCTCTATTCTAATAATGTCTAGTAGGTTTATATATACTTTGTTGGGTTCTAATAACCCACTAAGGCCCAAAATTCAAAATCGGGCATTCCAGCTTTGGAGGAAGCGGGAGAAAACCTCGTCAATTATACTCGGCTATAGGCAAAGCATAATTGTCAAGGGCAAAAAACTCCCTGGAATACCTTAGTTGAAATTCTACGTCTTAGGAGACCGAACCACTCAAAACACCCTACTAGCACATTTTATTACAAACCTCGCGGGGCCATGGTCATAATTATTCAAAACAAAAACTGACTAGCCAAAATTGGCTAGACACAAAGGCGGATCACCTGATACACTGGAATCAAACATTTGTCATGTTTTTCAACTGGTGGCTCCTCAGCTAATCCAACTAAGGTACAAATAAGTGGATAACAAGCTCTATAGTTTAGCTTGTATTGCAATTCTAATGTTTTATTATGTATCTTCTATAGATGGTTTGTTTTAACAAAAAAGAGCAGGTGATGTACAAAATGGACTCGATCTTTATTAATCAAACTCTAAGGGAGGTATGTTTCCGATTACTAATAGTTATTGGTTTAGAAACGACACGCGAAAATTGGCATGTGCATCTTTTTCTCTGTCATGATGATGTTTCCATTATAATTATTTCATTGGTTGCGTGTTACGAGGTAATGATTAGCAGGTGATTGATCAATGGGCCAAGAGGGCTTGTTCATTTGAGGATCTTGTGGGATCCCATACCTACAAAGGAGGATATTGCAAAAAACACCTTATGTGTTGGGGACAAACTCAATCAATAATTATGCCGGTGGTTCTTTTTCCTTACAAGATTCTTGATGGATATGGTACCATCTTGAGATGGCCAAAGTGCCTCATATTGGAGTTATGATTCCAGAGACTCGAAGAAGGGCTAGAGTGGTACTCGTCGACGGAGTTGTGTGGATGGATTTTGATGTCCGAGACTGAGTACTCGATAGGTGTTGGGGACGATGTTTAGGTCAACCTTTGAGATGTCTAGCATATTTGACACTTCCTTGGAGTTGTGACATGGATTTTCGATTCCTATTGTGATCACTTGGGTGGCTCTTATGCTAGTTGCAGTAGAGGGTACTGAGATGAAGAGTAGAGAAGTAAGTAAAAATATATAAGAAACATAATTAAAGGTAACTTTGGGATAGAGTTCCTGGAAGTGGGGGAGTATGTAATGCCCCATAATTTGAATTATATATAAACTTGGTGGTCAAAATAAAAGATTGGTCTTGAAATAGATAATGATAAGTCATAATAACGATAAAGCTAATAAATAATATTGATGATGATGAAATAATAAATTAACTAAATCACTATAAGAGAAAAAAAGTTTAAAAAGGGAAATAAAATACATAAATGAAAAAGAAAAAGAAGAAATGAATAAAGCAAAACCTAACTAAAAGCGACATGCCTAAAGAAAAGAGTAATTATTGGAAGACAAGTAGAGTCTATGCATGGCATTTTAGCATAAATGGGTGTGAACAATAACTATACAAATGAGGTTGATGAGATGATGAAGATCTCTCGGAGGTTGGGAAAAAAATTTGGCATCCAATATTCTTGAAGCTAGGATTACGGAAAAGGTATTAGACACTGGCATAGTTGTTTATTGAGGGCTCAGGGGCTCTTACTCGTTTGACTGAAAGCACCATATGGATCGCTCCTCAAAGTGAGGCGTCCACATGTCACACTATGATTTATCCAACCCTCTAGGAGGTGGTCCCTCCAAGTTAGCTATCCGCATTTCGAATGCTCCTCCAATCATTGGCTCATCAACGTAAGCATTCCTCCTTGATGGATGTGCAAGGAGGCTCCAGTAAGCTTACTACTTTGCGCCCAACACCCAAGAGCTTAGAGACCTCCTCCAAGGTGGTTTCTCCATGTTACATAAGCACCAATCTTTCGCAACAAGTGTACCTCTCTTAAATCGATCCCAAGCTAATCATACACAATAAGTTCTACAACAAGAGCAAGTCAATCATTGTGCAACAAAGAGGGCAGGTGACCACAAGCCCTTTGCTTCACACCAAGTGCACCCTTAGCTAGGTGAAAACACTTCCAAAGAAATGGAAAGTGAACACTACCCCTTTGTGAGGAAAGGGCTTTCCTGGACACCAATTTTCTCCCTTGGTACCTCAATGCACTTGCAACTTGCAAATCCAAGTCTATCTTCATTTTGCAATCAATCACCGATTCCTCCGAAGGTTTTGGAGCAACCTCCCTAAAATCAGCCTCCTTCATCATGGAAACACGCCAACCCTTCTCTGTAGAAAAAGGAAGATGACCAATGAAAGATGTCATTGCAACATGGTCAAGAAATGTCTTGGGTGAAGTAATTGCCCTAACTGAACTTTTAGGCACATGTTCATGCTCCTATCCATCCTGTAATCTTTGAGTAACCCATCTCAACTTCTAGCGAGTTGAAGTAGAGAACAAGGAGGAAACATCCTTCCCCTGCCTCTCCTCGCCCAATTTTGGATCTTGAACCTTCCTGTATATTCTGAACTTGATTCTTGAACAAAAAGCTTGCATATTTACTCAACATCGTCTTTCGTTGCGGTTAAATATAGATACAGTACCTCAACTGTACCTGTGACTTGTAAATTAGATGTCTATTGTGGTCTTGAATTCAGTAACCCCTCTTCTCCAAATATTTTGAAATTGTTTGCCAAACATCAGTGTCCTCCATGATGCCATCACTCCACCCCTTTCTTTTAAAACAGGTAGGCTCACCAATGGGAGAAGCTAGTGCAACATGCATAGCAAACATATTGGGAAAAATACCCACATTGAAGTCTTACGAGCACGTGGAAGCTTGTATCCATAATGTAATCTATTAGGAACCCATCTCGACTTCTAGAGAGCTGGAGTATTAGGGTAGTACGTTGTTATCTTTCCCTTGCTGCCCTTCACCCACATTTGGATTTGAAATCTCCTTTTATTCTCTGATAAGATTTTGTAGTGACAACCCTTTGCCTCTTTCAATCTCTGAAGAGGATACCTCTCATTTTGAAGACCATGCATCCTCGTGAATGTACACATGCTTGTTCACCATTGTTTTCCTTTGCGCTTGAATTTATATCGAGTAAGCCTTTGATGTCTCATTGTATCCAACAAAACTACCTTAGATAGAGAAGGCTTCTGACTTAGTCCCCTTCTCATATGAAACTAGATTACAAAAGACTCGAAAATGTGTTACCTTGGGTTCCTCGCCAGTGAATGCTTCCTTTTGTGACTTGTCCTTCGGGATCTTGCGAGTACATATGTTGAAAATAAACATTGTTGTATTGCATGCTTATGTCCAAAGACATTTGAGAAAATCCATTACATATATCAATGTCGAGCAATATCAATAATAGATATATTTTCCTTGCCAGCAACAACATCCTACTGAGGCACTGTAGACTCTCTACTTATCCTTGATTCCCCAGAAAAAAAACCGATCTTTGTGGAGGTATGCTCACCTCCATTATCTAAACCAAATGGTTTGATAATCTTCCCTTTGTGGTTTTCAACCTAGGCCTTGAGTTCTCTAAATGTATGGAACTTCTGATCCTATGCTTTATCAAATAAAACCCAGTTCATGTGAGACGAATCATCAACGAAATTAACATAATATGCATATGTTGAAATTTTTCTTAATTGTTGTTTTAATGCGAAAACATAAAACTTCACTACTATATCTAGTGGTTTCCCAAAGCTTTACCCTATAAATTTCAGCTTTAGGGTTGTTATCAAATAGAGTATAAAGCAATAGCAGAAGGACACCGATATTTCACTCTATAACAACCTAGTGTTGTACATCGTCCATGGAGAAAGTGTAGCAAACAACGTGGATTAGTTTCCGCCATATAGCAATAGCAGAGGGACACCAATATTTCACTCTATAACAACCTAGTGTTGTACATCGTCCATGGTGAAAATGTAGCAAACAACGTGGATTAGTTTCAGCCATATAGGGCAAATGATCCCACATAAATCAAATATGAAAATTCACATTTACAACAATGATAACTGCTGTAAAACAATAATTATAGCTGCAACAAAACAACCTTTTTATATCCTCGACGATGATGTTAGATCGCTCAACAAATTGTCCTTTTATATATGTCAAATCAAGGATAGAAGTAGAGCTATAAATAGCATTACATGAAGTACATATACGGCTGAAAGTCAAATCTAGATATCATACATGAGGTCTGGGACATTGGAATATTTCATTAATATGCTAAGGATGAAGCAAATGCGAATTGTATAACCTTCTCTCAAGGCTGGTACAAACCACTGTTAAGATTCTATATGCTAAACTAGATAGATTATTAGCATTCAATTCAATTTCACAATAATAGCATATACAGGATCTCTGAAAGAAACAATATCACAAGATCAACATAGATTTACCCTGGGAAAACCCTAAAGGGAAAAACCCAGCAAGAAAAGCTTCCTCAATATGGATGATAAAAAAGGTAAAAGATAAACCCTAGACTGGTCCTTCTCCTTGTAGATAAGACTCTCTCTCTCTCTCTCTTATGTGCTACACAAGTGTGTGTCTGTGTGTTTCAAATGAGGAGCGCCTCACCCTATTTATATTCTTCCTCTAACTTAACTTTTCACTCAACTAAGTCGGTCCCATTAAACTTGATTGGGCCGACTTCTCTAGGATGACTCAAAACAACTTAATATTATATTTAGGGGGGTGCTAATGACCCGACTTAGAACGGAGGGTTTTCCTCATGATTCTCTACTGACCTAATACAATAATATCATCCTGATGGAGGAATAATAACATCTCCGAAAGGTTACATCAATAAAATACATTTAGAATATTCTTCGAAGTTACAATAATTCAACACTCCCCCTTAATGAGAAGGGTATTCTTCAATTTTAGCAGCAGCAACATTTTGATCGCTCGGTCGACAACATCATCATCAACATTTTAGTCCTTTTCAATCAGCAACATCATCATCAACAATACTTTGACCTTTCGATGATCATCATCGTCATCAGCAATACTTTGATCTTTTGATCAACAACATCATCATCATCATCATCAATACATTGAGTAACATCATTAGCAATACTTTGATATTTCGATGAGCAACATTATCATCATTGTTATCACATATATAGTAGCCAGGCTACCATATTCTATTTTTCAGACACAGTACATTTTTCAGCCAGATCTCTTACATATGAGATGCTGAGATGAACATTTCTGATGGATCATTTTTGTATTAGTGGACTATTGTACTCTCCCATGCCAGGACTGAGTCTTAGGACACTCAGATTTGAGAACCGATATAGCCATTTATGTTATTTCAGAGCAGTAGTGGGTGCCCAGTGATATATCAGTACTTTCTCATTGGATATATGTTGTTCAGATAGATTATATTGCATGGATATGACTCAGTATTTTATATGGTGTTGTGGTTATTATTGCTCTTATATTGATTCTTGTGACATATATTGACTTGTGGTATCATGATATGGCGGTCATATTTATATGGACTTGGTTGTATATTATACTATGTATTGATGTCCAAATCTGATATGGTTGATGTTTGCTCATGCAGGGTAGGGGGTGCTTTGATGGCTTGGAGCTTGCATATGCCATAGAAATCACGGGGATCGCTAGGATCGTCACTGTTACAGACTTCTACAAGCTTATCTAGGTAAGTTTCTTCTTTTCTGATTTTATTCAATTGTACCTTGCTGAAATTTAACTATTTTTCTGAAAACTCCTAAACCATAAAAACCTAAAAAATCAAATAATCAGGGAACCGTCCGGTCTTTTGCCAAACCATTTTTGCGTTTCATAGATCGGGCCTCCCCCTAACTATATCAACTGGAACACTGGTCAAATTCTTCATAGATTGACCTAGATCTGATTTTTCAGCAGAAAACTGCATAACCCCCCACTGAAAAAATTAACCTGCTAGGGTTTTGAGTTTTTCTGATTTCTGACTTCACAGACAGATAGATCGGGTCTTGGGCAGTCCAAATCAACCCCAACGCTGTCAAGAGGCTCAACAGTTTGACTGGGATCTGAAAAATAGACTGAAACTGCCCTGGCGCCCTCACTGAAAATTGGCCTTTTTCGGAAGTACGTTTTTATGAAATCTGACATGAAAGGCTGATAGATCGGGTCCCAAGCATCCCAGAACACCCTCAACGCTGTGCTAATTCATCCTGGTTTACCCTAGATCTGAAAAAATCAGTTTTCAGCCTCCTAGCCCCATCATCAGATTTTGACTTTTCTAGATCTGATTTTTCTGTTGTTTTCCTGATTTGGGCTTGTAGATCAGGTCTCCCTGATCTCTTCTCATCCTCAACGTTGAGCCATCAGCCTTCCGGTACCCCCTAAAGCTTCAGATTTGTCTTCCTAGGCCCTAGCGTTAGCTATCTACTGAGCTGGGTTTCCTATACCTTGGCTTTTCTGGACCAATTGCTTTCTGGTTTCGTAGATCAAGGTGTTTCCCAAGTGGGTTTCCTGAAATGTTCTCTTACTGTTGACTCCATTGCCCAATGCATACAAAGCACTGATCTCCAAGCTAGCGCTGCCCTTAGGCTCTTAGCCTTTGCCATCTACCAACATTCACTGATAGCTCAAACACCTTTTATTGAGTCTGATTTTTAGGTACTGGATAGTCCCAACTCTATTCGTGCTCGCCCTGTCATAGTTACGTTTCCGAAGACAGTTGCTAGTACCTAAACCCTAGAGCTAGGGTTCCCATTCACCTTGCACCTTAAGTACCCTGAAGCCCCATCTGATCTTCTCTTGGTGTCTAGGTTCGATCTCTCCTGTCGGGAGCAGATTCGGGTCCCCCCCATTGTTGTCCTGGACTAGGATAACCTAAAGTGAAGGCTGCCTTGATTGGCGTGACAATCATCCATTTGGGAGTCTAGGCAGTCGTGGTTTCACCCCTTAGTTGCTTGCCCCTCTAACATCCATTCTGGATCCACCTTAAGCAGGCAACTACAAGGCAGGTGATAACAATCATCATCAGCTATAACCCGCAATCCACAATACGAAGACGAAAGTCTACGGATCACTTTAGGACTTAAGTCTAGGGATGATACAATCCTACCACATTCTCGAAGACCGAAGTCTCTGGATACTATTACGGGATAATCACTCCCTATCACTTTAGGACTTAGTTCCAAGGATGATGCAATCCTACCGTATTCTCGAAGACCGAAGTGTCTGGATACTATTATGGGATAATCACTCCCTATCACTTTAGGACTTAGGTCCAAGGATGATGCAATACTACTACATTCTCGAAGACCGAAGTCTCCAGATACTATTACGGGATAATCACTCCCTATCACTTTAGGACTTGGGTCCAAGGATGATGCAATCCTCCTTCTTTCTCAGAGACATAAGTCTACGGATCACTTTAGGACAAGTGTCCAGGGATAATACAATCCCACTTCTTTCTCGGAGACAAAAGTCTACGGATCACTTTAGGACAAGTGTCCAGGGATGATACAATCCCGCTACAACATCACTGCTCCCCCTTTCGGAGAAGGTCTTTTCGAACAACACCAAGCTTGTCTTGAAAGTATTCAAACTTTATTCGAGATAGAGGCTTTGTCAACACATCAGCAACTTGTTCATCGATACTCACATATTGGAGCTTTATGGCTCCCTTCTGTATCATATCTCGAATGTAGAAATACCAGATTTCTATGTGCTTTGATTTATCATGGAACACTGGGTTCTTTGTCATCTTTATACAACTTTGGTTGTCACATAGAATCACTGTGGTATCCAACTCTAGGTTAAATAGACCCGACATTAGTTTCCAAAGCCATATGGATTCACAACTAGCAGAGTAAGTTGCTATGTATTCTGCTTCCGCTGTGCTAAGAGCAACACTGGACTGTTTCTTTCTAAACCATGAAATCATAGCAAACCCCAGACAATAACATCCACCTGATGTGCTTTTTCTATCCGAGACACTTCTAGCCCAATCTGCATCTGTATAACCATACAATCTGTAGTCATGGTTCCCATCATAGTATAGACCAAAGTATATAGTTTCTTTTAGATATCTCATCACATGTTTTGCAGCTACCCGGTGAACACGTCTAGGTTGAACTAGATACTGACTCAAGGTGTTCACAACAAAACAAATGTTTGGTCTGGTATTTGTTAGATACATCAACGACCCAATAATCTGTTTGTATTGAGTCACATCCACTAATTCTGATGATTCATCAGCCAACAACTTCAAGTTGGTATCCATGGGTGTGGCCATGGCTTTACGTTCCAACATATCAAATCTTTTCAAAATTTCCACTGCATACTTTCCCTTATTGAGAAAGATTCCTTTTGAGTTTTGCCATATCTCTAGACCTAGAAAATAATGCATTAACCCAAGGTCTTTCATCTCAAATTCCGCGAGCTTCTTCTTGCATTCTACAATCTGTTTCTCATTCCTTGTCAGAAATAAGTCATCCACATATAGTAATAGTATGACAGATTCATCCTCTATAACCTTGAAGTAAAGGTTAGGGTCGGCTTTACTCTTGGTAAAGTCCAAGCTTGTCAGGAAACTATCTATCCTTCCTTACCAAGCTCTAGGAGCTTGCTCCAGGCCGTACAGGGCCTTCTTCAACTTGCATACATGAGTTTGTCTGTCTTCAACTTCAAATCCTTGTGGCTGTTCTATGTATACTTCTTCCTCAATCCCACCATTCAGGAAGGCTGTATTTACATCCATCTGGTGTAAGTTCCACTTCATCATGGATGCAAGTGCCATGATGGCTCTAATCAAAGTATACCTTGCGACTGGTGCAAATGTTTTTTCATAGCCAATTCCCTATTTTTGAGAGAAACCTCTAGCCACAAATCTTGCCTTGTATTTCTCTATACTTCCATCAGTTGCATGTTTTATCTTGTAGATCCACTTGGAAGATACTACACTCTTCCCTTCTGGTTTGGGAACTATATCCCAAACATCATTCTTCATTATTGATTGGTATTCTTCCGTCATTGCTTCTACCCATTCTTTCTTCTGTACAGCTTCTTCATAGTTTGTAGGTTCTTGATCTACAAGATCACACATTAAAGCTACATAGTTGGAAAATGGCTTGGGCTTCTTGTTTATCCTTATGGAGCCTTCAGGAGCTCCATATCTTTCTGCTTCTTGTATAATTTCTCTTGCCCAAGCAGGCTTTTTTTTTCGTGATATCTCCAACGTGGGAGGCTCTTGTGGTTCTGTCATATCACGATCTTCAGGTGTTTCGTCATCAAGGAGGAATGTAGCCTCTACATTTCTGGGAGGTGCATCTTCCTCATATACTTCTTCATGTTGACATTTTCTGGATCTCTTGAGAGCTGCTTCTTCATCGAATGTTACATCTCTACTGATTTCCATGTGATGGAATCCAGAAATTTAAATTCTGAATGCCTTGGATACTTCACAGTATCCAACAAATATTCCCTTCTTTTCAGAAGGGTCCAACTTGGTTCTTTTCTCTTTCGGTATGTGAACATATACTGGACAATCGAATATCTTGAGGTGACTTACTTCAGGCTTCTTTCCCATGAACATCTCCTCTGGAGTCTTGAATCCAAGGGCACTGTGAAATATTCTATTTTGTACATAGACAACAGTTCTTGCTGCTTTCGCCCATATATGCATTGGAAGATCTTGATCATACATTATTGTCTTCACTGCCTCCATGATGGTTGTGTTTTTTCTTTCCGCAACACCATTTTGTTGAGGATTGTAGGGAGTAGTTAGTTCCCTCTTGATTTCAACATCTTTAGAAAAAGCTTCAAATTCTTTTGAAGTATATTCTTCGCCATTGTCTGATCGAAGTGTCTTGATTCTTTTGTCTGAAAGGTTTTCTATCAAGGCTTTGAATTCCTTGAATTTTTCAAACCCTTCGTTCTTTGCTTTCAAGAAGTATATCCATGTTTTTCTTGAATAGTCATCAATAAATGTAATATAGTATTCAAAACCACTCAAGGATGTGGAGGACATTGGACCACATACATCTGAATGAATTAATTTCAACGTACCTATTTTTGTTTCACTCTTTGGAAATGGATTCTTGATATTCTTTCCTTTTGCACATCCTTTGCAAATGCCATCATGGTTGATCTTCAAGTTTGGAGTCTTGAATCCAAGGGCACTGTGAGATATTCTATTTTGTACATAGACAACGGTTCTTGTTGTTTTTGCTCATATATGCATTGGAAGATCTTGATCATATATCATTGTCTTCACTGCGTCCATGATGGTTCTGTTCTTTCTTTCTGCAACACCATTTTGTTGAGGATTGTAGGGAGTAGTTAGTTCCCTCTTGATTTCAGCATCTTAACAAAAGGCTTCAAATTCTTTTGAAGTATATTCTCTGCCATTGTCTGATCAAAGTGTCTTGATTCTTTTGTTTGAAAGGTTTTCTATCGAGGCTTTGAATTCCTTGAATTTTTCAAACCCTTCGTTCTTTGCTTTCAAGAAGTATATCCATGTTTTTCTTGAATAGTCATCAATAAATGTAATATAGTATTCAAAACCACTCAAGGATGTGGAGGACATTGGACCACATACATCTGAATGAATTTATTCCAACGTACCTATTTTTGTTTCACTCTTTGGAAATGGATTCCTGATATTCTTTTCTTTTGCACATGCTTTGCAAATGCCATCATGGTTGATCTTCAAGTCTGGTAATTCCGTCACTACTTTGTTCACATGAGGTAGTGCTTTGTAATTTGTGTGGGCAAGCCTCCTATGCCATAGTTCACTAGAGATAGTGGTCTCATGAACAAGGGTTGTTTCTAAATGTCCCTTTATACAGGCCTCCTTCTTCTTCATCGATGACAACTGCATCTTCAATTGTCTTTCCTTTGGGCCACATGAGTACTTGTCCATCTATGAATGCAACTCTATATCCTTTCTTATCTAATGTTGAGATAGAAAGTAAGTTCTTCTTTAGACCCGGTACATATAAAACTTCCTTCATCTTCAGTGGGTTTCCTGAATCAAGCTTGTAGCTTACTTCACCAATTCCTTTGATTGGATATTGATAGTCATCTCCTAGATATCCTTTCTGAAGAGAGCTATTTTCTTCAAGTTGACATAATTTTATTTTGTCCCGTCATGTGTGTTGTCCGTCGATTGCACACCAGCAGCATAAATCTTTTGAAAGCTGTCTCCTCACTTGAGAAAGTGGGAGAGGTGTGACCTTGGGGGCAAGCACTGAGCTAGGTACTGTCACCTACTCCTAGCTCCTCTGTTTAGGCTAACTCCTAACAAAGCCAAGGAGTGTAGTCCTTAACAAAGAGTTTTCTATGGCTCAATGTTTAAGTTAATTTTTAGATGTTTCGGATGCGGATGGGTGTTGTTTAGGAGTTATTGTGATTTAAGATGATTAATGTGATGAATTGAACACAAGACAAAGCAATCCACGTTGCTATCACCGGAATTGAAAGATAGACAAATATTTCAGAACTTCATGAAATAAATAAAGCATTTACATATATGATTTATAATCAAACATTCGATGGACAAATGGCCAAGATTATCAACAATGCGTAAAAGATAGGACCGGTGCCTATGGAGTCAACTTATCAGAGATGCTTCGAGTGTAAATATGATGTGAATCCCAAAAGATGCCAGTGAATGTTAGGTTTTGCAAGTGCTCTTGGTAAGTTTTAAGAGTTTTTACTTGTGATCTTCGGTTATGGTAGCTGGATGTCCTAACTGGTAATACCTTTAGTGGCTCCGTTCGAAGACATGACGAACCTGTCTGGGGTCAAAAGTAAGTGTGAAATAACTTAACTACCAGTGCCCAGATTGGGTAGCCCGACGCCCACACTTGGAATTTGCCCACATGCCTCGGTATTTATTGAACAACGTCGGTGTGTTGGTTATCGGGAAAAGTTTTAGTTAAGTTCCTTTTGTGGGGTTTAGAGATCCAACGCCGTTTCTGGGTATTCCGATCTAAGATCGGTTAGAGCATACTCCGGCAAGGAGGGAAGGGAGTTAATTAATTAAAGGGGTGTGTGTGTTGAAGATTTTATTAAATGGATTAATTAGACTCTCCGACAGAGAGCGCTCTTGACCTAGTCTTATGACGAAGGTTCAAGAGACTTAGCTAAACTATATGCTTGATGCAAGGATATGCAGTAGGAATGCTCTCCGATAGAGAGTGCTCTTGATTTGGATTACGGCAAGTTCAAGAGACTTTCAAGATTAATTGATTAACTTATTAAACAATGAAAAGACAACTCTCCGATAGAAAGCACTCTTGATCTACAAAGTGAGATTAAAGAGATTTCTACTTTAAACAGTTGAATTACTTATGAAAGATACAAAAAATTAAAAGATGAAGTAATCAACCTAGTTAATAAAACAAAATGGGCTAATCTAACAATTAGTATCTATTTTGCAAAAAAAATGAAACTACTCTAAGCACTCGAAATAATTTTAAGCTAAGAACAAAAAACACTCTTCTCCAAATGGGGAAGAAAAACCAAGTATGGGAGGCCCTATCCCACTTAGCCTTGTTTTATTAATGAAGTACAAATGCCTTTGGAACTTAATCCTTGTTAGGACTTTTGAGAACTAACTTAAGTAAAATGAAAAACTCTTATGAGTTTGTACCAAGGAGAATGACTTCCTTTTTGGCTTTGGATCCTTGTTTTTGGATCTAGTTCTGCTTGCTTTTTTTTGTTTGGTTTTGCTTTTGGTTCACCTGTGGATAAGAGCTCTAAACAAGGACTAGTAAGAGTGTTAGGAAACCAATTTTAACATGTGATTTGAAAAATTAAGTGGATGAGAAGACAAGTGCCTTATGAGATGAAACAAAAGATCAAAACAATGGAATGAGACCCAAAATCAAAACTTGGAAATGATCAGGCAAGCTCACAGTTTTTTATGTAAAATGCACGATTTTTTACGAAACGACTTGGGACTTTTTGCGAATTTAAAATTAAAGATTTTTTAACATTTTAGGCTAATTTCCAGAATCTGAAAAATAGCAGAAAATTGCAGAAAATCAGTAAAAAACAGCAAAGTATAAAATTGCACGTTTTTCGAGAAAAAGTAATAAAATAAAAAAAAATTTGAAAATTTTTGAAAAATTTCTGATTTTTAATGAATTTCTAGAATTTAAAATTAACAGAAAAAAGTAAAAAATGAGCCCAAGAAACAGCGAGCTTGAAAAGGCACGCTTTTCGAGAAAAAATCAATATAAAAAAAGAAAAATTTGAAATTTTTTGAAAGTTTTCTGATTTTTTAATGAATTTCCAGAATTTAGAATTAATGGAAAATACAGAAAACCGGCAAGCCTAAAAAAACGAAAAATTTGCACGTTTTCGAGAAAACTCGTGCACGTTTTCCAAGGCAAAAAAGAAACATAGATTTACAAACTTGAAATGAGACTAGGATCTTAGATCTAGTAAAAGTTAAAAATTTGAAAACAGTAGTTCTAAACCCAACAAGTAGATCAAAGTATGAATCTTTGATTTACTTTAGCCAATCATAATGCAAGATCTAGAAGTGTAAATAAATTGAAAATACTTGCACTACTTGGAAAGCAAATCGATAGGATAAAACCTGTAAAAATGTAGATCCGCTTTGTAGTAACCAATATAACCAATAGATTTTTTGAAGTTTGTGGTTTGATGGATGAGGCAAGCAAGCCCTTCATTTCTTGATTTCTTAAAGTAGAAGACTCCCTTAGGCACCTGTAGAATGAATGCATAAACGAAACAAGAACTCTTGTGTTTGGGAGAATACCTGAAAGCCACAAAACTTAAGAGAAAAGCATAGATCAAATAATATTGTGCTAGATTGTTAGCCTTCTAATCACAAGATCATATACTTAAGAATCAAAAGAAATGAACTAAGAATGGTATCACCTTGAACAAGATGAAGCATGGCACACAAATAACTCCCACATGGACCTCCAAAGTCTTTTTGCTTTATTCAAATTCAAAAGATATTACAAATTTTTCCAGAGTGTACTTGCACAAATTCTCCATCCCAATAGAGCTGAAAGAGCCTCTATTTAACAAATGAGAGAGTGCTAAAACCTTAAAACCAATCCTCAAACCTTGACCAGCTTGGCCACCAAACAGAGATGCTAGACCTAAATCGGAGAACCGGGAGTGATGGGAGGCCTCCACCCAGGCAAGGCGCCCCCACTCCAACCCTAAACACTGAAATCCATCCACAGATGAGCCCACACGTGTGGAAGGTGCCTTGCTGCATAGGAACGCTGCCTGCTAGGTCTGGAAACCTACTTTGTTAGGTCTGGAGGAGCCACTGCTAGGTTTGGGAAGCCTACTGATGGTGTAAGCTTCAGTCTTCACCTTGATCAAATCATCGGACCAATGAGTGCTCTCTATCTCATCTTTAGCTGGAGATGACATGTCTGCTAACTGATAATAAATTAATTGCTCTCTTAATGATGACTGAAGCTGAGTTATGATAACTCCAATCATCATAAGTGCTCCATGAGATGTCATTTAGCCTTTTATTTCACTGAATTTGGATTAATTTGGAGAGTTTTAATTTTCTCCAAAATAATCATTTTTTAATAAAAATTCATTTTTTTACTCAACACTGACCTTTTTGAGTAAAAATGCATTACGTGTCCGATTGTTGATCGAAAAGTTGGTTCTGACTGGTTGGCAGATCGAGAATGATTTTTGGCTTAAGGTTAGAGCCTTCAATCACTGAATTCGGAGCCCGGATGACTTATTTACCACGAACGGGTTTTTTCCATTTAATTTATGGAAAAATTAACACAAAAAACTTAGGAAAAGTAATTAAAAATTAAAAAATTAAAAAAAAAAAATTTCACTATTTGAAAAAGTTTTTTTCGAATTTTTTTATTATGTCCAGATGACTTAGGACATGACCATGATCTATCTAAATAATGTCTAGTAGGCTTATAACACTCAGTTGGGCTTTAATAACCCCCTAAGGCCCAGAATTCAACATCGGGCATTCCAGCTTTGGAGGAAGCGGGAGAAAACCTCGTCAATTATACTCGGCTAAAGGCAAAGCATAATTGTCAGTGGCAAAAACTCCCTGGAATACCCTATTTGAGACTCTACGTCTCAGGAGACCGAACCACTGAAAAAATACCCTACTAGCACATTTATTACAAACCCCGCGGGGCCATTTTCAAAATTATTCAAATAAAAAACTGGCTAGCCAATATTGGCTAGACATGAAGACGGATCAACTGATACATTGGAATCAGACATTGAACATGTTTGTCAACCAACGGCTCCTCAGGAAATCCAACTAAGTGCAAAATTAGTGGATAACATCTGGCTCCAACTGCGAGACGTGTGCTCGATCTAATCTCTTATGCAAGGAGAGCATACGAGAACACCAGAATCTCTGGTTTCCACATCTTGTAAAAACATCTCGACTTGACAAGAAAAACCTTAGTAGCACAAGTTTTATGAAAAAGAGCCAATGATCCAAAAGTTGCTTTATTCAAAGAAATGACAAAACTTAACTGGAAATTTTATTCGTAAAAAGAAAAATCCTAAGATAAACGCTCACTTTAAGGAGCCTATTTTTCTACTCTAAGCATGATACAGAAAATGTTAGGTGTAATCATAAATCCAATGTAGCCACCTAACCATTTTATTAATATAAAAAGGTTTTGCCTTGTCTTTGGTTACCAGCCAAAGTAAGGACACAATTTCCAGAAAATGCAAACCTGCGTGATGATCCAGGATGGGCGGGTTGGATGGGGAATCATAGGCATGAATAATGTCGTAGAACTTTTTCCCAAACTGGTAGGTGCTCGCGCATGCTGCTTCTATCCATGATTGGATAGCGCAGATATACAAATTGAGATGATGCGGCAGGTCGACTACTCCATCATGCTGATCATCAAGGCTTATCAAATAATAACTCGTTGTATAAGCCCCAAGCTGCTCCAAAACATAAGGAATATCTATGTGTGAAGACGATGGCTGAGAAAAAACTTCAACTAGTTGTATCCCATCTTATTCTTCATAGCACTGCTTTTTCAAATCCTTATTATCGATACTCAGATATAATTCTGACTGATCATATGAACACTCTAACTGCTCCTCTTTAAAACTTTCGTAAGTCTCAGAATAACAACTCCCCTTGTTGAACACATCATAGATGAGATTCTCAAAAATATTTTCAAAAGTATCATAGGTTGGATTTTCAATAAAAGTCCAATAATTATCATCACCACCTATGTCGGATATGAGAGATGCTTCATCATTGGTATCAAGTCCCTGCCTACACTCCTCATTCTGCTCAAAACAATCTTCTTCAAAAAGCTGGGTTTCAAAGATATCATAGGGGACCCAACTTTCCAAATATTTGTCATCCAGTGGAGTGCACGGAGGAATCTTATCACATGAAACTTCTAATATTGGATTTTTAATTAAAGTCTCAAAGTTATCATTCGTCTCAGACGTAAGGGATTCTTCCTCATTTGTATCACATCCTTGGCTATATCCCTCCTCATGATCATAGTCATTTTCTTCAGAAAAAAGGTCACAAGGTAGTAAACCTTCCAAACTATCATCATTATGCTCATTAGTAGGATTAGTGCTAAAGTTTTTAGTGAGGTTATCCAATTGTTGATTATAATCTTCGACTTGACCTCGAGTTTCTGTGGTGACAGGATGGAGCTGTCCAACTGTGTTAATGTACTCAGGCTCTCTTGAATATTGTTTTGCCTTCTCTTCAACTTTCTCCGGAAATATCATGCATGTCATCTACATAGTTTATGTACTCAGGTTCGCTTGATGATGCTTTAGGACCACAACCCTTTGGAAAGCCATGCTCGTGAATATAGCATGCATAATAGCAGGAAGATTCTTCATGAAGGTCTTCACATGCCCTACAAAATGGCATGTAAGTTTCAACCACATTAGTGGCCTCTAGCTGATGAGGAGGCCTCTGCTCATGGTTGGGGTTCTTTCTCTGCCATGTTGGTTTTGTAGGAAAAGTTCTAGGAGGTGGCGGGGGTTGCGTTCTTTCAACTGTTATGACTCTATTCTGAACTTCCTTAATTTGTGCTAAGTACTTCCTTTCCATTCCTTGCATTTTCTCTGTTAGATCAGTGAGCTTCTTCTCATAAGCTTCGTTTGACGGCTCTTTCCCTTTGTGTTCAACATTTTTACTAGGAATGGAAGCCCTAGAGTAACCTTGGATGTTAGACTCTCCTGAAGACTGCATATTCTTATCAATTTTAATGGCCAAACCCTGAGCTAGAAGTAGAGTAGCCGGCTCCTTGTCTTTGATCTGGTACTGGATTTTGCCACTTAATGCTTTGATATAATAGTCCAGAACAGAAGCTGTTGGAGGAGAATAAGTGGTAGGGATGGAATTTGCTAATTCAGTGAACCTGTTGTTGAATTCGTCCATTGTTTCAGTTTCGGACTTCTTTATGCTGGTCAAAGCTGCTACTAGATGTCTAGGCTCTTTTCTGCTGCCAAACTTTCCAAGGAAAGAAGCCTTGAAGTCTGCTAAGGTGGCAAAAGAATTGTCTGGCAAATTATTGTACCAATTGCCAGCCTTGCCATCCAAAGACAAGGCAAACAAGGTCATGTAAACATCTTCATGCCTATTAGTACCCCTGACATGGGCACCATAGTGTCTGGTAAAATTCCTGATATGCTGCTTAGCAGAGAGGGAGGCATCAGTGCCATTATATGTTGTAAGCTTGTCGATAGCCTTGTCAGGGATATCATGAGGATGACCTGTTATCTGAGCAAAGTTAAGTTGAGTAAAAAACTCACCCATTGGATTAAGGAAACAGTTATTATTTTGCAAATTTTCTAAGTTTTCTGGAAATAAAAGATGGATGTCTGAAACAGACTCAGATCCAAGTTCTGCAAGGATCCTGCGAGAAGATAGTTTGTTTAATCTCCTCCTTAAGACCTTTTCGGGGTCAGGGATGAAATCGACCAAACCTACAGAGTTTCTTCTAGTAGAATACCTTGAGGTGTTAACTGACAGTGGAGTCGCCAGGTGGACTTAAGTCTAATTTCGGAGAGTGATTGGACTAAAAATCTATCAAAAAAGGGAAAAGGGTAAAAAACTAAAAGAAACAAAGGTCGTCCAGGAACAAAAAGATTTGTCCCCGACAATGGCGCCAAAAGATGTTGTCCGCCGACTGCACACCAGCAGCAGAAATCTTTTGAAAGCTGTCTCCTCACTTAAGAAAGTGGGAGAGGTGTGACCTTGGGGGCAAGCACAGAGCTAGGTACTGTCACCTACTCCTAGCTCCTCCGTTTAGGCTAACTCCTAATGAAGCCAAGGGGGGTAGTCCCTAACAAAGAGTTTTCTATGGCTCACTGTTTAAGTTA
Source organism: Pseudotsuga menziesii (assembly GCA_001517045.1). Classification (NCBI taxonomy): domain Eukaryota; kingdom Viridiplantae; phylum Streptophyta; class Pinopsida; order Pinales; family Pinaceae; genus Pseudotsuga; species Pseudotsuga menziesii. The sequence goes on along the minus strand of LPNX010325949.1, from coordinate 104,607 downwards.
ATTTTTAGATGTTTCGGATGCGGATGGGTGTTGTTTAGGAGTTATTGTGATTTAAGATGATTAATGTGATGAATTGAACACAAGACAAAGCAATCCACATTGCTATCACCGGAATTGAAAGATAGACAAATATTTGAGAACTTCACGAAATAGATAAAGCATTCACAGATATGATTTATAATCAAACATTCGATGGACAAATGGCCCAAATTATCAACAATGCGTAAAAGATAGGACTAGTGCCTATGGAGTCAACTTATCAGAGATGCTTCGAGTGTAAATATGATGTGAATCCCAAAAGATGCCAGTGAATGTTAGGTTTTGCAAGTGCTCTTGGTAAGTTTTAAGAGTTTTTACTTGTGATCTTCGCTTATGGTAGCTGGATGTCCTAACTGGTAATACCTTCAGTGGCTTCGTTCGAAGACATGACGGACTTGTCTGGGGTCAAAGGTAAGTGTTCAATAACTTAACTACCAGTGCCCAGATTGGGTAGCCCGACGCCCACACTTGGAATTTGCCCACATGCCTCGGTATTTATCGAACCACGTCGGTGCATTGGTTATGGAGAAAAGTTTTAGTTAAGTTCCTCTTGTGGGGTTTAGAGATCCAATGCCGTTTCTGGGTATTCCGATCGAAGATCGGTCAGAGCATACTACGACAAGGAGGGAAGGGAGTTAATTAATTAAATGGGTGTGTGTGTTGAAGATTTTATTAAATTGATTAATTAGACTCTCCGACAGAGAGCGCTCTTGACCTTGTCTTATGATGAAGGTTCAAGAGACTTAGCTAAACTATATGCTTGATGCAAGGAAATGCAGTGGGAATGCTCTTCGATAGAGAGTGCTCTTGACTTGGATTACGGCAAGTTCAAGAGACTTTCAAGATTAATTGATTAACTTATTAAACAATGAAAAGACAACTCTCCGATAGGGAGCACTCTTGATCTACAAAGTGAGATTCAAGAGATTTCTACTTTAAATAGTTGAATTACTTATGAAAGATACAAAAAATTAAAAGATGAAGTAATCAACCTAGTTAATGAAACAAAATGAGCTAATCTAACAATTAGTATCTACTTTTCAAAAAAAATGAAACTACTCTAAGTACTCGAAATAAATCTAAGATAAGAACAAAAAACACTCTTCCCCAAATGGGGAAAAAAAAACAAGTATGGGAGGCCCTATTTGACTTAGCCTTGTTTTATTAATGAAGTACAAATGCCTTTGGAACTTAATCCTTGTCAGGACTTTTGAGAACTAACTTAAGTAAAATGAAAAACTCTTATGAGTTTGTACAAAGGAGAATGACTTCCTTTTTGGCTTTGGATCCTTGTCTTTGGATCTAGTTCTGCTTGCTCTTTCTTGTTTGGTTTTGCTTTTGGTTCACTTGTGGATAAGAGCTCTAAACAAGGACTAGTAAGAGTGTTAGGAAACCAATTTTAACCTGTGATTCGAAAAGATTAAGTGGATGAGAAGACAAGTGCCTCATGAGATGAAACAAAAGATCAAAACAATGGAATGAGACCCAAAATCAAAACTTGGAAAGGATCAGGCAAGCTCACCGTTTTTTATGTAAAATGCACGATTTTTTACGAAACGACTTGGGACTTTTTGCGAATTTAAAATTAAATATTTTTTTAACATTTTAGGCTAATTTCCAGAATCTGGAAAATAGTAGAAAATTGCAGAAAATCAGTACAAAACAACAAGTACAAAATTGCACGTTTTTCGAGAAAAGTCAACAAAATTAAAAAAATAAATTGAAAAATTTTGAAAATTTTCTGATTTTTAATGAATTTCCGGAATTTAGAATCCACAGAAAAAAGTAAAAAATCAGTCCAAAAAATAGCGAGCTTGAAATGGCACGCTTTTTGAGAAAAATTCAAAAAATTAAAATTTTTTTTTTTTTGAAAATTTTCTGATTTTTTAATGAATTTCCAAAATTTAGAATTAATGGAAAATACAGAAAACCGGCAAGCCTAAAAAAACGGAAAATTTGCACGTTTTTCGAGAAAACTCGTGGACGTTTTCCAAGGCAAAAAAGAAACATGGATTTACAAATTTGAAATGAGACTAGGATCTTAGATCTAGTAAAAGTTAAAGATTTGAAAACAGTAGATCTAAACCCAACAAGTAGATCAAAGTATGAATCTTTGATCTACTTTAGCCAATCATAATGCAAGATCTAGAAGTGTAAATAAATTGAAAATACTTGCACTACTTGGAAAGCAAATCGATAGGATAAAACCTGTAAAAATGTAGATCTGCTTTGTAGTAACCAATGTAACCAACATATTTTTTGAAGTTTGTGGTTTGATGGATGAGGCAAGCACTCCCTTCATTTCTTGATTTCTTAAAGTAGAAGACTCCCTTAGGCACCTGTAGAATGAATGCATAAACCAAACAAGAACTCTTGTGTTTGGGAGAATCCTTGAAAGCCACAAAACTTAAGAGAAAAACATAGATCAAATAATATTGTACTAGATTGTTAGCCTTCTAATCACAAGATCATATACTTAAGAATCAAAAGAAATGAACTAAGAATGGTATCACCTTGAACAAGATGAAGCATGGCACACAAATAACTCCCACATGGACCTCCAAAGTCTTCTTGCTTTATTCAAATTCAAAAGATATTACAAATTTTTCCAGAGTGTACTTGCACAAATTCTCCATCCCAATAGAGTTGAAAGAGCCTCTATTTAACAAATGAGAGTGCTAAAACCCTAAAACCAATCCTCAAACCATGACCACCCTGGCCACCAAACAGAGATGCCAAACCTAAATCGGAGAACTGCGAGTGAGGGGAGGCCTCCACCCAGGCAAGGCGCCCCCACTCCAACCCTAAACACTGAAATCCATCCACAGATGAGCCCACACGTGTGGAAGGCGCCCTGCTGCATAGGAAAGCTGCCTGCTAGGTCTGGAAACCTACTTTGTTAGGTCTGGAGGAGCCACTGCTAGATTTGGGAAGCCTACTGATGGTGTAAGCTTCAGTCTTCAGCTCGATCAAATCACCGGACCAATGAGTGCTCTCCATCTCATCTTTAGCTGGAGATGACATGTTTGCTAACTGATAATAAATTAATTGCTCTCTTAATGATGACTGAAGCTGAGTTATGATAACTCCAATCATCATAAGTGCCCCATGAGATGTCATTTAGCCTTTTATTTCACTGAATTTGGATTAATTTGGAGAGTTTTAATTTTCTCCAAAATAATAATTCATTTTTTTACCTAAAACTGACTTTTTTGAGTAAAAAGGCATTATGTGTCCGATTGTTGATCTGAAAGTTGGTTCTGACTGGTTGGCTGATTGAGAATGATTTTTGGCTTAAGGTTAGAGCCTTCAATCATTGAATTCGGAGCCTGGATGACTTATTCACCACGAACGAGTTTTTTCCATTTAATTTATGGAAAAATTAACCCAAAAAACTTTTAGGAAAAGTAATTAAAAATTAAAAAATTAAAAAAAAGTAATTTTTCACTGTTCGAAAAAGATCTTTTCGAAAACTTTTTGTGTCCAGATGACTTAGGACATGACCATGATCTATCTAAATAATGTTTAGTAGGCTTATAACACAAAATTGGGCTCTAATAACCCCCCAAGGCCCAGAAATCAACATCGACATTCTAGCTTTGGAGGAAGCGGGAGAAAACCTCGTCAATTATGCTCGGCTCAAGGCAAAGCATAATTGTCAGGGGCAAAAACTCCTTGGAATACCCTATTTGAGATTCTACGTCTCAAGGGACCGAACCACTCAAAAAGTACCCTACTAGCACATTTATTACAAACCCCGCGGGGCCATGGTCAAAATTATTCAAATAAAAATCTAGCTAGCCAATATTGGCTAGACATGAAGACGGATCAACTGAGACACTGGAATCAGACATTGAACATGTCTGTCAACCGGCGGCTCCTCAGGTAATCCAACTAAGTGCAAAATTAGTGGATAACAATGTGCTTTGAAGCACCACTATCAATAAGCCATGTGTCTTCTCCAGGTGTTACAGACCCAGGGAGTGCAGAGAATAGTACATACTCTTCTGCATCTTCTTCTCTTGCTTGCTTTCTCTGAGGTCCTTCTTCTTCTTCATCCTCGTCTTCAGCTAGATGTGCATGATGTCTTTTGTTGTTGTTCCTTTTTTTGTATTCTTCTTTTTTCAAAGGACAATTTTTGGCAATGTGTCCTATCTTATCACAATGAAAACATTGAAAGTTGGAGTAGTCCCTCTTGGGGAAACTTTCTTTTGTTCTTTTGAACCTTCTGGGAGGTTGAGACTCTTTGTGGTTTCCCTTCTTGAAGTTGGGTTGACTTCTTCTTCTCTTGGTATGGGTGACTAGGGCTTGATCATCTTTCTTCAATAGAGCTTCTCTATTGGCCACTCTAGCCCCCTCTTGAATATAATCTTCCCATACAATATCAAACTTCATGCTGTCCTTTCTGGCACACATAGTTTGGATGAATGAATCCCAGGGTCTAGTGAGACCATTGAGAGTAGTCATAACCAACTCATTTTCATCAAGGGTGTCTCCAATGGCTTCTAGTTGTTCCTTGAACTGGGAGACCCTTGTGAAATAGTCTTGGATGGATTCTCCATGACTCATCTTGGTGCTCTTTAATTGAGCTCTTAGATTCATCTTTCTGTTGATGTTTCTTTCTTCATACATCCTTGCTAGGGCATCATACATTTCTTTCGGAGTCTTCTTGGATGACACTTGAGGGATAAAGTGATCCTTGATAGAGTCAACAATAATCCTTTGTGCCCTAATCAAATCCTTTTTGTGCTTCTTCTTAGCTTCAGCCTCATCAGGTTCTGCAACTTCTTCCTTGATATATTTGTTAAGATCATTCTCCTTGAGAATGAGGCCAATTCTGTATTTCCATTCTTGGTAATTCTCTATGCCTTCTAGTTTGTCCTCAAGCTTCGTGCTTGGGGCCATCTTGTTAGGAGATTACAAAAATTGAAATTCTTGAAAATGAGAAACTGATCTTACTAAGAGATGCGCTTGACTAAGGCGAGTTGATTGGTGTGCTTGGTTTCTGGAGATCTCAAGTCTTCACCTTTCAAAACTGACTTGCGAGATTCTGCAGTGCAGTTTTCTGGTCCAGTGTCAAACTAGGGTTTGACTTTCTCGGATATCTACCCACTCAAAACTTTCGATCTTAGGCTCAGTGGATGTGCTCTAGGAGGGCGTAACTTTCTATGTAGTTAGATCTTCAAAAATCCATTTTTCTTTGAAACCCTAATTTTTTGTCAGAGAGGGAGAGAGGGATTTTTCACCTTGTGAAAGTTGTCCTATTCAAGTTAGCTTTGATACCATGTTAAGATTCTATATGCTAAGCTAGATTATTAGCATTCAATTCAATTTCACAATAATAGCATATACAGGATCTTTGAAAGAAACAGTATCACAAGATCAACACAAATTTACCTTGGGAAAACCCTAAAGGGAAAAACCCAGCAAGAAAAGCTTCCTCAATATAGATGATCAAAAAGGTTAAAGATAAACCCCAATCAAGTCCTCCTCCTCCTTGCAGATAAGACTCTCTCTCTCTCTCTCATGTGCTACACAAGTGTGTGTCTGTGTGTTTCAAATGAGGAGCGACTCACTTTATTTATATTCTTCCTTTCACTTAACTTTTCACTCAACTAAGTTGGCCCCACTAAACTTGACTGGGATGACTTCTCTAGGAGGACTCAAAACAACTTAATATTATATTTAGGTGGGTGCTAATGACCCGACTTACAACGAAGGGTTTTCCTCATGAGTCTCTACTGACCTAATACAATAATATCATCCTGACGGAGGAATAATAACATCTTCGAAAGGTTACATCAATAAAATACATTTAGATTATTCTTCAAAGTTACAATAATTCAACTACCACTAGCTAGGGAAACCACGAAAAGCCTACGCCAACCAAGGAGTCCGAAAATGGGAGAATTGCTTCGACGTTCCTCTAAAGCAAGACATCTGTTTTTTTCTTTTTCTCCACCTTATATACACTAGGGATTTTTCACAAAAGCCTAATCTCAAACATTTGAAGGGTGAACCCTAACCATGGACTTTGTGATTCTCCAAGATACTCCACGACGAGTAGGAAATCCCAACGACTTTAAGAGAGAGAGAGAAGGTTAGTTTGATACAATATTGTTCTTAAGAGAAGTATGTTTGACTTTGATTCATAAATTCTATATTTTGTGAGATATGGCATGAAATAAACATGGAACGGTTGTTGTCTTCAACTTTCTTGTTTAACATATAATACAATTCTAATATTTTATTATGTATGTATTGCAAATGGCTTGTTATGGCGAACAAGAGCAAATAAAACACAAGATGGACTCTCCAGCTTTATAAAACAAGCTATAAGGTATGTATGTTTCCTATTATGAACAACTATTGGTTTTGAAATATACTTATTGTCATTGTTCCTTTGTGTATTTTAGTTTAGTTCTTCCGATGCTTTTTCTTTCAGGGAAACAATTACATTGCATGGAAGAAGATGGAGGGTGAGATGGTGTTTGCAATTTTTTTCTTTTTTTGTATGTTTCCTTTTGTTTTGTTGAGGTTAAGCATGGCCATGCTTTGTTTATTTGTCATGTGTTATACTTGGTTTTCCTTGCCTTGCAATTTTTTCTTTGTTTGTTTGTTTTACTTTAGGTTTGGTTTGGTTTGTTGGGTGGAAGAGGAAAGAGGCACAAAGAGAATACAGAAGATATGAGATGTGCGTTATTGTTCATAACGAAGGTGAATCATCTCATCGTATACCTATTGCATTTCACTTATAATTTTTTTATGGATAACGATTGCATAAGAGTGGGAAATGGCCAGGGGCAAGGAGGCATGTATGGTAGATTCATCAATCCATTTACTTGTTATTTAATTTATTTTTTGTTTTATCTAGCGACTCATAATTAGTTATATTGATCTCCTTTGTGTACAGGGTGACTCCAATTGCAGAGTCCAAGGTGCCTTACACGACACAAATGTAGAGTAGAGAATGGGTGGGTCATGTTTTTCTCCTACAAACTAATGTTATCTTGTAACACAACAAAATACTTGTTGTCTCCTTAACGAGTTATCCTATTGTCATGGTTATGGCCTACTATGTTGTTGTTGATGGGCGTGAGATTCAAATGTTTCCTGCAATTTTGGTAATGCAATAATATTGCGGCTCAACTCTTTATATTGTTTAGGGCTATAGCTGCTACAGTGTTGATTAGTGTATTATGATTCAATAGGAATTAGTATTGGCCAAGGGCAAGGAGGTATGTATGGTTTATTCGTCATTCCATTTATTGGTTATTTAGTTTCATCTTGGGTTCATTAATGGCGTTACACTCAAGTTATATACATTTGAATTGTGTAGTAAGTGACTAGAGTTTAGAGTCTAAGAAAATAGAGTGGAGAACATGTCTTGGATATCATCAAATGCAAGGCAAAGTATGGGTGAGTGCTGTTATTTTTCCACAAACGTTATATTATTTAAGGTATAGCATATGCAGTATAGATGGAACAGTTTTTGAATTCAACTCTCTAGTTTACATTGTTTTACAATCCTAACGTTTTTTATTATGTATCTTTGGTAGATGGCTTGTTTTGACAAAAACGAGCAAATGAAATACAAAATGGACTAGATCTTTATAAAGCAAACTCTAAAGGAGGTATGTTTCCTATTACCAATTGTTGTTGGTTTAGAAATGACATGTGACAAGTGGATCTTTTTCTATGACATGATGTTTTGGTGCGTGTTGTTATTTTTCCACAAATTCTATATTATTTGAGATATAGCATATGCAGTATAGATGGAATGGTTCTTGTATTAAGCTCTCAAGTTTAACTTGTATTACAATTCTAATGTGTTATTATGTATCTTCTGCAGATGGCCTGTTTTAACAAAAAAGAGCAGGTGATGTTCGAAATGGACTCTATCTTTATTAATCAAACTCTAAGGGAGCTATGTGTTCGATTACTAATAGGTATTGGTTTAGAAATGACACGCAACAATTGGGATGTGCATCTTTTTCTCTGTCATGATGATGTTTCCATTATAACTATTTCATTGGTTACGTGTTGCGAGGTGATAATTTGTAGGTGATCGATCAATGGGCCAAGAGGGCTTGTTTATTTGAGGATCTTATGGGATCCCATACCTACAAAGAAGGATATTGCAAAAAAACACCTTATGGGTTGGGGACAAACTCAATCAATAATTATGTCGGTGGTTTGTTTTCTTTACAAGATTCTTGATGGACATAGTACCATTTTGAGATGGCCAAAGTTCCTCATATTGGGGTTGTGATGTCAGAGTCTCGAAGAAGGGCTAAAGCTGTACTCACCGACGGAGTTGCATGGATGGATTTCGATGCTTGAGATAGAGTACTCGTTAGGTGTTGGGTACGATGTTTAGGTCAGCCCTTCGAGATGCCTAGGATATTTGAGTTAGTGTCCCTGACCAGATGCCTACTTGGGAAGATGATGCCTTGGGCCTAAAGGCCATGATTAGGTCGATAGGCTTTAAGTCTAATCTCAAAAATTAGGGAGATGATTGGAGTTCTGCTCACACTTCCCTGTAGTTGTGACATGGACTTTTGATTCCTATTGTGATCACTTGGGTGTCTCTTATGCTAGTTACAGTAGAGGGTGACTGAGATGAAGAGTAGAGAGGTAAGTACTCGTTAGGTGTTGGGGACGATGTTTAGGTCAGCCTTTCGAGATGCCTAGTATATTTGAGTTAGTGTCCCTGACCAGATGCCTACTAGGGAAGACGATGCCTTGGGCCTAAAGGCTCTGATTAGGTCGATAGGGTTTAAGTCTAATCTCGAAAGTCAAGAAGATGATTGGAGTTCTGCTCACGCTTCCCTGTAGTAGTGACAATGACTTTTGATTCTTATTGTGATCACTTGGGTTGCTCTTATGCTAGTTACAGTGGAGGGTGACTGAGATGAAGAGTAGAGAAGTAAGTAAAAATTTATAAGAAACATAATTAAAGGTAACTTTGGGATAGAGTTCCTGGAAGTGGAGGAGTATGTAATGCCCCATAATTTGAATTATTGCACCGAGAGAAGCGAGGTGCTCTCCGACCCAGTATGCGGGAGTTCTTGTCACGTTATGCTAGCCGACATCAATAAAAAGTATTAAAAATTAAAAAATGAAAAATATAAATTACATATTGATTTAAATAAAATATAAAAAAATTTAAACTAGCATAGATCCATTTTAAACCCAGATCTATCAAGTACTGAAAAGAATCCAAATGGTAAAAAAATGTACACCTCAAGAAATTGGATCCCTCTCGGTGCTTGATAGATCTAGGTTTAAAATTGATCTATGCTAGTATATATACTTGGTGGTCAAAATAAAAGATTGGTCTTAAAATAGATAATGATAAGTCATAATAATGATGTTATCACAAATCTTGTAGTTGCCTTGTAAGGTGATCCTATTCAGGACGACAGAGGGAAGGCAACTAAAGTTGCGACCTACGATATCCAAGACCTCTAAAAGAACTCAGATGTCATGCCAGTTAAGGATATCGACACTTCGAACTTAGTGAAAATACTAAGCTTGGGGGCATCCCTATGACCAAGATAGCCCAAAAATAAGGAAAATGAGTAGAGGACCCAGGGAAACTTGGCGGAATCTCTTAGTGGGATAGTTTATTAGAGTTTAAAATAATTACTAAGAGATATCGAGCATCCAAGTGAAAAGCCCCAATTCTACTTTAGGTTTTTAAGCAGAAAAAACAGATTTAGGACAAAACGATGAAATTAAACAAATTTGGATACTCAAATTGAATGCTAGATATAAGATTAAGCAAATGAAAGCGAAACCAACAATACCCAGTTCGCAGTTTTTGAAATACCCACTCCTCCCAAGGAGGGCGTCTTCCCCTAAGAAGCAGGCCAATGCTTAAGATAGGCAAATGGAGTCTGATGATCACGAAAATTTAAACTAAGGGGTTTTAATTTATTTCCAAGGTGGGTTTTAAGCTAAGTAACATGACACAAGGACACGAGACACAGAGGACATGAAAATATGAGTATTCGACATGAGACATGACAACCCCGAAAATAGGACATGAGGGACACATTTTATATATATATATATATATATATATATATACATAAAAATCTACATTTTTAAAAAACTAGAAGTATATACAATGTACATCAATCAAAATATCATTCAATTGAAATATGACAATGATGAATCAATAATAAAATTATCAATGAATCATGAACTTTGAACCATAAATTGCATATTTGATATTTCTGATTATACCACAAAAATAAAAATGTATTACATAGAAATCGAGAGAATGCCATCGACAAATACAAAATAGAGTAGATACTATTTAGTACTAAGTCTAGTATCTACATTACTACTAGATACAAAATGAAAATACTAAATAACCACATGGAAAAATATCACATCTCATCAATGGTACTAGCCATTGTCAATCGTCCTCCTGCTGCTCCATGTAAAAATTAGCATTACTATCGTAGATCTTTCCTCTATCCTCCTCCTCTATACCCGTTTTGACAGGACACATGTATAGAAATCAGGGCATGTTTTTGGCAAGTGTTTGACACGTGTTGGAAAGTGTCCAGATTTTAGGACACGAAAATTTTGGTGTCGAACACGTATTAGGGCAAGTGTCATGTCCGACACGTGGAATATGGGACACGGGCCCTATTTGGAAGTGTCATGTTACTTGGGTTTTAAGTTTTAAAGCCAGTCGCCAACCAGATCCTATAAATCTAAAGATCGAGGGTTTTAAAATGAGAGTTTCACCAGAGAATTTTATAACTAATGGAATAGAAATTTAAAACAAGAGATTATGAGTAGATCTTACTTGGAAAATCTTGTATATGCCTTGCAAATGATGATTTATCTTGTCTTGATCAATTTGAAGCAGTTTTGACAGAGTACCAAATCGAAACAATTTGCCCAAGTAAGGTACTCTTCTCTGCACAGTCAAACTACTGAAAGTGAGATTTGCTACGCATGAAAAAGACACTGGAATTGCAAGAAAATCAGAGTGCATATCAAAGATCAAAGATACTATTGAAAAACCCCTTGATTGTGAAAACGTCTTCAAGAGAAATGAGTTGGGAGATCCATAAAAACACCCCAAGAGAAAACACCCTCCTGCATGGAAATGCTATCTTCCAAAAAAATTTGATACCCCAGAAAAATATTTCAAATGCCAAGCAAGATAAACTTTCCAATCATAGATAAGAACATCCCACAAAGAAAACCCAAGAATTTCTGCAAAAATATCTTTATTCAAATATCCATAGCCAAGAGTGCAAAATTTCTCGATGGGATACAATGAGGGGGGTCTCTCCTTTATATAGCTTTTGAGAGACGCAAACCCTAACTTACTTTTTCATCCAACGGTTGAGATTATACCATCATCAACGACACATGGATCAAGATGACTAAGTCAAGAGGGGGGTGAATTACCTCATAAAGCCCATTTTTACAACATGATAAATCATTATTTTTGCAAGTTTGACACTTAAGGGACATGCGGGGGTGTCATTAGGGGGTCCCCCCATACATATTTTGGCCATTTTGTCCAATTTCACCCTATGGGTGAAGTTCTCCCTATGAGAGCCCAAAAAATAATATGGAACATCAAACTAGATCAAACTGGTGTAGATATGTCCGAAGAGCCATAATAAATCATCTCGAAACATTCCCTTGCCATTTATGGTAGGGCCAAATCGATTTCCTCAGTGATTTTCCTAGTTCATTTCTTAATGGTAGATCCTCTGAAAATAATAAAAATCATTATATCTTCATTCAAGCTGAGAACTAGGAAAATTGACTGCACTGGATGATCTGAAGACAGAAGAATGGTATAAGTGACTACTCATACACCCTGGAACACTGCAATGCTCTAGGATAACCAAACATGCTGCCATCTGTTATAAAATTTGGTCATTTGGCCAAATATAAAGTGATAATAATCACTTTTCAAGAGAATCGGGGCCAAACTCTCAAAACTAAAACCGTAGTATTGGTCCTGGGCATGTTTGGAACAAATATATACCATGTTGTTTTTTGAGTCACTGCGTTGGGAATCGTGCTTGACATGGTCAACTAGGTTGACCAGGTTAAAGTACCCATACTGAAGGTGAGATATTGCATCAATATGATCCTATAAGCATTCAAGGTAAGAAATGCTCTAATGGTGTATATCAAAACCAAACTTAAATCAATGTTATTCATAATCATGGTGGCAACAACAATAATAATAGAAGATATACCTATGCTTCTGGAGAATCTTGAAACTTCCTAGAAGTATGCTTGTTCATGCCATACTTACAAAGTGTAAACAATGTGCTATTGCTGGGTGAGGATGGAAAACAAAGGGTAAGGCAAAGGGTAATGACTTTTGACCGATTTTGACTTGGTGATCTCTTTGAATGATGACAAATACACACAACCAGAATGACATGTGCATGACATAAAAACAATAGGGAATGGTGGTGTCTCACAAGTGGATGAGCTGATCTGAAAAAGGGTCCATTCAATTAACAACATGTTTACGACTCACATCCTAGCTAAGAATCAAGCTTCGTGAGGATCTTTTCTAGGACCCTTGTGTTGAATACAAAAGAAACTATAGTGAAGAGATCCTAGGGGACACTTAGAATTAGCTGTCCCTAATTCCATCTCACATAAAAAACCGTGGGCTCCGTGAGGAATTAATTATTATAAGATGACCAACAGTCTTTAGATTTTGCATTTGTTTATCCACTGCTTTATTTAGGCCTTTCATGATTTCATTTCATAGCCCTCTTTGAGTTGTGTCTAAAGACGCAATTTGCAACTTTATTTATGGGCTTGCAGTCCCGGGCACTTGTAGAGATGATCAGGCTCATTTTACTCATCTGATGTAGTTTTGCTTCAATGGATGATGTGTCTGAGCAGGGAGATGTTTTTATTGGATCTCCTAGGGCGTTGTATGGGGCATAGGGGGTGCAGCCACTTGATTGTACCATAGTACCCCCTTCCCAGAGAGCATGGTGGGCTCAATTGGACAACGCAGGCACCCTAGGAGGCTGTTTTGGCAGGTTCACGTTTCTTGAGGCAGATTAAAAAATGATTAAATGGCTACTGAAGAAATCGATTTGGGCTACTGAGGCAAGGAAATGGCATGGGATGAGTCATGATGATGAGAGTGATGTCCTCTAGACCTTCTCCAGAGTTGCAGCATCAGATTGGGCCCACACCTATTTTTTGGGCATTTTTATATTATTTTCTATGGCTTTTTGGAAGGCTCGCGATTTCCTCAAGGAGGCACAATTTCATAACTTTAAAAGATTATATTATTTTATTGTGCCATGGGGACACCCAGAGGGAGTTAGTTAACACTCCATGGACCCACCATGTGCTCCATTTATTTCTTGTTGAGTGGGATCCCCTCTCCTAGGGTGATTTAGTCCACTTTTATATTATATTGTTATATTGATCCATGTATTGTATGTTGAGCTCATCTCAACCATTGATTAGACATTTGTATCTTTTAATCTTAGCCACTCATTTGAAAAGTGGTTAAGATTTTGGTTCTCTTTTTCCTATTTAAAGGAGAGAGCTTCTCATTTGTAAGAGGTCTTTGGCTCTTGGATCCGATTAATAGAAAAACTTTCTAGTGGATATTTTTTGGATCTCCTTCGCTTCTGGTGTTCTTAGATGGTGATTGGAAAACTTTTGCTTCCTAGCATTCGGGAAATTTGTGTGAGATCTATATATTTTTTCGGGTTCATTGTCTTGTCTACAGGAGGGCGACTTCAACTTGGGCGTTTTTGCAGGGGGGCCTCAACTCGCTCGGACCGGCTTCGTTTGTACCAGGGGGTTTTCATTAGCTTCATTGTGATATATGATTGCACTTTGTTATTTTTCTCTAGATCTTGCTTTTTTCTCATGCCGTAGCAAATCTGATATTGTTGACGTTTGCTTATACAGGAGAGAGGGCGTAGTGGTCACTTGGAGCAAAAGGTTGGGCTTAGAACTCACTCAGGTGTTTTCAAATTGATCGGGATAGCAAGGATCATCACCATCAAGGCATCTACAAGGATTTCCAGGTAATATTTGCAGGTTAGTTCCTTTCTTTCGGATTTCAATCCATTGACACATGTTTTTCTTCATTTTACTAAAAAGTCCATAATAATAAAATACCAAAAAATACTAAAAAATAAACCACTCGATCTCTGGACAAACCACTGCTGGGTTTTGTAGATCAGGTCTTCCCCTCACCAATTCATCTTCAACGCTGAGGTAAAGGTGCTTGGTTTGCTCTAGATCTGAGAAACAGTCCTCCCAAACCCTAGCGCTCCTCACCATTTTTCTGACTTTTTTCGAGATCGAATTTTTTCGGCAAAATAACTTAGTGGGTTTGCCCTAGATCTGAGAAATTGACTTTTCAAACCCTAACGCTAGCCATCTTGCTGCTGGTTTTCCTCGTAGACTGAATTTTCTGGCCAAATACCTTTCTGGGTATGTAGATCAGGGTATCTCCCAGGTGGGTTTCCTCCAACGTTGGGAAGATAGTGACTCCATTGCCTTAGATCTGATAGGCACTGATCTCCAACCCTAGCGCTACCCTCTCTTTGGCCTCCGTTCCTTGTAAACTGATTTTTCTTTGGTGACTCAGGTACTTTGACTTTGTCATATCTTTCATTGAGTCTATCCATCGATACTAGATAGCCCCAATCCTATCCCTGACCTCTTTGCATTGGTCACGTTTCCTAAGGGAGCAAATATCCTCACCTGTTGCTAGTACCTCAACCCCAGACTTAGTCTTTACCTTATAAGTCACCTATATCGCAACTTGGATCGAGCCTCATACTTCCTAAACCCTGATCCAAAGCCTTGGCTCACCTCGTGACATCATCCATAGATCTAGGGTTTTCACTACCTTACACCTTACGTACCTCAAAGTCCATTTGATTTGATCTGGTGTCTAGGTTTGATTTCTCCTGTCGAGAGTAGATTTGGGTCTCCCCCTTTGTTGTCTTGGGCGAAGATAACATAAAGTGAAGGCTGGTTCGATTGGCGTGACAACCATCCATTTGGGAGTCTAGGCAGTCTTGGTTCCATCTCCTTAGTGTTGATGAAATTGTCATTGATGCCAACATGGATTTGCAGTTGCCCCACAGGATGTCATTGATGCCACCAAGTCCCACCTGCAGTGCCTAGACCCTTTACAGAGTGGGTTTGCACCTTGTAGTACCTTGAATCCCTTACAGAGTGGGTTTGTGCCTTGAAGCATCTTGTACCCAGTTGACAAGGTCCTTGTACCCACAAGATTGGATCTTGATGCCACCACCTTGTTGAAGATGTTGAAGACCCTGCTGATGGTGTTGAAGACCCTAGAGATGGTCCTGAAGCCCTTGCAGACTATGGAGAATCCTTAGATGGGTTGGAGAAGCATTAAGGACCCATTATGTGGTCATTCATGCTCTGATGGTGTCATGGTACCCCAGGAGAAGGTTTGGCAACCCCATAGGTAATGTCATGATGGATCTTGAACCTTGGGGGTCTCTCGGTGTGGTTGAGGTGGTTGAAGAAACCCATGAAGACCCTTGCTTGATGAAGAAGCTCTTAAAGAAGTCACTTGAAGTTGTTTGACCCACATTCGATGGCTTAATGGTCCTAGTACTGTTAATGAAGATGATGTGGTCATTGATGACCTTGTATGGTCTTTGACATATTGTGGATGCTCTTGGCTTGATAAAGAAGGCCTTGAAGAAGCCTTTTGACCCACACACAAGATGGTTTAATGGCCTTGAAGAAATGTAGATGATGTGGGCATTTGGGGTCTTGGAACCCTTGGGGATGGCCCTAGGGCAAAAGGAAGATGAAGGCACCCACACGCATATGATGGTGATTGGGCACTTGGACACCTATTACACCCTTGGTGTTGATGATGTGGCAAAAGAATAATGGTAAAGATATACATGCAATTCTTTGGTAAGGTTTGACCCTTGAAGGAAGGGTTTGTGTGACTATTAAAATTCAAATGACAAATTTGAATTTAAAATTAAAATTCTTACCTTGAAGTCGGCTCCAAACAACAAAAAATGATAAAAATTAAAAATAAAATATAAATTATACCAAGTCGGCTCAGTGGAAAACGAGTATAAATACCCCACCAAGTTTCATTATTTTTATGTAAATTTCGGAACTTGCTCTATGATTTTTTCGGATGGTTTACTGTGGCAAAAAAAATGCAGACTGTGGTGGTAGCAGTAGTGTGAAGGAGAAGTCAAATTTTGCAGCAATTTTTTTTTTTTTGGAGCAGCAGTTAATTATGAACTTGCTTGGGGTTTACCAACACAAGTACACTAGTTGAGAGGTAAGATTTTCGGATGAAAGAAACATAGCTCTGCAATTTTTCATGACTGTGGATGGCTGAAGAATTTGGGTATAGGAGCAGTGGCAGCAGTCAACTCTCAGTGACTTTGTAACAGCCCCAAATTTGTAACAGACCTTCTTGGGAGTAGTAGTCTATACCACAGTCTTGCAGAGATGGAGCACCATACAAGTTGCAACAACAATTTTTTAAACTTGTTTTATGTCTTATGATTGTTTTGATGACTATCCTAGTGATATCAGTGGAGTGAACTGAGAATAGTTGCATTCCTAAGGAGCAGTCTCGGACATAGTAGCAGTCACACAAGTTTTTGCAGTAGAACATCCCGAATTCTTGGAGATCATCTACGACTTTAGTGATAGGTTACTGCTGCTAGATTTGAACCTTACACAGAATTTTTTTGGGGAATAAACAGTCACGTTTTGCAGCATCATTCACTTCATACATTGATGGTTTTTACCAGCATCTGAATTGTGTTGAGGCTTTTCCACAATTCTACAACAGTCTCCATTTTTCAACATCATCCACAGCATAAATACAGTCTAAAGCTACATGAACAGTCCAAGCTCCTGGAGAAGGTTACAGTATGAATTTATGAGGTTAAATAGCCTAAGTTTTGATGGTGGAACCGAGACTTGAACAGTCTGAACTTAAGCAGACATACACAGAGAAGAATTCAAAGCATACAAATTTTTGAAGCACTGACATCAAGTCAGATTGGTGAAGATATTTTACTCAAAGCATTCTCACAAAGACAACAACAGGTGAACTTAGTATGTTTAGAAGTCCCAAGTCAAGTAAATTTTTGCAGAGATCCTGGTAAATATATTTTTGGCATAAGTTGCATTATAAAGACTAAGAGGAAGGGTTGTATTTTGAATAGACTGAAATCATAAAAGCATACTCTAAGAGGTTTGGACTACAACGCTTTCTATTAGCATCTTATATACCATGCTCATAGTGATCTTTACTAAGCTTAAGAGGAAGTAATTTATTCAAGAATATTAAGAGTGATGTATACAGTGATGACTGAGGTTTGAAGCAGAGATGCATCAAAGAACTTGTTGCCACCTAATACACACTTTAGGGCACAAGAAAATCAACAACCTGCTATGTGTGTCCTTGGGGGCAAGTGAGAGCTGGGGACCACTGTCACCACAGTCCACAACTCCTCCGTTTAGGCCAGATCCTAACGAAGCCAAGGGGGGTAGTCCCTACGGAAGACTATATTCCTAAGTTTATTAACAATTGAGTTAAAATGATCTTGATTATTAGGTGAAAGGCTTAGGTTTTACTATTTACTAAGGATGACAATCAACCAATGCAAATGCAATATTTCTCAAATGAAAATCAAGCCTTTATTCAGATACAACCAGTGCCTAAAGAATGGAGCCAGAGAATGCAACCTTTAATGAGATACAATCTAGGTTAATTATCTCACAGGTTAAATGTTATCTAACAATGAGATGAATAAACAAATAGATGATACAGTTATAAACAGTTATGAATCAAGATATCTAAGCAATGTACAGATGATCTAAATTTATCAGTATAAACAAATGAACAAGTAAAATAGTTACAGTTTAGACAAATATGAACCAGATTTACAAGTTATAGATAAGAGATAGCAGAAGGAAAACGCGTTAAATGAAATTTATTAAACCAACAGTAAATGAAAATGGAAAGACTTTAAGTTGAATTACTTGAAGCAGTTAAACAAATGTTATTGAGTTATTAAGCATTCACCACTTAAATAATTGCAGAACTGAAAGTAAATGAAACTGAAAGTAAATGAGATTGAAAGTAAAGTGTTGGAGTGCAATGCTGGAGTGAAAATGTACTGTAAATCCCTGCTAGAGTGTAGAGCCTGTTTTGCAATGCTTCTTGTTCTGTTTACTAAATTTTATTACAGTTTTTCTTCTTGTATTAGGTTTTCAAACAGTGTTGTGTCTACCCTTACCACGTATCCCCTTAATCCAAAGGTGGAGTGCTGCTGCGCTCAAAACAATGGGAACAAGCCCACTTGTAGCTCACAGATCAAACCCCTAGTGCCAGGCGCCCAACAAGAGAGGACACGAACGCCGTGAGACCCCCCTCGGTCTCTCACCCCCCGTGGCTTCCAAAGGTCACCAGTTTTTAGTTGGATTAAAGCAATAATGTGATGGATGCTTATTACTAAAACTCCTCTACCCCCTCTCGTATCGCGTGAGTACCCTGAAGGGTGATAACCGAGTAGAGGAACAGGGGCTAAATTCGTTGTTGGTTAATTTTAGGGGTAAATTTTAAATCTTGTAGTGGTTAAGCATGCAAGTAAATTTTTAAAACTATCAACAGGGCACAACCAAGCGGTATCCCTTGTGGGAGGTGTTGGTACTCGAACCCTGGATTGGTAAAACAAATGTGTTTGGTACAGAAATACGTAAAGAAACAAGGCAGCGTTATCTAATTAAATCTAAGTCCCTGCCTTTCTGCTTTTCATACCCTGATCCGAGTTCCCTAAAGGGAGATAACGGATAGGGATAGAGGATACACCGAAAGGCAAGTTGTAAAATTACTTCTTTGCAATAGAAAGTAAATCTAACTAAGTGCTTGAAAATAAAAAAGAACAGAAACGAAAGAACTATTCTAAACAATTAACCTAACCACACATCAATCCCTCTAACAAAGATGGTGGGTAAACAGAGAGCAAAGACTAGATCTACTTGCAAAAAAGTAAATCTAACAACTAGTGTTCTATCCTATCACTATTTTAACTTCATATACAAGATTTACAAATGATTTTAAAGAGCTTTGAAAAATACCCCAAGAGTACTACTCTTTGGGGTTTACAAATGATAGAAAAGAGAGGAAAAAATGGGGTTTTAGACCCCTTTTTGCACCCAAAACTTTTAGGGCCTTTTTTTCTGATGAAATTTTGGCAGCACCTCCTCCTTCCCTGTGTAAAAACTTGCAAAAAAACAACGACCTACTTCGCTGGAATTTACAGCAGAAAACACTATAGAAAGTATGTTAGAAGCTAGCCCCAAAAACTCAGAAAAAACACTGCAAAAATCTGAACTTGAAACTATGTAAAACTTGAACTTCTGGTGGTCTAAAAATAGGTTTTTAGGGCCTGAAATGACAAGTAAATTGCAGATCTATAATACCAAACTAATCTACTATGAATGAAAGCCCTAAAACAAGGGTTTTAATCACTATATATAGTGAATAAAACCTAGTTTTAAAACAGTGATCAAAATATGTGCGAAAATGCAAAATACAAAATGAAACCCTGAATAAATGAATTGATCTTGAAGATAAAATGCAAGATAGGTGCTGGCCCTAGGAGGCCTTCTTCCAAACCCTTGGATCTGCAAAATAACTGTGAGAAATCTACAAAATACAGCAAGAGGTGAGCAAAATAAAAGGATCTACAAAGACCTTTGTAGATTTAGCTAAAACTACACACAAATAGATGTAAATAACCATTCACAACTAAATCCCCTTTGCAAGGGGCATCTATGCATATATAATGAAAAATAAACTTAAAAATGAAAATATTATACCTCAAATTTGAAAATGGAAAGCCAACACCATGAGACCAGAGTTCCTCCAAAGATTTCACTTGATTATGGCCCAACTAGGGCAAAGCTTGATACAAAAGAGCCTCTTAGGGCTTGAGCAAAATGAGCAAGAGAAATGTGAGCGAAGAAGATGAGAGAATTTGGTAGCATAACTTTAGCATGAGAAAATTGTGTGGAGTGAAGGAGAGGAGCCCTTCTTTTATAGTTGAAGAGATCCCAAACCCACTCCTAAATCAAGGGTCCAAAATATAGATCTAAACTCTAGCTCTCCTCCACCCTTAGATCTAGGTTTGTTGACTTTGCAAGCCATCCACCAATCATAAGCAAGGGGGCCTCTTCAAATCAATGGTCAAAAAGATAGATCCATGTCACAATAAAGCTTAACCCTTAGATGTAGGGTTTCCATGACTCAAGTGGGGCCTCCTTTGACTCAAATTTTAATTTTATTATTTTTAATTTTATCTTTAATTTTATCTTTAAATTTTTAATCTTTAATATTTTAATCTTTTATTTTTAATTTTTAATCTTTATTTTATCTTTTATTTTTTATTTTTATTTTTTTAATTTTTAATTTTATCTTTTATTTAATCTTTAATATTTTATTTTTTAATTTTTAATTTTTGATCTTTTTATTTTATCTTTTATTTTTTATTTTTATCTTTTTATTTTATCTTTTAATCTTTTACTTTTTATTTTTATCTTTTATTAAGACAAGAGGGACGCTCCACTTAGGAGATTTTCAAACATTTATTTTGACCATGGGGGGTTTATTTAAATGAAATTTTGGCTATGCTTAGCCACCCCCCAAACTTAATTACCATGGCCTTATTTGATTTTTTTCTTCAAAATCAAATAATTTAATTTTTCACCCTAGGAAATTAAATTAATTTCCTGGGAAAAGAAAAACTTGTCTTAACTAAAATTGCTCTAACTTATAACCCCTTGTCAGAATGACATGAGACTTGAACCAATGGGTTAGGGGGTGTCATAGCATTTTCATTTGCATTCATAGCCCCTATTACAAAATGCCAAGGTTCAAGAGATTACATTATTACATCAAAACTTAATTAATTAACCACCAAATGGTAAAGTTAATTAATTAGGAAAAAATCAAAATTAAAATTAAAATCTTAACGAAATTCCGCAAGACTACAAGATATGGATACCATGGTCATGGACAACAACTTGAAACCTTAGCCACCTCATGAGCTTGATTATCAGAACGCGAATTCACCACTTTGGAGGATTGGTGAGTGAAAAACCCAACCAATTAAAGTTGTTAGATAACAAGATTAATTGGAAGGGAAAAAAACACTCGGTAAAGAGGACTTCCCTGATAATAAAGTCCATGGTGACATCCTTAGAGGAATGACCCATGTTGGCATATAAAGTTACATTAATTATCCCACGCAGGGGAGCAGACTTTTTGTGTACAAAAAGGGCAGAATTGCCCTGCTGAGTGAAAAATCCATAGATTTTCCATGGTACAAATGCACAATAATGTACATGAAGTTACCACCTAGTCGAAATAGGTGGGCAACAGAACTGTTGAAGAACAATGTGACAGAAGTGATATCTTGATGTATGAAGACTTACTATATGATGTTGATGATGTCTTGATGGTGGCTTGTACATATGATGAGATGATTTTGTGAATGTATGGTGACTATGGTTTGAACAACACACTCTAAATGAGTGACTTGCCCTTGAAGACATAAACATGTTGATGCATCCCCATACACTATGATATGATGTTGTATACTTTGATGATAATACATACTCTAATAATGATGTACACCTTATGATGAACACCAAGATGATGAACTAACATGATGATCCAGACCTTGATGTCCCAGACCTTACCTTAATGATGATGGTGACAGTCTCCAGAAGTGTCACCTAGAGTTGCAAAAGAGGTATTGACTAGAGGCAGAGATGAGCAGCAGTGATGAACCTTTGATGAGCAGATTGATCAGCAGTACTTCATCAACTGTGATGAGCAGATAACTAGCAGTGTTGAAGACATGAGCAACAGTGAGCAAATGAACAAGATGATTGATGCGCAACAGTATTGATAAGCAAATTGCAAAGTGTGATGAGCAGAAGAGTGTTGCAGCTGTAGATGACCAGCAGTAGTGATGTTTAATATGACAGTGATGATATGGACAGAAAGATGATGTGGTAGTGAGCACACTTGACAGTGATATATGTGTGTGATGAGTATGTTGAGGCAGTGAGCTGTAATTGTAAAAGCAAGCTTGTCTTGCTTTTGAGGTTAGGATACCTCAAACCCTTCTTAGCAGGGTCTAAGAAAACCAGGTAGGGTCCTGTATTCAGAGTAGGTGCTCTTCATATCAATAGGTGCTGATTTTACCTCACAGTTGTAGCCGGTCCAAAACTAATACAAAAAGATTACAAAATTATATGGTGTTGTATTCTTTTGTGTTATGGTTCTTGATGATTCAAATGCTTATGATATGTGAATGATGAAGTGAAAGATGTTTATGAAATGATTATGAAATTGGTAGAATAGTGCAGTGATGAATTGGTAGTTAATTGTGAGAAGTTAAGAAAAGTTTTAAAATTGGCTTTACACTGATTCACCCCCCTCTCAGCATAAACATTGTGTCCAACACTTAGTTGCTTGTCCCTCTACCATCCATCCTGGATCCACCTCACATAGGCAATTACAAGGTTGGTGAGAACACAACTGATAAGACCCCTCTGCAACTGTGTGTACCGCATTTGATTTGCTAATCTGCTGAAATGAACTAGGTCATCACTGAAATCATCTCAATGGACAAGGATATCTCAGTCTTGGCAAGGAAAATTCGCAGAACAAGACTCTGGAATGGTTGAAGTTGTAAAGATCCAGTCTAATACCCCATGCAAAAAATAGCCTAGAATAGAATAAGAGACACGTCTATATGTTGCATCATGGTAGCCCAACTGCCGAATGTATATGTGATAACAAATCATAAACCTAATAAATAATATTGATGATGACGAAATAATAAATGAATTAAATCACTGTAAGAAAAAAAGTTTAAAAATGAAAGAAAATACATAAATGAAAAAGAAAAAGAATGAATAAAGCAAAACCTAACTAAAAGCAGCATGACTAAAGAAAAGAGTAATTAGTGGAAGACAAGTGGAGTTTATGTATGGGATTTTAGCATAGATGGGTTGGAATAATAACTATACAAATGAGGTTGATGAGATGATGAAGATCTCTCAGAGGTTGGGAAAAAACTTTAGTATCCAAAGATTCTTGAAGCTTGGGTTACAGAAAAGGTATCACACATTGGCATGGTTTTTTATTGAGGGCTCGGGGGCTCTTAGTCGTTTGACTAAGAGATTGGTTGGGAGGAGAATTGTCCCCCACAAATCTGCTGCGGCTTGGCTTGGCTGGCGGCCGATGTTCTTCAATTTCTCAGGTATGACTCTCACCTCTATGATCCTAATATCTTTGAATTATTCAATTGTAAATTGGCTATTCGTGAAGGTTTGTTTTGTGAAAAGAAATGATATTGTTTGTTGGTTTTTTATATATGCATGTTTCCTATTATGAATAACTATCGGTTTCAAAATATGCTTACCATTATCATTCCTTTGTTTATTTTAATCTAGCTCTCTCCACGTTTTTCTTTAAAGGGACAAAGCACATTTCAGGGAAATGAGGATGTTTGGATTTTTTTTCATTTGTTTCTCTTTGTTTTGTTGGAATTAATGGTGATTTCTTTTGGCATGTGTTTTAACGTTGATCAGTGTCCAATGATTTTACAGGAGTTAGAAATGGCCGAGGACAAGGAGGTATGTATGGTTAATTCATCATTCGGTTTATTTGTTATTTAATTCCATCTTTGATTTATTCTTGGTGTCATACTCAAACTCTATAAATTTGCATCGTGCAGTGAGTGAAACTAGAGTGGAGAGGATACATTAATATCGCAAATACAGGCAGGTTAAAGTAAGGGTGAGTGTTATTACTTTTCTACAAAATATCATGATGATGTTTAGGTGAGTGTTGTTATTTACCCACAAATTTTGTATAATTTGAGATATAGCATATGCAGTATAGATGGAATGGTTCTTGCATTCAACTCTCTAGTTGAACTTGTACTACAATTCTAATTTTTTATTGTGTATGTTCTGCAAACGACATGTTTTGACAAAAAAGAGTCTAAGAAGCTAGAGTGGACAAGATACATCAATATCCCAATTGCAGGCAGGGAAAAGGAGATGGGTGAGTGTTATTACTTTTATACAAAATATCATTATCTTCTAGCTTAATGAAATATTATTTATTACACTATAATTTCCCCTTCTGGGAATTTTCTTGGGAGAGAGACCAAAGATAAAACATGGAACTAAGTCCACAAGCAACCCTAGGCCAATTCAACAATCAAAGCACCATATGGACCGCTCCTCAAAGTGAGGCGTCCACATGTCACACTAGGATTTATCCCACCCTCGAGGAAGTGATCCTTCCAAGCTAGCTATCCGCATGTCGAATGCTCCTCCGTTAATATGGTACAGTCTCCAATCATTGGCTCATGAACACAGGCATTCCTCCTTGACGAATATGCAAGGCGACTCCAGTACCCTTACTACTTTGCGCCCAACATCCAAGAGCTTAGAGCCCTCCTCCAAGGTGGTTTCGCCATGTTACATAAGCACCAATCTTCTGCAGCAAGTGTGCCTCTCTTAAATCGATCCCAAGCTAATCATATACACAATAAGTTCTACAACAAGAGTAGTCAATCATTGTGCAACAAAGAGGGCAGGGGACCACAAGTCCTCTGCTTCACACCAAGTATACCCCTAGCTACGTGGAAACTCTTCCAAAGAAAGGGAAAGCGAACACTAACCCTTTGTGAGGAAAGGGCTTTCTTAAACACTAATTTTCTCCCGTAGTACCTCAATGCACCTGCAACTTGCAAATCCAAGTCTATCTTCATTTTGCAATCAATCACCGATTCCTCCAAAGGTTTTGGAACAATCTCTCTAAAATCAGCCTTCATCATGGAAACACACCAACCCTTCTCTGCAGAACAAGGAAGCTGACCAATGGAAGATGTCATTGCAACATGGTCAAGAAATGTCTTGGGTGAAGTAATTGCCCTAACTGAACTTTTAGGCACCCGTTCATGCTCCTATCCATCCCGTAATCTTCGAGTAAGCCATCTCAACTTCTAGCGAGTTGATGTAGAGAACAAGGAGGAAACATCCTTCCCCTTCCTCTCCTCGCCCAATTTTGGATCTTGAACCTTGCTGTATTTCTGAATTTGATTCTAGAAAAAAAGGCTTGCATATCTACTCAACATCGTCTTTCGTTGTGGTTAAATATAGATGCAGTACCTCAATTGTACCTTTGACTTGTAAATTATATGTCTATTGTGGTCTTGATATCAGTAACCCATCCCCTCTAAATGTTTTGAAATTGTCTGCCAAACATCAGTCTCCTCCATGATGCCATCACTCTGCCCCTCTTTTAAAAAATAGTTAGGCTCACCAATGGGAGAAGCCAATGCAACATACGTAGCAAACATCTTGGGAAAAATACTATCCCACATCAAAGTCTTACAAGTGTGTCGATGCTCTTGTCCATCATGTAATCTGTTAGGAATCCATCTCGACTTCTAGAGAGCTGGAGTGTTAGGGTAGTACGGTGTTATCTTTCCGTTGTTGCTCTTCGCCCACATTTGGATTTGAAATCTTCTTTTATTCTCGAATCAGATTCTGTAGTGACAACCCTTTGCCTCTGTTAATCTCTGAAGGGGATACCTCTCATCTTGAGGATGTTGGAAAGTTAACTTTGAAAGTCCTCTTTATAGGTTTGGTGTGGTGTGATAAAGAGGACTTAGAATTTGTCCTTTGTGTATTTATGTTTAAAAGTGAGTTATATATAAATAAAATGATGTTTTGTACTTTATAGTATGGGTCCCACTTAAGTTATTATTTAATAATTAAAGTGAGTAATTATTAAATGTGGGTGCATTAAGTGTGAGTCATTGATTTTGTAAATGTATCTCAACCATAGATTAGGTGGTTAGATAAGTTAGTTACAAAATTTATTGTATAAAACAAAGAAGAAAGGACAAGTTAGACACACCATCAATGAAGACAGAGAGAGAAAATTGAGAAAGAGAAAAAGAAGAAATACCCTAGAAGGGAACTAATTCCAATGCAAGGAGCAACACAAAAATTGAGGCAACCTGCATTAATTCATATAGCAGTCTGAGTAGTCCGTAGAGGCACATAAATTGAGGCAAGGTACAGTAGACTAATAGGTCGTACTGCTGCATTTTTTGCAGGAACGTGTGGCACGATTCCTGAGGAAGAAAGGTACAACCGAACTGTACAGGCCGCGCAACACGTGTGGGGACCATACAATAGGCCGTATAGCTGTTTAATTGCACAAAAATCGAGGTATTTTTGCTGCTGGTTTATTTTTATTTTTTTTTCCAGTGAGGGTTGAATGAATAATTTCAAGTGTAGTTGGTAGTATTTTTTGCATTCTTCTTTAATGAAAATTTTCTCTTTCTAGGGTTTTCCCTGGTCTTTGACCAAAATACCTGTGTTTTCATGTGTGAATGTTTACTTCAGTATTGAGAAGATCTTGAATATGGTGGTTTATATTCCAAATTTAAGAGTTAATTTTTAATCATACACCCTAAGTCATTCCAGTGTTTGACCAATTGTGTGAATGAAAGTTTCATATTAATGTCATTGAATTTCTTCATGGTATCAAAGCGAGGTCTGAAGTAGAATTCAAAGTTGTGAATCATCGTCAAAAGTTGTGTTGTCTTTCCAGTTAAAAGATTTTTTGTTAGTTATTTTCCAGATGATGAGCATTAGATATGAAGATAGGTTGGATGGCATGTCCAACTATCTTCCTTGGAAAGTTAGAATAACTGCTGTGCTTAAAGAATAAAAGATATGGAATTTTGCTAACACCAAAGTGACTAAGCCTACAAACAAGGACGATTTAAAAAGAACATGAAGCCCTAGAAGCCAGAGCCTAGAGAGTAATTTTAGATGGGGTAAAGGATCATATTATTCTACATTTGGCAGTGAAGAAGACTGCTAATGATATGTGGGATGCAGTGAACAATTGTTCGAAGCGAAGAACGAGAACCACAAAATGGCACTAAAGGACAAGTTGCACAGTGTCAAGATGAACAAAGACGATAGTGTGACCTCTTACCTAACTCGAGTGGCGCAAGTCAAAGATGAGTTAGCAGTGGTAGGAGAAATTGTCTTAGATTCAAAATTGGTGAGAATAGCCATGAAGGGTTTCACCAAGAAATGGGAAGTTTTTGTTAAGTGTATTGTCTGTAGGGAGAAGCATCCGGACTCGTCTAGACTTTGGAATGATTTTTCTCAAGAAGAAATTCGAGAGGGATCTCTGGGTAGTCAAGTCAATGAAGAGTGGAGCATAATGTGGCGCTTACAACAAAAATTAACAAGAAGAAGAAATACATCAGTCAGATTGGATGTCACCATTGTGGGCATATGGGACATTATTCCTTGAAGTGTCCTGAGAAGAAGAATATGAAAGAGATATGGCAGTGACTGCAGCAGTAGAAGACTATGCAATGAAGTTTGAGCAAGAGTTTTCTCTTGTCTCAATTGATTCCAATGTAGGGAGTTCAATTTTTGAGAATGTTTGGGTTGTTGACAGTGGTGCAACCAAACACATGACTGGAGTCTATGATTTCTTTCAGATTATCACAATGTTGGGGCCAAGACATTTCATCTAAACAAATATTGATAGTCCTTAGATAGCAATACAAGGGGTTGGAACAGTAAGGTTCCAACTAGACCTTGGTGAGTTCCTGGAAATACAAGGAGTCCTATTTGTACTTGGGATGAGAGTCAACAAACTCTCAGTATTATCCTTTGAGGATGAAGGCTATGGAATGATGGTGAGGTCTGGCCATGTCTTTCTGTATTAGAGAGATGAGCCAGTTGGGACCACTATTCTATTAGGAGATAGCAGGGATAGACTCTATGTTTTGAAAGGGCATATACTATGACCAAGAGCAGGAGCAGGAGGGTGGCTGTCAGAGTCAGGGAATAAGGATGGCGTTGCATCTGATAGATATGATTCTGAAGAGGAGAGTGACTCTCTCTAGAGCACTGGCAGGAGACTCATCCAGTCGAGTGATGGTGTAGATGTGCAGGTGGATGAGGCTCAGGTCGAGTCTCAGGCTTCAAAGTTCCAGTATGGAGTTGAGCATCTGTATCCGAGAGTGATTCCAGAGCAGGAGGGAGTTGTTGCAAGAGTTAGAGATGGAGATAGTTGATCGGGTACACAGGGTACTCCCAAAAGACCGAACACCTTGAGCAACCGCTTCACACAAATAGATCACAGATCAACACACCGATGTTTGTCACGTGGTTAAAACCCTCGAGAGGGAAACAGTCCACGGCCCCAGCCAAATAGCTACTTAGAGCAATTTATTATGCAAAAGAAAGAAAGTTACATGAGCTTCTCATAATCGATCAACTAGCCAAGGACCCTCTATGCTATTTAAATAGAGATCATAGACCAATCGGGTGTTAAGCCACGGATCAATGGTAGGTATGATCTAAGAGAAGTTGAATCCTCGGATCACTCTATGTCTAGAACATATTGTGACCGTCGGATTAGAATATTTACAAATGCATACTAATGCATACAAAAGAAACAAACTTTTACCTAATGGATATACTACACAAGTTGATCTAAACTAACTCCCAAGTGTCTAAATATCCTAACATCCCCCCTTAAGAACAACCTAAGATAGGATTGAAAGATTTACAAAAGTGACACTATTAGGAAGAGAAAGGAGGCATTAGAGCCTATCCCCCCTTAAGGACACATTCTTGAACTCCTAACATAGACCGAAGTTTAGAAAACTTCGCTTCTGTAAGAGACTTGGTAAACATGTCTACAACTTGATCATCTATAGGGCAATAGAGCACTTCAGTAACACGATCATGAACAAGATTTCTGATGAAGTGCATGTGTAGCTCAATGTGTTTGTTGTGCTGATGTAGAACTGGATCTTTGGCAAGCTTGATGGCACTTTGATTGTCGCACCAAAGTGGAGTAGGCTGCTACTGCTTGAATCCAAACTCGGAAAGGATCTGTCAAAGCCATAAAGCTTCTTGACATGCATTAACTGCGGCTCGATATTCTGCTTTTGCTGAAGAAAGAGCAAGAGCTTGTTGTTTCTTAGAAGCCCAAGTGACAGGTCCAGATCCCAGATTGAAAACATAACCTGCAATAGACTTTCGATCATCAGGATCGTCGGCCCAATCTGAATCAGTGAAACCAACCAACAAAAGTTTCCCCCCTATACTGTAATGAATCCCAAACTGATTTGTACCTCGAATATATCGAAGTATTCGTTTTGCTGCTTTCTAGTGACTTTCATGAGGAGTTTGCATATAACGGGCAACACGACCAACGGCAAAGGAAAGGTCGGGACGGGAATGAGTCAAGTATAAAGGCTACCAACAAGCTGACGATACAAGGTGGCATCTACTTCAGGGGAAGTACAAGTGGCAGAAAGTTTGACTTCAGACTGGAAGGGAGAAGGGGCTAGCTTACAATCTTCCATGTGGAAGCGACGAAGAAGGTCACAAGCATACTTAGACTGGGAAAGAAAGATTCCTTCTTTGGTTTGCAATACGTGGAGACCAAGAAAATAATGCAAATGTCCTAAGTCTGACATTTCAAAATTTTGCTTAAGACTGGATTTCACATGGGTTATAAGGTTAGGGTCACTACCAATAAGGATAAGATCATCAACATAAAGAACAAGTATGATGAGATGGTTTCCTACTTTCTTGGTATAGACATTGGGGTTAGAATGGCATCTAGAAAAACCAGTGTCAAGGAGAAAGCTATCCATTTTGGCATACCAAGCTCTAGGAGCTTGCTTAAGGCCATATAAGGATTTCTTAAGGAGACAGACAAGGCTAGAGTTATCCTGAACATATCCAGGAGGTTGTTCCATGTAAAATTCCTCCTGTAAATCACCATGTAAAAAGGCAGACTTGACATCCATTTGATGGACTTCCTAGTTATGTAAGGCTGCAAGGGAAAGAACAAGGCGGATGGAATTCATTTTTGCGACAGGAGCAAAGGTTTCATTATAGTCAATCCCTTCAACTTGGGAAAAACCTTTGATAACTAACCTTGCCTTAAGTCTTTCAACACTTCCATCTGATGCATACTTAGTTCTGTAGACCCATTTACATCTGACAAGTTTTCTTTCTTTTGGAAGAGGAACAAGATCCCAAGTATCGTTCGCCATTAAGGAACGATATTCTTCATCCATAGTTGCATCCCAATCTGGATTTCCTGAAGCTTCTACAAAAGTTTCTGGATCATGATTCTCGGAAACTTGAGCCAAAAGAGAAGAGGCTTGCTGAAACTGAGAACGTGTTCGACGTTGATCTCTAGGATCACTGACAAGATCATCAGCTACTTCACATGTTGAAAGGACCCATCGAGGAAGTATTGGTGCTGGTGCAATTGGAGGAACGTGTGCAGGTGGAGGTGGATTTTCATCCTCACTGTCATCATCAAAAACTGGAGTTGGAAACCTGTCAAGGAAGTTGGAAGAATAAGAAGAAGGCACAATCGCCGAATCAGGCTCGCAGGCCAAAGATGGCACACCCACCAAGTTAGGCTCGTAGGCCAAGAGATTTTCATCAAATTTAACATCTCTTCCAATAATTATATCATGAGAATGTGGCTAAAGAAGTCTATAACCTTTTACATCTTATGAATATCCAACAAATATGCACTTTTCACTTTTAGGCTGTAATGCTTTCCCTTTTTCATCCGGAATGTGAGCCCATGCTTCACAACCAAACACACGAAAGTGACTTACATCTGGTTTAATTTTACTCCATGCTTCTTCCGGTGTTATACCTTGTAAAACTTTAGTGGGTGTGCGATTAACTATGTAATTTGTACAATTTATGGCCTCAGCCCAATATTGAAGACTTAGTCCCTTAGAGTGGATCATACAATTAGCCATTTCTTTTAAAGTGCGATTCTTCCGTTCAGCTACACCATTTTGCTGTGGTGTATATGGAACAGTGTGTTGTTCTTGGATTCCTTGTTCAGTGCAGAAAGTAGTGAACTTGTTGTTAACATATTCTCCTCTATTGTCAGATTTTAACTTAATAATTTGATGACCAAATTGTTTTTCAACAAGGGCCTTATAGGCCAAGAACATGTTAAGCACTTCGCTCTTAAGTTTTAGGAAGTAAACCCAAGTGTGTTTGAAGTAGTCATGAATGAAAGTTAAGAAATATTTGAAACCAGAAAATGAAGCAGATGGAAGAGGACCACACAAGTCACTATGCACAAGCTCCAAGGGAACCGAGGCGTGCCAAGAGGCACGTTTGTCAAAACTGTCTCGATGATGTTTTCCGAGTACACAACCGGAACAAACACCATCCTTGCAAGATACCATCGAAAGACCAGTCACCATATTGTCTTTACATAGTTGTTGCAATGAACGATAATTTAAGTGACCAAATTGCTCTTGCCAAAGTTTGCTCAAGTTATCACTATGAGCAACAAAAATTGAAGGAAAAGGTGATGACCCAAAGTTGTTAAATTTGTACAACCTAGTAATATCATCAATAGTTCCAGTAGCAAGGACATTTTGAGGATTTTTAAAATCCTTGATTACAACCTGGTGAGGTGTAAACGTCACAGTTTTACCTTCACCTGAATGAGTAATTTGATAGACTGATAACAAATTGCAGGAAATTTTTGGAACACAGTGCATCACTGAAATGACCATTTTCTACTGGAACTGTTCCAGATCCTACAACACTTAGAGATTTATCATCACCAACAAATATTTGTTTGGTGTTACATTCATGCATAGTAAAAAAGATGGCTTGATCCTTAGCCATATGATAAGATGCTCCAGAAGCAATGAGCCATTCATTTGAAATAGAAGAGGAAGATGCAGTATAAGAGTAACCAGAAGCATAAAGTGTATGTCCATGAGAGTTAGATTCTGAAGACGAATCTAGCCTGATGTGGTGCTTCTTCATTGCTGCTTCCAAGGCTGCCATCTTCTTGAAACACTTAGATTCATCATGATTATCTTTCCCACAAAAATTGCAATGACGCTCAGCCTTCTTTCCTTTTGGCTTTGATCCTTTGTCATTTTTTAAAGAAGGAGCTGACTCAGAGGGTTTGGGACCCTTGTTGTTTGGTTTATTATTGCGAAAATTCTGTTTCTTGGGAGGCTTGGACTTTTCTTTCTGTTGGGACAATAAGGCTTTCCCAGATGTATTTGCATTGTTAATTATTCCAAGATGAATGAGCTTATCTTGCTCTCTAATTAAGGAATCACAAAATGATTCAGGGCTAGGCTCTTGATAGCTAGCTGCAGTCATGGATTCTTTCATGTAGTAGAATGTAGATACAAAAACACAATATGCAGGTCCAAGTTTGGAAAGAATATGATAAATACATTGTTTGTCTTCTTTCTTAATTTTGCATTCTGCCAATAAGAGTCTAAGAGTTTTATATTTAGATAAATAGTCTTGAATGCATGAAAAATCATTTGGATTCAAGGAAATCAACTCATTCTCAAGTTGATGCCCCCAAATTTCATTGTGTTTACCAAACATAGATTCCAACTTTTCCCAAGCTATATCAGGTTCATCAATTCCAAATATGTGGAATCACAAATCAGTAGAGATTGACATCCCAATCAATCCACAAGCTTCATCACATCTATTTGCCCATTTAATTTTCTTATCATCATCAATGGGTTCTGTTTTTCTTTCCCTGAGGTTATCCTGAAGAGTCCCCTACTTCGCAGAACATCTTCCATACGAGATTTCTATGAGAAATAGTTAGAACTTGTAAGTATAATATCATAAGGGGTGGCCATACTGTAAAATAATGGCTGAAAGAATAGAAACTAACTGTCTGGATGCAAAGAACTCGAAAAAATATGCGGTTTAAAAAAAAACAGCACTGAAAACTGATTCTGGATGATGAAGTTATGCTGGATCAAAAAAAATGTTGAAGATGTCCCCAATAGTGACATGGCAGATATTAACTTGACCAACTAAAAAAAAGAACCCCCCTCTTCCCAAGATCAACCTTTGACAATCACTTTACAATAAAGTTGCTTTGAAGTGAATCACTTCTGTAGAATAAGTGATGTTCACTTTTACAATAATGTTACTTTTAAATAGTGCGGCAATAAATTAAAAGACTTAAGTGACTCACTTTTTATTTTATTTTATTTATGTGAGATGCACTTTTACAATAAAGTAACTTGAAAATAGAAATTGCATGCACTAAAAAGTAGCTTAATAAGACTTGAACTCAAGACTTATTAAGGAGTAAAACAACTTTGGACCAAGTGAGCTAAGTTTAAAAGGTACGTAAAAGAATGGAAAGAGGAAGGGGTTTTTTTTTTTTTTAAAACTCTTTTCTCTTGTTCTCCATGCTTGTCTTTTTTTTCCTGCAAATCACAAAAAAAAAACGAAAAACAAAAACAAAAAAACTTTTTCCACACAATGGGGTTAGATCTTGGTTAGCTTACCCAGAATAGTCTACGTTTCCAAGTTTTCTCGTTGTTTCTGAAAAACTCTCTTTCTGTTTCTGATTCGCCGCGATCGCGCAAGGTGCACGGCAAAGAGCATACGTAGCCGAGAAGACAAGAAAAAAAACTTTCTCTTTCTGTTTCTGATTCGTCGCGATCGCGCAAGGTGCACGGCAAAGAGCATACGTAGCCAAGGATGGCAACAGTCCGAGACTAAAACAGTAAAGATCTAATAATAAAATTGATAAAGTATGAGAGATTTAAAAAAATAAAATAAAACAAATCCGTCACTGTAACATTATACCTTCGTATTTACCGAAATGGGTGTTTCTGGAACAAACGGAAACAGTTTTCGATGAAACGAAAACTATTTCCCAAAGGAAACGGCTCTCCGGACGCAATGGAACAGCTCACACAGGCCACAAATGCACAAAAAATCCATAACCAGAAACCCTTTCAAAGTTTCGGCAACACCGGTTCCAGATCTTGATCAAAACCGAAAGCGACTCTTCATAAACGCTTTGATACCATGATCGGGTACACAGGGTACTCGCAAAAGACCGAACACCTTGAGCAACCGCTTCACACAAATAAATCACAGATCAACACACCGATGTTTGTCACGTGGTTAAAACCCTTGAGAGGGAAACAGTCCACGGCCCCAGCCAAATAGCTACTTGGAGCAATTTATTATGCAAAAGAAAGAAAGTTACTTGAGCTTCTCATAATTGATCAACTAGCCAAGGACCCTCTATGCTCTTTAAATAGAGATCATAGACCAATCGGGTGTTAAGCCACGGATCAATGGTAGGTATGATCTAAGAGAAGTTGAACCGTTGGATCACTCTATGTCTAGAACATATCGTGACCGTCAGATTAGAATGTTTACAAATGCATACTAAAGAAACACACTTTTACCTAACGGATATATTACACAAGTTGATCTTAATAACTCCTAAGTGTCTAAATATCCTAACAATAGTGCTGTGGACCTTCCTCGTTAAGAGGGAGTGTTGGAAAGTTAACTCTGAAGGTCCTCTTTATAGTTTTAGTTTGGTGTGATAAAGAAGACTTAGAATTTGTCCTTTGAGTATTTATGTATAAAAGTGAGTTATATATAAATAAAATGATGTTTTGTACTTTACAGTATCGGTTCCATTTAAGTTACAATTTAATAATTAAAGTGAGTTAATTATTAAATGTGGGTGCATTATGTGTGAGCCCTTGATTTTGTAAATGTATCTCAACGTGGTGAGATAAGTTAGTACGTTGAGATAAGTTAGTTACAAAATTTAATACAAAGAAGTTACAAGTTAGACACACCATTAATGAGGAGAGAGAGAGAAAATTGAGAAAGAGAGAAAGAGCAAATACCCTAGAAGGGCACGAATCCCAATGCAAGGAGCAACACATAAATCAAGACAACCTACATAAATCCATACAGAAGTCTGAGCAGTCTGTATAGGCATAGAATCGAGGCAAGGTACAATAGACTGATAGGATGTACTAATGCATTTATTGCAAGCACGTGTGGCACGATTCTCGAGGCAGAAATGTACAACAGAATCATGCAGGCTGTACAACACATGTGGGTAGGTCGTACAACTGTTTAATTGCACGTAAATCGAGGTATTTTTGCTGCTGTTTTTTTTTTAGTATTTTTGCCAGTGAGGGTTGAAGGAATAATTTCAAGTGTAGTTGGAAATATTTCTAAGCATTATTCTTTCATGAAATTTTTCTCTTTCTAACCCCAAGAGTTGGGGTTTTGCTTGATCTTTGACCAAACTGCCTATGTTTTCATGTGTGAATGTTTACTTTAGTATTGAAAAGATCTTGAATATGGTGGTTTATATTCTAAATTTAAGAGTTAATTTGTATTCATTAACCCTAAGTCATTCAAGTGTTTGACAGAATGTGTGAATGAAAGTTTCTTATTAATGTCATTGAATTTCTTCAGAGGACCATGCATCCTCGTGAATGTACACATGCCTGTTAACCATTGTTTTCCTTTGCGCTTTAATTTATAACGAGTAAGCCTTTGATGTCTCATTGTATTCAACAAAACTACCTTAGATAGAGAAGGATTCCAACTTAGTCCCCTTCTCATTTGAAATTGGACCATAAAAGACCTGAAAATGTGTTACCTTGGGTTCCTCTCCAGAGAATGCTTCCTTCTGTGACTTGTCCTTCAGGATCCTATGAGTACATATGTTGAAAATAAACATTGTTGTATTGCATGCTTATATCCAAAGACATTTGAGAAAATCCACTACATATATCAAGGTCTGGCAATGTCAACAATAGATATGTTTTCCTTGACAAAAACAACATCCTACCGAGGCACTGTTGACTCTTTACTTATCCCTAATTCCTCCGAAAAAAGCTGATCTGTAGAGGTATGCTCACCTCCATTATCTAAACGAAACGGTTTGATAATATTCCCTTTGTGGTTTTCAACTGAGGCCTTGAGATCTATAAATGTATGGAACTCCTAATCCATATGCTTCATCAAATAAAACCCAGTTCATGTGAGAGGAATCATCAACGAAATTAACATAATATGCATATGCTGAAGTTTTTATGAATCGCAGTTTTAATGCGAAAACATAAAACTTCACCTCTATATCTAGTGGTTTCCCGAAGCTTTTACCCTATAAATTTCAGTGTTAGGTTTGTTATCAAATAGAGAATAAAGCATTAGCAGAAGGGCAACAATATTTCACTCTATAACAACCCAGTGTTCTACATCGTCCATGGAGAAAATGTAGCAAACAACGTGGATTAGTTTCAGCCCTTTAGGGCAAGCGCTCCCACATAAATTGAATATGAAAATTCACATTTTAATTATAGCAGAAACAAAACAACCTTTTTATATCCTCAATGATGATGTTAGATCGCTCAATAAATTGTCCTTTTACATATGTCAAACCAAGGAGAGAAGTGGAGTTGTAAATAACAATACATGAAGTACATATATGGCTGAAAGTCAAATCTAGAAATCATACATGAGGTCTAGGACATTGGAATACTTCATTAATATGCCAAGGATAAAGCACATGTGAATTGTATAACCTTCTCTCAAGGCCGGTACAAGCCTATGCAAACCAAGGAGTCCGAAAATGGGAAAATTGCTTCGACGAGTCCTCTAAAGCAAGACATCTGTTTTTTTCTTGTTTTCCAGCTAATATACACTAGGGATTTATAACAAAATCCTAATATCAAACATCTGAAGGGTGAACGCTAACGTTACTTGGACTTCCGTGTTTCTCTAAGATACTCCACGAAGAGCAGGAAATCCCAACGACTTCGAGTGAGAGAGAGAGAGATGGAAGATTAGTTCGATACTATATTGTTCTTAAGAGAAGTATGTTTAATTCATAAATTTTATATTTTGTGAGAATGTTTATTGTCTTCAACTTTTTGGTTTAACATTTAATACAATCTAATATTTTATTATGTATCTATTGCAGATGGCTTGTTATGGTGAACACGAGCAAGTAAAACACAAGATTGACTCTCCAGCTTTATGAAACAAGCTATAAGGTATGTATGTTTCCTATTATGAACAACTATTGGTTTTGAAATATACTTATCGTTTTTGTTCCTTTGTGTATTTTAATCTAGTTCTTCCAATCTTTTTCTTTCAGGGGAAAGAAAAACATTGTACGGAAGAAGATGCAGGGCGAGATGGTGTTTGCAATTTTTTTCTTTTTTTGTATGTTTCCTTTTGTTTTGTTGAGTTTAAGCATGGCCATGCTTTGTTTATTTGTCATGTGTTATACTTGATTTTCCTTGGTTCACAATGTTTTTCTTTGTTTCTTTGTTTTACTTTCGGTTTGGTTTGGTTTGTTGGGTGGAAGAGGAAAGTGGCATAAAGAGAATATGGAAGAGATGAGATGTGCGTTATTGTTCATAACGAAGGTGAATCATCTTATCTTATACCTATTGCATTTCACTTATAATTTTTTTATGGATAATGATTGCATAAGAGCGGGAAATGGCCAGGGGCAAGGAGGCATGTATGGTAGATTCATCAATCCATTTACTTGTTATTTAATTTATTCTTTGTTTTATCTAGCGACTCATACTTAGCTATATTGATCTCCTTTGTGTACAGGGTGACTCCAATTGTAGAGTCCAAGGTGCCTTACACGACAAAAATATAGAGTAGAGAATGGGTGAGTCATGTTTTTATCCTATAAAGTAATGTTATCATCTAACCTAAGTTGCCAGGAAACGTGGGTACGGTGACGGGGATGCCACTTTTTGAAACAGGGTACTTGGGTACGTCGGAGGTACTGTAGACATATATATATATATATATGTGTGTGTGTGTGTGTGTGTGTGTGTGTGTGTGTTAAAATTTTTAAAAATAAAACATTTCACACTCACATCATACATGCATATTTGGTATTTCTAAATTCAATGATTCATATGAACATTCGCATTGAAAATTTGAAACATAAAATAATAAATTTGATAAATCATATGACATAGACTCATATTAGATATCAACTGGAAGACTGAAGTTATATTAATATAATTAACAACATAAAATATTATATGTCCATGACACCATGAGTTCAAAAAGAAAGTTCAAAACAGTAAACATTGAACATGAACAGGATAGTTGATTTGGCTTCCTCAAGCCATGTCATCAACAACCTTAGGATCAATGTCATTAGCATCACTAAGGTCCTTTGTCACGTCGTCGTTGGAGTAGTGAGCACAGTGCACTAGCAGTGATAAATGCGATGTTGCACTGGTTTAGGTAAGGGGCAAGGGCACACATAACATGTGTTTTAGTGTTTTATTATTTAATTTTTAAAATTTTGAACTTCAAACTTTGCAAATTGACTCATCCCGAACACTGAGCTAAGAAAATTGTCCAACGGCTGTACCGACCGCGTACCCAAACACGTGGTACGACATACCAAAATCCATGTGAGTACCCTATTTTCATACATGAAGTACCCGGTACGTGAGGTTGGATTTGGGTACGACTGGGGACGTACCATTGAAGTACCCAAGTAGCCTGTACGTGTACCCGACCCCTCGGTACGGGTACCCATGCAACATAGCATGTAACACAACAAAATATTTGTAGTCTCCTTAACGAGTTATTCTTTTGTCATGGTTATGGGATACTATGTTGTTCTTGATGGGTGTGAGATTCAAATGTTTCCTGCAATTTTGGTAATGAAATCATATTGCGGTTCAACTCCTTGTATTGTTCAGGGCTATAGCTGCTATCATGTTGACCAGTGTATTATGATTCAATAGGAGTTAGTATTGGCCAAGGGCGAGGAGGTACGTATGGTTTATTCGTCATTCCATTTATTGTTTATTTTGTTTCATCTTGGGTTCATTAGTGGCCTTACGCTCAAGCTTTGTAAATTTGAATTGTGTAGTAAGTGACTAGAGTTTAGAGTCTAAGAAGATAGTGTAAATTTTCCTTTAAGATTCAAACTAGGGCTAAAACGGTATATTTAAATTTAACTGAAATAACCACACATGAACTTCTTTACAGTATGCATCGGAATATAAAACTGAGAAACATTCACAACATCACATCACAATTTAGACACTAAAATTTTGGGCATGGAAACCCTTGGAAAAACCCAAGATGGGAAAACCGGTGCAACAGTCAGTTATGGATTTTATTATTGATAAATATGGAACTTTTACAATTGACAGGCAAATCACCCAACCTGGCGAAATGGCACCTCAGCAGAATAACTGGACAAACCCCAGCACATCCAACACACCCTCAGCGTGACTATACGACCAGTGCATCAACAGTACGGCTTCCCACATGCGGTTGTACATGTTCGTACGTATGTACAGCTACTGTACGAATTTCGTACGGTTTTGTACGGATATCGTACGATCTGTACGACTGTCCTTTGTCCTCTCTGCAAAATCCTCTGTTTGACTTTCTCTCTCTCTCTGTATCGTTTTTGTGTACGTGTCCTCTCCACCAAATCTACTTTTAACTTTATTGGCTAAGTGAAAACCCTAACCCTCACTATGGATCTATGGATGAGATCCTTCGGTGAGAATCAATGGCCAAGATTAGATTAGCCATTCACTTAAATATTTCACTATTCACTTTAATAAAATGAATCCATTCAAGTCAAAATCAAGTTAGAATAATTAAAGTATTTTCCTAATTAAAGAATAATTAAAACTTAGTAAAATTACTTTAATAGATTTAGCTTCTAGTTTAATGCCTCTCTAGCATGCAAGGACACATGCAATGCTAGAAGACCTTGTTGTCTGCCGAATGCACACCAGCAGCATAAATCTAATGAAAGCTGTCTCCTCACTTGAGAAAGTGGGAGAGGTGTGGCCTTGGGGGCAAGCACAAAGCCAGGTATTGTGACCTACTCCTAGCTCCTCCGTTTAGGCTAACTCCTAACGAAGCCAAGGAGGTAGTCCCTAACAAAGAGTTTCTATGGCTCAATGTTTTAAATGTTTTTCGTATGTGGTGATGCGGATGGGTGTTTGTTTAGGAGTTTGTTGATGGGAAGATCACAGATTTAAGATCAAAATAATACAAAGATATGCCTGCAATATATTAAATAAAACACAACACTGATTAAATTAAGCAAAAGCATCCATAATGAAATAATATTTGAACAATTACACTTCAAATATAAAAATAGAATAATCACAAGACCAGTGTCCTTATCTAATGGGCAACGGAGTCAAGAATTTTAGTGTTGGGATGCTTGATACAAGAGTTCAGTGTGTTTGAGATCGTTTTGCAAGTGCTCTTTGTAAATTTTAGCAAGTTTTAGTCATCTTTGATTATTATGGCTAAGATCACAAGGTATCAACCGGAAGATATACCTTCAGTGGCTCTTCTCAATGACATGTCGGACCATCCAGTATTCTAGGCTAGGTGTCCGGAGGATTTAACCAGCAAGCTAGAACTCTATGACAACGGTGATTTGCGGCGTCACTAGCAAGAATTTGCCCACTACCTCAGTATTTATTAACAACGCTGGTTCTTGGTTATGGGGTGAAAGTTTTACTAATGTTTTCACTTGTTCAATTAATCAAATCCAACCATCGTTCTGGGTACGAATCCAACTTTTTAGGGTCGATAGAGCATACTTGGTGGTGGAAAGCAACGAAGTTAATTTTAGAAAGGGGAGTGTGAGTTGCAAATTTTAAGTTAGGAGCATAGAGTTCAACTCTCCGACAGAGGGCGCTCTTGACTTCGTCTTATGACGGAAGTTCAAGAGACTTTAATTATTCTACATGCCTAATGCAAGGAAAATGCAAGTCTAACTATGCTCTTTGACAGAGAGTGCTCTTGACTTGGGTTATGGCAAGTTAAAGGGGCTTTGGTTTATTTTAAGAGACAATCAGATTGTACAAAAGAAACCAAATGATAGCTCAACAAAATTGATAAACAATGACTAGCAATTAATAAACTACTTGCAAAATGAACTAATCTAGCAATTAGTATTCTACAACAAAATGAAACTAAGCTACTAGCAGAAATAAACTAAGCTAAGAGGAAGCAAACCACTCAAAGGATAATGCAAGACTTCCCCAAATGGGGGAAGTTGGGTGTGGGGGAATAAAAACCCCACTAATCAAACTTTATTATTAAGTACAGATGCCTTTGGGATTTGAAACCCTTGGAAGGACTTTGAGAGAAATAACTTGGAAAAAACTCGAAACAAGCTCTTAAGAGCTATTACAAAGGATAATGGCTAATCAATGACTTTTGGTTTGGATCATCCTTATGGTTTCTTCACTTTCTTCTTGGTTTAGATCTTTTTGTTTCAAAGCTTCTCGAGCTCTTTTCTCCTTCAAAATGCCTACACAAACGATCCTACTCAAGGCACCCCTTAGTATTGGTCAAAATAAAATATGAGATCTAAACTAAGTATAAACTAGAAACTTGACAAGCAATGCAAGTCTAGTCTCAAAGATGAGATCTAAGAATTAAACTTAACAATGGAAACTAGCTAACATGCAAATAACAAAACTAACTTTGTAGGGAAGTCTAATGCAAACTTAACAATGAAACTATATGCTTGATCACTTTTTAATGCAAAATTTAATTTTTTGAAATGAGATATAATACTAGTGTGAAAATGCAAACTAAGATCTAAGAAATGCAATCAAGAAGCTAACTAAAAAAATGAAATTAACTTAACCAAGACTCTTTTTTTGCTTTGTGGACTTTTGAAGCAAGGAAAGAAAAACAAGCAAAAGAAGGAAAAAAATGGATTGGAAGAAGGGGGAAAGGAGAGCTGAAAACGAAGATAGAAGGGGCAGCCAAACAGTAGATATGGGGCAGCGAATAGTCAACAAAAGGGGCTGCAAACAATCAACAAAAGGGGCTGCAAACAATGAGGAAAAGGGATGAAAACAAAGGGAAAAAAGGTAAAAAACGAAGCTAGAAAAGAAGAAGAGGAGGAGTGTGGGAAAGATAGGCTTGTATATCCACTACTC
Source organism: Pseudotsuga menziesii (assembly GCA_001517045.1). Classification (NCBI taxonomy): domain Eukaryota; kingdom Viridiplantae; phylum Streptophyta; class Pinopsida; order Pinales; family Pinaceae; genus Pseudotsuga; species Pseudotsuga menziesii. Next base: position 62,569 of record LPNX010325949.1, on the reverse strand, counting down.
AACAATAGAACCAAGTCACCAAGTTTTAAGTTTAGAAAAAAAGGACGAATCTTCGAACTTGGCACTTCTTTGCCAAATCTCTAATGCTTGAGATCAACATTGGGAGATCCTGAAATGCACATGAATGTTAGAAAGTAGGTCTTTTGAAGAGGTGAGAGATGCAACTGAGCTCAAGCCTCTCTTCAACCTATTACATCTGCACAAGAAATTACTCACAAACACACCTTGATCAAATATTGCATGTAAAGAAAAATGGGACTAGAAGAGTATAAGTATTTCCAACTACAGTCTACTCCTCCCAAATCACATAAAACCCCAACATGAATGGACAAGTTGAACCCAAATGCCCACCCTATGGGCTTAAGAAACCTTCTAAGCTAAATAATTGATCAAAGTAATGAAATATGAGTAATAAACAAATTACAATATCACCTTAGAATAGATGAAGCACTTCCATAACAAGCATCAACACCACATAGACCTCCAAAGTCGCTTTATTTCAATAAGCCAATGGCTATACGATTACAAAATGGCAGAGTAAGTTTCCCCAAAAAATCCATGAAGAAAAGAGTGCAAAGCACCTCTATTTATACAAAATACCAAGCCCCAGGGGAAGCATTTATGAACTAGAGATCAATCTTAGTTAAGTGAGCTTAAACTGAGCTGAACCAGAGTTGAAGTGAAGAGGAACTGGGCTTGAACTGAAAAGAGACTGCCAACTGTTAAATTTTTATATGCTTAGCTAAGACATCAGTATATCATTTCATTTTTCATAACAAAAGCATATAAATAGGATCACTGAAAGAAACAGTATCACAAGAACAACACAGATTTATCCTGGGAAAACCCTAAAGGGAAAAACCCAGCAAAAGCTTCCTCAATATAGATGCCCCAAAAAGGTAAAAAGGTAAAACCAACAAGGAGATCAAAAACCTGATCCTCCTCCTTCTCCAGCTACTTCTCTCCTCCAAAAGTGCGCTACTCAAGTGAGTGTGTGTGTCTCAAATGAGGAGCACTACACCTCTATTTATATTCATCCGTTCACTTAAGTTAACTCATTTGACATGTAGGCTCGAGTTAAATCATGTAGGCTCGAGTTACTCATGTAGGCTCAAGTAACCACACTTGGGTGCTAATGACCCACCTTTACAATTAGAGGGGACTACCTCATGACTCTTATTAGTTTTTCCGATTAGGAGCATCGGGATACAATGTAATACAAGTGGTTCTCCCGGTAGGACCATCGAGGACCACAAAAAGATACATATAGAATATTCTTCGAAGTTACAATATTTCAACACTCCCCCTTAACGAGAAGGGTATTCTACAGCAGCATCAACAACGACAAGAGTATAGATAGGAGACATCATCAACATCAGCAGGGTAACACATCTATAAATCATTGGAAGCTTTTCAACATCATTTAGTCTTCATCTTCAATCTTCAGTCTTCATCATCAGCAACATCTTCAGTCTTTGATCAGCAACATCTTCAGCATTTTGATCTTTCAATTAGCAACGATATCTTCAGCACTTGGACCTTTCGATCAGCAACATCTTCAACACTTTGACTATTCGATCAGCAACAACATCTTCAGCATTTTGACTTTTCGATCAGCAACAACATCATCATCATCATATTCTGATCTGTCGATCATAATCATCATCACATACTCTGATCTTTCGATCAGAAACATCATCATCATACTCTAATCTTTCGATTAGAAACATCATAATCATAGTGCGTTATCATCATACTCTGATCTTTAGATCAGTACGTCGTCATCATCATACTCTGATCTTTCGATCAGTATGTCATCATCATCATACTCTGATCTTTCGATCAGTACGTCATCATCATACTATGATCTTTCGATTAGTACGTCATCATACTCTAATCTCTTGATCAGTACATCATCATCATCATACTCTGATCTTTCGATCAGTACGGCATCATCATCATCAGCAACAACCTGCAATCCACAACTCAAAGACAAAAAGTCTTTGGATCACTTTTGGACTTAAAGTCCAGGGATGATACAATCCCACCACATTCTCGACAACCGAAGTTACCGGATTGATTATGGGAGAATCAGTCCCTATCACTTTAGGACTAAGTCCAAGGACTATGCAATCCTACCACATTCTCGAGGACCGAAACCACCAGATTGATTACGGGAGAATCAGTCCCTGTCACTTTAGGACTATGTCCAAGGATGATGCAATCCTACCACATTCTCGAGGACCGAAGCCACCGGATTGATTACGGGAGAATCAGTCCCTATCACTTTAGGACGATGTGTAAGGATGATGCAATCCTACCACATTCTCGAGGACCGAGGTCACTGGATCTATTATGGACAGATGTCCCGGGATGATACAATCCCTCTTCATTCTCGAAGACCGAGGTCTCCGAATCACTTTAGGGCAAGTGCCCAAGGATGATACAATCCCGCCACGTTCTCGAGGACCGAGGTCACCGTATCTATTATGGACAGATGTCCTAGGATGATACAATCCCTCTTCATTCTCGAAGACTGAGGTCTTCGGATCACTTTAGGGCAAGTGCCCAGGGATAATACAATCCCATTGCATTCTCGAGGACCGAGGTCACCGTATCACTTTAGGGCAAGTGCCCAGGGATGATACAATCCCACCAAGTTCTCAAGGACCAAGGTCACCGGATCTATTATGGATAGATGTCCCGAGATGATACAATCCCTCTTCATTCTCGAAGACCGAGGTCTCTGGATCACTTTAGGGCAAGTGCCCAGGGATGATACAATCCCACTGCAACATCACTACTCCCCCTTTCGAGGAAGGTCTTTCCGAACAACACCAAGCTTGTCTTGAAAGTGTTCGAACTCTACTCGAGGTAGAGGCTTCATCAGTACATCATCATCCAAACCATCATCATTTACATCTTCAGTATGTGAATACCGAACTATCACCATCTGTATCTCCAATATGTGAATACTGAAAGCATCATCATCTATATCTTTAGTATAGAAATACTGAAAACATCATCATCTCTATATTCAGTATAGAAATACGGAATCACCATCATCTGTATCTACAGTATGTAAATTCTGAAATATCATCTATATCTTCAGTATGGGAATACTGAAATCATCATCATCTGTATCTTCAGTATGGGAATACTAAAACATCATCATCTCTATATTCAGTATAGAAATACTGAATCACCATCATCTGCATCTACAGTATCATCATCTGCATCTTATCTTGTATGTAGAAATACCGGATTTCTATGTGCTACATCGGAACACAGGGTTCTTTGTCATCACAACTATGGTTATCACATAGAATCATTGTAGTATCCATCTTCAGGTCAAAGAGACCTGATATCAGCTTCTGAAGCCATATGGTTTCACAACTTAGTAGAGCAATTTGCTATGTATTCTGCTTCAGCCATGCTAAGAGAAACACTGGACTATTTCCTATTAAACCATGAACTCATGACAAACCCAAAAGCATCTACCTGATGTGCTTTTCCTGTCTGAGATACTTCCAGCTCAATCTGCATCTCTATAGCCATACAATCAGTAGTCATGGTTTCCATCATAGTATAGACCAAAGTCTATAGTCCCTTTCAGATATCTCATCACATGTTTTGCAGCTACTAGGTGAACCCGTCTTGGTTGAACAAGATATTGACTTAAGGTGTTCACAGCAAAAAAAATGTTTGGTCTGGTATTTCATAAGTACATCAATGACCCAATGATCTGTCTGTAATGAGTCACATCCACTAACTCTGATGAGTCATCAGCTAATAGCTCCAGGTTGGAGTTCATGGGTGTGGCCATGGCTTTGCATTCCAACATATTGAATCTCTTCAATATCTTTACCACATACTTTCCCTGGTTGAGAAAGATTCCTTCTGAACTTTGCCATACTTCCAGACCTAGGAAATAATGCATTAACCCAAGGTCTTTCATCTCAAATTCTTCTGCTAGTTTCTTCTTGCTTTCCATGATCTATTTCTCATTCCGTGTCAAGAATAAGTCATCCACATATAATAACAGGATGACAGGTTCATCTTCTACAACCTTGTAGTAAAGGTTAGGATCGACTTTACTCTTGGCAAGGCCCATGTTCGTCAGGAAACTATCTATTCTTCCATACCAAGCTCTGGGAGCTTGCTTCAGGCCATAGAGGGCCTTCTTCAACTTGCATATGTGAGTCCATCTGTCTTCAACTTCAAATCCTTGTGACTATTTGATATAAAACTCTTCCTCAATCATTCCATTAATGAAGGCTTGTCTTTACTTCATCATGGAAGAAACTACCATGATAGTTCTAAAAGAAGTGTACCTTACTTCCTGGAGTAAGTGTCTTTTCAGAATTAATTCCCTCTTTCTGATAGAAAACTCTAGCCACAAGTCTTTCCTTACTTCTATCATGGACATATTTTATCTTGCAAATCCATTTGGAAGATACCACATTCTTGCTTTCTGGCTTGAGTACTATATCCCAAACATCATTCTAGTATTCTTTCATCATAACATCTTCCATGATTTCGTCTTGTCAGGTCATCAACATATCCTAGTCTTCTGCATTCAACCTTGAAGGTTGGAACCCACTTTACTCTTGGTAAAGTCTCAATCCATCACGAAGCTATCCATCATGTCATACCATGTCGAACTTAGATATCTTTTGTAGTCACTCCCACTGAAGTGGAGTATCATCTTCCCTCTTCATTCTGTACAGGTGGTTCTATGCTTGATATATACTGGTCAATAGAGTATGTCTATTCTTTCTGAGGCAAATCACGAACCTTGCTTTGTACACTTGTTCTTGTGGATACATATGGAGGATACTATGTAGTATGTACTTCCCTTTGTCTCGAAATCATATCGTATACATCATTCTCCATGATCAACTGTTATTCTTTGATCATAGCTTCTTTCATAGCATTCTTTTCTTCATCTTGAGTTATCTCTCGTACCCATGGTGGTATTCATCCTTTGAGGTGGATCTACCGCTCTCTGAAGCTCTTTCTTCTATCATGGTGTCTCTGACCCTGGGAACTTCAGATTTTATTGCAGTGAATCTTGAATTGTCATCACTTGTTCTTCAGAACAAGTCTCATTCTTCTTGTAGGAGGTTGTACAGGACCTTCCCTACAATTCAAATGCACCAACTGCATGGTTAAAACTATTTCGTAAAACATATGCATAACGACAAATTCTTATGCATCATGCAACTGTTTAGCCAATACAACATTCATCCAAAACTTTCTAGATGCCTTCCATCTCTATCATGACATTATTGAGATTGTGCACTAATCCAATATGTCATCAAGGCGGCTTCATTCTAGATAAGTGGCAATGGAGAGCACCATGAGCTACTTACCCATCACATGCATATTAGTAGTATACAATCATTAATGCAAACAATCTATCATGCATAACACATCAACTGAATAAAATCAAATGTATAACAAAACAATATCATGAAATGACAATTGAATACTTATCTTTTATTTGTTTTGTGGGTAAACTCTATCTTGATCATTCCGCTTCATCATCTTCTTCATGACATCATCATTTCTTATTCAAATGATAAGATGGATAAGGGGTTCTTCAAGAATTGAGTTCTTCACATTCCTCATCGCTTGAGGGATCTTCTTTGAATGGTGAGAGCTTGATCTTCAATTGCTCCCATCTTCTTCTTCTCTTCTTATGAGTCGAGCTTCTTCTTCTTCCCAGAGTCAACTGAAAGTAATCACTTCCTTTTGGCATACATTCTTCGCATGAATGAATCCCACGATCCTGGGAGACCATTCAAGGTGGCTATCACCACTTCTGCATTCTCTGCTTCTTCTTCTACTACTTCAAGATGTTCTGCATTCTGGATCTTCACATTCTTCAACTGTTTTCTTAAAGCCATCTTCTGATTTATGTTCTTATCTTCAAATAGCTTGATCAAGGAATCAAACATTTTCGATGTCTTTAGGGAAGACACTTGTGGTATAAGTTGATCCGTGATTGAATCAACAATGATCTTCTTGGCCTTGATCAAGTTCTTCTTGTGTAAGGCTTTGAGCCTCATCTCCGTATGGAACTGAAACCTCTCTACTCATGTAGGTGTCCAATTCATTTTCTTCAGAGAGATCAAATACTTCCATGCTTGGAAGTTGTCAATTTCACCAAGCTTATCAACAAGCTGATGTGATAGATCACTTTGAAATGAGAACCTCAAATTCAAATAGCAAAAGATTAGATCTTACCGATTTGAGGTGTTTGTCCTGCTTTCGGAGCCGGCGGATCTAGGGTTTGTCAGAGAAACCCTAATTTTCAAAACTTGGAATTTTTTAGATCTGATTGGATAGAAAGATAGATCTCTTCAAATGGAGCTGTCCAATGTACTCCTTTTCTGAAAACAGTGGAGGAAAGCTCTCGGAATAGGAAGCCCTAGTTTTCCAATTTCTTCTACAGAAATGCCTGCCACTGCTTCTGTTATATCTCCGAAATTTCTGCTCCTCTGTGTCTGAAATTTTGCACTGAGGTAACCTCGCATGTCCCTGATCCAACACCACAGGTTTCATCAGAATTGGTTTCACCAGTTGGGATTTATGATCATTTTCCCAAGTTGACCTGTTTCAGGACTGTTCAGAACAGTGAAGTTGTATAACCTGCCACGTGTCACTCTTTCATATTCTGGTTCTGAAATTAGGACCACATAAAGTACAGTCCGTGCTCTTTCTGGAACATCTTCAAGAATTTAATTTGGACGTCTGTAGCCCACGCTATAGCAATTTTCCCCAGGTGTCTTGTTTAGGGATGAATTCTGGAGGAGGCTGGAACCCTAACTTTGACGGATCATATCTCCCAGAATATAGCGAATCTGAGGCTGAATTTTGGACACAGTGTACATTAGGATTTTATCTTCGGCCTCTGGAATTTTCAGCTCTTGAGCCTTCGCCAATCTTGGTATATACCAAATGTACCAAAACGTAGCAGTTTTAGTATTTAGGGTTTTTCTAGCTCGGGGTCAAACTAGGGTTTGACTTTCCCGGAGTTTCACCCAACAAAAAATCTTGATCCAGGTCTCTAAACTTCGATTTTGATGAGGAGAGCAATCCTATGCCAGGCTCACTCAAAAATTCCTGTTCAGTAAGAAGCCCTAATTTCCTACACCGAAAACTGAAAATGCTCGGAATCGAATTCCGCTTGGACAGAAAGATGCACCCTTCAATGGAGAGTCAGCCTAGCCTTCTTATGCTGATTGATTGTGAAGAGAGAACCAAAAAGTAAGAATCCCTAGCTTCTATAGCTTGTGAAAGCTGTCCTATTCAGGTTAGCTCTGATACCATGTTAAATTTTTATATGCTTAGCTAAGACATCAGTATATCATTTCATTTTTCATAACAAAAGCATATAAACGGGATCACTGAAAGAAATAGTATCACAAGAACAACACAGATTTATCCTGGGAAAACCCTAAAGGGAAAAACCCAGCAAAAGCTTCCTCAATATAGATGCCCCAAAAAGGTAAAAAGGTAAAACCAACAAGGAGATCAAAAACCTGATCCTTCTCCTTCTCCAGCTACTTTTCTCCTCCACAAGTGCGCTACTCAAGTGAGTGTGTGTGTCTCAAATGAGGAGCACTACACCTCTATTTATATTCATCCGTTCACTTAAGTTAACTCATTTGACATGTAGGCTCGAGTTAAATCATGTAGGCTCGAGTTACACATGTAGGCTCAAGTAACCACACTGGGGTGCTAATAACCCACGTTTACAATTAGAGGGGACTACCTCATGACTCTTATTAGTTCTTCCGATTAGGAGCATCGGGGTACAATGTAATACAAGTGGTTCTCCCGGTAGGACCATCGGGGACCACAAAAAGATACATATAGAATATTCTTCGAAGTTACAATATTTCAACACCAACACACTGTTGTACAGGATATTACACCCTTGTAACCTAGGGTCTGGGGTTACCAACTTACTATTAGACTTGCAGACAATCAGCTTTGACAGATTATGGAAAGAGAGTAGGAAGATATCTTGGCTTACCCAGTTTATGACGGTTGATCCAAGCTTTGTCTTCTTTCGCTCCAATCCTCTCCAAAGCTTTTAGGGATGCTTCTCTTCACCTGCAAAGGGCCAATTCTTCAAGCAATATCTCATACATATATAAATAAGAGGTTAGATGAAAAGTATATTAATAACATCATTGAACATGTTCATTAAACCAATATACATGAGACAAGCACAATGCAAGATTGGAAGAAGAATTTTCTTTATTAACAAAAGGTGAATAGGTAAGAATACAACCCAGCTTCTGACACAAGGACTCCTCTGCAACCGAGGACTTTGAGTTCTGCTGCTCCAAGATTCTGAAGGTATACAACCAGCATAACTTTGCTCTTCAAAAATTGATTGATTAGCCCCACCCCAAGGCCTCTATTTATACTTTGGAAATAGAGAGGTTTCAAAGGTTAGGATAGTTGAGATGGTTGGGATAGTTATGGATTAGGGCCCAACTAATCCCATCTAATCATAATTTATATTTTTTAAGGTCGAATTAAGGTATACACGAGTATTAATATAGGCAACTTGCGTATGATACGCATGTTGCTCAAAGGGAACTCGCATATGCAAGGTATATGCGGGTTGCAATTCACATACTCGCGTATGACACGCGAGTTGCAATGCACATAGTTGCGTATGCAACCCAAAACTCAGAATAAAAATATATAAGGCTGGTTTGAGGATAATGCATCAAAGGTCATGCACATCTATAGTGTTTTGGTCTCTTCAATCCAAATTGTCCTTTTGTGTACCGACATGATGAATGTCAGCACTCGGACGGAGAAGTGCCATTTGGCTGATAACAGATGCCCCCTAATGTGTGAGGTCAGAGGGAAGTGATGGCCGAAATACATTACAATCTTAGTCTTGGAGAACTCAGAAGTCCAAAAAAGCAGAGGAAGTACCTGAAACAAATACATATCAATGTCATATACAAAATCATATCTGAGGATTCTATGTTCAATATACTGGAACACTAGCTCTTTTACAATATTTGATTACATCATATGATACGGGTGTTGTCCGTCGATTGCACACTAGCAGCAGAAATCAATTGAAAGTTGTCTCCTCACTTAGGAAAGTGGGAGAGGTGTGACCTTGGGGGCAAGCACACAGCTAGGTAGTGTCACCTACTCCTAGCTCCTTCGTTTAGGCTAACTCCTAACGAAGCCAAGGGGGGTAGTCCCTACAAAAGAGTTTCTATGGCTCTTAAGTTGTTAAAGTGTTCTTAAAGGTTGCGGATGCGGATGGGTGTTGTTTAGGAGTTATTATGATTTGAAAGTGTTATACTTGTTATAAATGTGACACAAAATCAAAGAGCAATCCACGTTGCAACAAGTGATTAAAAGATCAGTTTAAATTCTAGACTTTAATTAAGCATTCGGTGATAGCAATTATAATAAACCATTGACAATTGATCAAATAATATAATTATGCAAATTAAAACAAGGACCAGTGCCTTATGGAGTCAATGAAGCTGAAATGTGCCAGAGAATTAAACACACGTCTAGAAATTAAACCAGTGAATGTTAGATTGTGCGAGTGCTCTTGATAAATTTTAAGGATTTTATAGATGATCTTGCTTAAGGTGTCTAGGAAACCTTACCGGAAATACTTTCAGTGGCTCCGTTCGAAGACATGACGGACCTGTCTGGAATCACAAGCTAGGTGTTCAGAGAATTTAACTAGCGAGTGTCAAGATTGGGTTGTCCGACGCCCACACTTGGAATTTGCCCACTACCTGAGTATTTATCGAGATAACGCCGGTGCATTGGTTATGGGGTGAAAGTTTTATTATGCTATCACTTGCAAGATTAACAAATCCGATCACCCTTCTGAGTACGAGTCAAACTTTCTAGGGTCGGCAGAGCATACTTGGTGAGGGATAGCAACGAGGTAAATTTTAAGTGGGGAAATGTGAGTTGGAAAGATTTTATTATTATGAGCACACAGTTCAACTCTCCGACAAAGAGTGCTCTTGACTTTGTCTTATGACAGAAGTTCAAGGGACTTTAATTAATCTATGTGCTTGATGCAAGGATAATGCAGTGGGAATGCTATTCGACAGAGAGTGCTATTGACTTGGGTTATTGCAAGTTCAAAAGACTTTGGTTTCTTTTTAAAAGACAAGCAGATTGAAATAAGAACATAAAGATGATGTAGTTCAAATAAACAAAATATGAGATGACTAAACTAACAATTAGTATCTAATTTGCAAAAAATGAAACTACTCTAAGTACTTGAAATAAATCTAAGCTAAGAACAAAGACACTCTTCTCCAAATGGGGAAGAAAAACGAAGTATGGGAGGCCTTCTCCCACTTAGCCTTGTTTTATTAATGAAGTACAAATGCCTTGGGAATTTAACGCTTGTAAGGACTTTTGAGAACTAACTTAAGTAAAAATGAAAAACTCTTGTGAGCTTGTACAAAGGAGAATGACTTCTTTTTGGTTTTGGATCCTTGTCTTTGGATTTAGTTCCGCTTGCTCTTTCTTGCTTGGTTTTGCTTTTAGTTCACCTGTGGATAAGAGCTCTAAACAAGGACTAGTAAGAGTGTTAGGAAACCAAATTTAACTTGTGATTCGAAAAGATTAATTGGATGAGAAGACAAATGCCTTATGAGATGAAACAAAATACCAAAACAACGGAATGAGACCCAAAATCAAGACTCGGAAATGACCAGGCAAGCTCACCGATTTTTATGTAAAATGCACGTTTTTTGACGAAATGATTTTTTGCGAATTTCAAAATTAAAGATTTTTTAACATTTTAGGCTAATTTACAGAATCTGGAAAATAACAGAAAATTGCAGAAAATTAGTGAAAAACAGCAAGTACAAAATTGCATGTTTTTCGAGAAAATGTCAAAAATTAAATTATTTTCTTTTTTTTTTTAAATTTTCGAATTTTTTTTCCTTCTGATTTTTAGACTAATTTCCAGAATTAAAAAAAATGGCAGAAAAATGTCAAAAATCAGCCAAAAAAAACAAGCTTGAAATGGCACGCTTTTCGAGAAAAAATACAAAAAGCTTGAAAAATTAATTTTTTGGATTTTTTTTGGAAATTTTTATGATTTTATGAATTTCCAGAATTAAAACAAAAAATGAAAAAACACAAAAAAAATCAGCAAGCCTAAAAGTGGAAAATTTGCACGTTTTTCGAGAAAACTCGTGGATGTTTTCCAAGGCAAAAAGAAAGATGGATTTACAAAAATGGAAATGAAACTAGATCTTTAAAAGTGGGCCTTTAGAAAGATGGATCTAGCTTTGAAAAAGTAGATCTAAGGCTAGAAAGCCTAGATCTAACTTAGTAGAAGCCAAGCAAGTTGGAAATAAAGATTTAAATGACTTGATAACTTCTATAAAAGTGGAAAAGAGGTAGGATAGAACCTTGAAAATAGAGATCTACTTGTAGCAACCAATGTAACCAAGAGAATTTTTTGAAGTTTGTTGGAGAAGGCAAGAAAGATTCGGAACCGCTTGCAACCCTCCAAACAAAATATATTAATAATGGAACACTTGGATGGTGAAGGTATTAGATGCTGAAAGCTCTTACTAGATGCAATCCCTGAAGACACAAACACTCAATGCAGATTTGATTAGAAGCCTAAGTACTAGATTGTTTGTCTTCAATAAACATAATAATGAAATTGCAATACAAAGGTAGGGTGAAAGAGATATTACTTGACATAGGATGAAGACACAATGCGAAAAACCCATCAAATGACCTCCAAAGTCTCAATATTTTATTAACAAAAGAAGCTTACAAAATCCAACAGAGTTTCTATGCCAAACTCTCCATCCGAATAGAGTTGAAGGAACCTCTATTTATACAATGAGATCAAGCTAAAACCCTAAAACCATACTAAAAGTAACACCGGAGTAATTGAATGAGCTCGGCATGATGATTTGGAGTTGAACTGAGCTGCAACTGAGTGCTAGAGTAATGAGGGGGGTTGAGGTGGCTCAACCTCCCTTGTAATGATCACCCAACCAATAGATAACCCACACTTCAACCAAAAATGGATTTGACCAAAGAGGGCAAATTTTTGACTGATAGTTGCACTCCGATACTTGGTCTAAAACTGACCGATACTGATTGGAATCATCATAAATGCTCCGTGTCATGTCATTTAGCCTTTTATTTCGCTGAATTCGGATTAATTTGGAGAGATTTGGATTTTCTCCAAAATAATCATTTTTATTAATTAATCAATATTTTCCCCAAAACTGATTTTTTTGAGAAAATATGAGTTATGTGGCTGAATGATGATCTGAAACTTGGATCTGGCTGGCTGGCTGATCAAGAATGATTTTTGGCTTAAGGTTAGAGCCTTCAAACACAGAACTTGGGTTCCGAATGACTAACTTATTACGAATTGAATTTTTCCATTTAAATTATGGAAAAATTTAATTAAAAACTTAAGAAAAATTAAAAAAATAAAAAATAATTTTTTAACCTGTCCGGTAAAAATATTTTGGAAAATTTTTAAAGGTCCTATTGACCTAGGAGAAGACCATGCTCTATTCTAACAATGCCTAGTAGGTTTATAAGCACTTAGTTGGGTTCTAATAACCCCCCAATGCCCAAAATTCAAAATCGGGCATTTTAGCTTTGGAGGAAGCGGGAGAAAACCTCGTCAATTATACTCGGCTATAGGCAAAGCATAATTGTCAAGGGCAAAAAACTCCCTGGAATACCTTAGTTGAGATTCTACGTCTTAGGAGACTGAACCACTCAAAATACTCTACTAGCACATTTTATTACAAATCCCGCGGGGCCAAGGTCAAAATTAATCAAATGAAAAACTGGCTAGCCAATATTTGCTAGACATGAAGACGGATCAACTGATACACTGGAATCAAACATTGAACATGTTTGTCAATTGGTGGCTCCTCAGCTAATCCAACTAAGTGCAAAATTAGTGAATAACAACGGGTACATGACCACGTATAATACAAAGGTGGATCGAAGCCACAATATACAATGATGAGTCTTCAAAATCTGGAAGCTGTGTAAGGTGAAACGCAACACAATCTTGCGCAACTTAGGTTATAGATGTGAACCTAAGGTCTTCGTCAAAATCCAAAGGAACCAGTACAATCCAGGGCATGTGAATAAATGTGTTGAAGTCGAACATGGAAATGATTCAATAGATTGTCAATCCATAAGTGAAACTGACAACTGAAGCAAAGGAGTTCACCAATGATGAAAGTGAATCCTAAGGTACCATCGTCAAAACTTTAGGTCTTCGTCTTCAGGAAGTACTGATGAGAATCCATACTGTGATGAGGAAGACAATAGATCCTCCAACGGATCACAAAAGTGACTAGGAACTGAATAGAGGAAGGTATACACAAGCGATATCAGATAGGATAATGACGGAATCAGGATAACAATCAGATGCAGGGATAAATCGTTGAACAGTGAGCACGACACAGAGATGACCCAAGGCAGCTTTTAACTTTGTAGATAGGACAACTAGACTTATTTGTCATGTAGGAGACATTATTAGATTCCCCATGTATAAAGGACAAGTGGAGGAGTAAGAAAACTCGAAGTGATAGCTGAAACTGAAAGTGTACACTGAGACATGAGTATCAGAAAGTTCAGAGAGTGCTATGTTCAAGGAGGACATGCTGCCACCGTTTGTAAACCAAAAGGAAAACTTCTTCCTTATCTTTCCTGATAAATTTTAACGAGTCCAGGAAAGTCAACTCAGGTCTCTCTTCATTTTTGACAAGCTTGAAGAGGGGAGAGAATAATGCTTGATAATGTCACTGATTCGTGGATTTTACGAGCTCGAACCAGTACATGTTCGTTGGTGTTTTCATGTTTAAAGAGTCTGAAAACTTTGAAGAAGACTCTAGGGGTTCCTTTTTGGTCCAATTTAGTCTCCTGAGGCCGAAAAAGTATAAAACATACGAAAGAAGAACTCTCTTAACTTCTGAAGAAGAAAAGGAGCACCTTTTTCGTACTTAGTCAAGGAGGTTCGAAAAATGTTAAATTACCACCTGCCCAACACTCTTTCAAGAGCAGCTTTATAGCTTGAGTTTTACGAGTGTGAAGGAAAGCAAGATCACTCGGAAAGATCCATTTGGTTATGAGGAATGGGGCTTACAACAGTAAACTCGATGCTTTGTTCTTTAGTGTTTAACGAGCATGACAAAGACATAAAGTACACTCAGAATCTTTTTCATGTTTAGGTCCAGAGCACGAAAAAGAGAAAACTAAACTCATACCGGGCGCTCATTTTCCGTAAATTTAGTCCCTCAGGTCCGAAAAAGTGATAAACCTATCCCTAAGAATACTCTTCTCAATTCCGTAGAAAAGAGAATGATCCTTTCTCGTATTATTCCACATGGTTTGAGAAAGTGATAACGTACCACCATTGTGGATGCCCATTCATATATTCTTAACGAGCCTGAGTGGACAAGTTTACTCGGTAGTCAAGTCTATTTTGAGGAGTTAGACCTGGGCCTAAAAAAACTCCATAAGGGCGGGGAGCCTTATAAAGGGGATAGCTTGTAAAAAGAGACCAAAATGAGGCTCAATTTGGTGTGAATAATAGCCAAGACGGCTCCCCTGAACCTACGACAAATGCGGCATGAGTACCGAAAAACAATAATGTGTTCTAAACTAGGGTACTCATGGAAGGAAAGCCCTATCCATTGAAGAACAATGGTATAGACAAGGTAATAATGATTAAACACCATAGTCCGTGGTCAAAGTAGTGATCCTAGGGTTAAGTTAGATTAGGTATAAATGCAAAATGCATACAAATGGCCAAAATCCTAACCTATATGAGTGAATAACAACTTTTAAGTGACCTTGAACCTGTTGCATTAGGCAAACATGACATGATATTAGTTTGATTTTTTATAGAAATTAAAACTATAGGCCTAAATAACCACATTTTGAAATTATTTCTATAAATAGTTCAAAAATAGAAATCAAAATCACCATTTCATATTTTTACCCAATATAGGCAATGTTTACCTCTGACTTCAATCGCTCGGTGTGGACAAACCAGTGGACGAATTTCAAATCCGCAAGTGCCAGGTAATTCAGCTCTTCGTGCTCTTCCATTTCATCCATTCAAATTTTTAATTTTATGCAAAATTTTAATGTTTTAAGCCATTTTTAGGAAGGTCGCGTTGTATACACGGGTATGTGACTTACACAGTCGAGTACACGCGTTTTATACGTGACTTGCCGAAAGGCAACCCGCGTATGATACGCAACATGTCCAAAGGAGAGTTGCGTATACTGCGCGTCATATAAAAAGTATACCTAGGGCCAAAATCAAAGTTTTTTAATGAGTTTTAATGTTTGATGGTGGCTTCATGGACATGCTAAAACATGGTGTTGTAGTGGAGGGAGAGAGAACATGAAACTATAAACCAAGATGCACTCCGAAGTGTCCCCACGGTGCATGCATTGCGCCAAAGTGGGTCACTAAAGTTCTGTTGTACTTCACCTATGCGATCCAATGTTTGTTTGCTGGAGTTTTTGATTAACTACTAGGATCATGATCTAGGTGCATTTGACCTATAAGGTGAGATTTAGAAATTGCACTGGAAGACATCTATTTCATTGCGGGTTTGTCACGACGGGGAGCACTTGTTAACTTGGAAGGTACTGGCAGAGGCGATGACCTTCTAAGTGTTCAGGACTATATCAACACTTACTGCACGCCTGGTACTCAAAAAAGGGGTACTTACATCCCTATTGTACATATTCGTAGCTTTCCATTATAGGTGTTGGTAAAGCACAATAGTGAGGGTTGTAGGATCATCTGTTGATGAAATTGTCGTTGATGCCAACATGGACTTGCAGTGGCCCCACGGGATGTCATTGATGCCACCAAGTCCCACCTGCAGTGCCTTGATCCCTTACAAAGTGGGTTTGTGCTTTGAAGCACCATGTACCCAGTTGACAAAGTCCTTGTACCCACAAGTTTGGATCTTGATGCCACCACCGTGCTGAAGATGTTGAAGACCCTGTTGATGATGCTGAAGACGCTAGAGATGGTCCTGAAGCCTTGATAGACAGACGATGGAGAAGTCTTGGTTGACATGTTGAAGCCTTTGGAACCTTGAAGGAATGGTGAAGGTATTGTGGCTCATTTGTGTGGTGATGAGGTACTAAAACCCTTGAAGATGGTGTGTTTCTTTTATGGCTTGATAAAGGACATGATGACCATAAAGGGTTGATAGCCCTTAAAGCTCTTGGCATATGGGCACATGATGTAGGGTGGCTTGGGCCTGCTTGGATGCTTTGAAAGCCCTTAAGGTCATAAGAAGAAGTCCATTGAAAATCAGGATAAAAAGTTTATTTGAATTAGAATATTAATATACCAAATTGGTCCCAGTAAAAGATGGAAGAAGAACCTTAGAACCAAGGCTGGTCGGCCCAGTTTACAATGAAGAAATAAAAATTAAAAATAAAAATATATTTTGCAAAGTCGGCTCCAAAAAGAAAATTAAAAAAAAGGAGCAAGTCGGCTCAGAAAACATGGTGAGAAATGTGTATAAATAGAGGTCACGATCTTGTTATTTGGTGAGAGAAATTTGTGATTGCAACTCTGATTTTCGGGAGATAGCTGAGGCGAATATGTCTGAAGGATTTCGGTGGTAGACAACTGTGGACTGAGAGGAAATTTCGGTGGAATGCTTTGAGAGTTTTCAGTGGACTGAGGAAAATATTGTCTGTTAAATTTCGGTGGTCTGGGAGCAGCTGACTGTGGAGAGCTCCCTATGGAGCAGTTGTCTGGAAATCTCGGATAGCAGTCTGCGTCTTTATTTTTACATCTTTCACATGTTGACAGTGCACTCTTGGACGTGTTTTGGCTTAACCTATGCTTGCAAAACAGTATGATTTTTTTTTAGACTTGAAGATGATGGTGCTTGAACAATCCGCCTTTTTGATGTTGGCTACTTAGGGTCTCTCTCCCAGCATCTACAGAGTCTGAGGATGGACTTGTGTTGAATTCCTTTCAACAACACACAATCACATTCTGCTTGATCTGAGTTTTGCAGCAGAGAAGTAGTCTGAGTTCTTCACGTTCCTTAGGTGATTGGATGATGGTCATCTACAGAACAGTCCCAACATTTGACTGAGGTAAAATGCAGCGGCAGTAAGCTGTTGACTGAGGTTAATTTTCGGTGGAGTAAGGGTGGACTAAAGCGAAGAATTCGCTGACTGAGATTAGGGTAGCAACAAAGGAACAGTCCGAATTTTATGGTCGAGTCTTCATACAAGACTTCTTTGAGAGTTGTTTGGAGAGTGAACAGACTGAAGCTGAACCTGAATTCTTGAAGCATGCACAAACTTTCTAAGGTTATTCACGGTTCTTGGTTGAGGTCATCTACAGGACAATCCTTTGAAGCATATACATATCCCAAGTAGGGAGTCCAAAGTTTTGATGCACAGCCAATGAAAGCAGCAGAGAAGAAAACGAATGTGTGGATTATAGAACAGAAAGATCTCTAAGCCCTAGACAGAGACAGAGCTAAGCTTGGAAGTCACCTACAATATGACTTGACATAGCTTGATGACAGCAGTAATGGATTGAGTTTTATTTGTGATTGAGATTGAAGCAATCACAGGAAGCATACCAGACCTTGATGATGATCTTGAATTGAGACAGCCCTATATCCGAGTTTCCACAGAGACACATACTTTCAGTGTTGAGCAAACAGTCTAGTTTTTATCTTGAGTTCTCATCAAATGTTGCTTCCTTCTTACCTTTCTACGGACCGAGGTTTCATTGATGCCCTTCTCCTCTGACATGTGATGTTTTACCAGCATTAGCAGCAGCAGATCCAAGGTGTTGGAGGCTTGTCCGCACCATACAGTTTGTGTTTTACAGTAGACTTCTTTTAAACATCTTTCATGCCTATATAGTCCATGACCTAGTTGTGCAAATAGTCATGTGGTGAGCCAAGGTTATACCAGCACCAGTTCTGAAGGAAGTTTGCTTTGACAAGCACTGTGCATAAGTGAAGTATACAGTATGGAAGATATATAGTAAGTAGAATGTGTATGATGAAGAATGTTGTGTTATGAAGAGATCAGTGGAGTATGTATCCAGTGGTGTATAAACAGTAAGAGGTAAGTTTGCTATACTCTACATGATGAATGTACAAAATTATGAAACAATGATGTGTACAAGCACAGTGATGTGTCTAGAAGAATGTATACAATAGTGCATCTACAGTAATGTATACTGGGGTAGAAACAGTAAAATAAGTAGATGCTTACAGCAGTATATAAACAAGGTACGCAATGGTTATGGCACAAATGTAAGTGGTAATAACATACACAGTGTATACATGTATAAAGATGTTGATTGTGATGATGCACTATGAAGACAATGTATACAGCGGTATATAACCAAAGTGGCATACAGTGGCATATTTATGATGATGATGCCTATGATGCCTAATACTCTATGATAATATGTAATGTATAAGAAGAGAAAGTACAGTATACAGTAGTGAAGTGTTGACACATGATAATGTTGTATACCTTATACTTGATGAGATGAAGATGATGTTGACAAAGTAGACAAGATATGACAAGTTGTATTGCAGAAGTTTGACCAGCAGACTGTTACACCTACATCTATGAAGACCTTGATGATGATCAGAGAAGAGGATGAGCAGACCTATGACCAGCAACAATGATGTGCTAATTTACTGATATTATTCCCGACTGAATGCTGTGTACAAGGTGTTATACACAGGCCTGATGAAACAATATTGACAACTGTAAATGAACAGTGATGGGTACGCTATTGACTTGTTGACACATCTTATGAAAGTGATCTGTGACAACTGATGTATTGCAGCGATGAAGAATGATGAGTAGAGAAGAGGATGAGCAGACTTATGATCAGCAGGATTGATGAACAGAAGTTGTTGAGCAGTAGTGAGCAAATGAACAAGATGACTGATGAACAGTGTTACAGCAGAGTTGATTGATGAAATAATGTGACAGTAAGCTTTAATTGTAAATGCAAGCTTGTCTTGCTTTTGAGGTTAGGATACCTCAAACCCTTCTTAGCAGGGTCTAAGAAAACCAGGCAGGGTCCTGGATTCAGAGTAGGTGCTCTTCATATTAGTAGGTGCTGATTTTACCTAACGGTTGTAGCCGGACCAAAACTAATACAAAAAGATTACAAAATTATATGGTGTTGTGTTCTTCTGTGTTATGGTTTTTGATGATTCAAATGCTTATGCTATGTGAATGATGCGGTCAAAGATGTTTATGAAATGATTATGAGATTGATGAATTGGTAGTTAATAGTAACAACCTAAGAAAAGGTTTAAAATTGCTTTACACTGATTCACCCCCCCTCTCAGTGTCTAACATCATCATCCCTCCATCTTGCTACTCGAAACCTGATGAGGATTGCTGTGGAGTGCCTACAGGGAGCTTTATTCGACTAGTGCACGGGAGTAATCCCGATAATGAAGAAGCAACTCTTTGACTGCAAGAGAGGTCGATGGAGGAACTTTGGTTATTTTAGTATATTGGTGGCCTTTTTCTTTGAGAGTGTGCCCTCTCTTAGCCCTGCAGTTCCTCTACCAGCTTTCTCTCCTCGTCAGCCTAGACTGAATATGTGGGGAGAAATTTTCCTCCGCCAGGGTGGCAGTGGCTCGGTTCAGAGTGTTTATGATAATGATTTCTGCCTATGGTGGGAACGACAGCTACCAGCACTGGAGCAGTTTCCATATGCTGGGATGGATTTCTGGGGCGACAATGACCTTGTCCACCCTCCTGGAGGAGCATGAGGAGCATTAGGTATTTTGGTTTTTCAAGTTTTTAAATTTTTATGAATTTTTAAATCATAAAAGATATATACATATGTATAAAGTTTTTAATCCTTTTAATGTTTAAAATGCAGATATTCGACCAGTCTGCCCTGATGGACATCCTCGTATGTATGTATGACCAGTGGCAGGAGAGGACCAAGGTTTGATCAGGGTTCTTGGGGGGAAGCTGGCCAGGCTTACCCAAAGAGTCCCTACTTTACGCATTGAGTAGATCCCTGCCGTTATGCAGGAATTAGTAGTTGGTATTCCACCCACTTGGATACGCCTTATGACGAGGGTAGCCAGAGCTGTATTAGTCTACATAGATTCCGTTGAGGCTGCTACAGCTGAGGAAGCTGAAGAGGTCCGAGAACAGGATGATAACCAGGATGACCAGGGTGGTCAAGATTAGACCTACTAGCATTTTATGGATTACGATCCAATTTTTATATATTTTTGTATATTTATACGGCTATGATTGGATCTGAGGATCAAGAACTTGACCTATCTACATGGACAGATATTCACATATATATATATAATTTTGCCAGTTTATTTACATGTGTTTTATAATGTATCTGTTGTGTATTTTTATGAAATATGTGTTAAAGTGCCAATCCAAGATATAATTCACATATGCATCAATTAATGAATTTTGATTTCTTGGAATGTGATTAAATGTGATGAATCCAAAATTTCTTTCCAATAACCTAACTTGTAGGAATTGATAAGCTCGATTGAGCTGGGAAACCATCAGTTGAGAGTCAAGTTTGACTTCCAGCTGGGTGATACCACGTGACAAGACATCCCATAAAAGCTCAACGACGGCCCTGTATTCGGCCACATTATTGGTAGCAGAACCTAGGGAAGCGCCTCCAGAGGCAACTAGCTATCCTAAGGGTGGGTAAATAACCCATGCGACTGAGGCTAGGTTGCAAGTGTGACGACTAGCGCCATTTGCAAAACCTACAAACCACTCGGAAGACATCTGTAATAACCAACAGATGGTATAAGAACACAAATCGACGAGCTATTGTACATAAAGTTACATACAAGAAAAATACAAGAAAAAGTGATAAGCTTAGGCATAGTGCTTCTTCAGGTAGAGCCCATTTCTAGGCTCAGGCAGCTTATTCCCCTCGAAATCAAGTAATTCATATGCACCTTTTTTAAAAACTTTCGACACGACATAGGGCCCTAACCACATAGACCTAAATTTTCTTGCCCCCAGGGGTTTTTGGTCCCAGAGCAAGACTAGCTTCCCTTCAGAAAAAAAAATCCTAGGTTTGAGTGACTTATCATATTGATTGTTCACCCTATTTTTATGAGCCTCATTTGCAGCTAACGCATCTCTACGTTGCTCATCTAGATGTTCTAAGTGTAACAAATGTTCCTCTAGCTCAGTCGTATCAGGTAACACATGAATGACAATTTTTAAAGACGGGATTTCACATTCAACCGGGGTTATTGCTTCCACCCCGTGAAGGAGTTGGAAAGGAGAGAACCCTGTGGCAGCTTTTACATTGGTTCAATAGGCCCAAAGTGTAGGATACAACATGATGTGCCAATTTGACCGGGCTGCATTAATAGTACACTTGAGAATAGTCTTCAAGGTTTTATTGACTGCCTCGACTTGACCATTCGATTACGGGTAGAAAAAAGACGAATGTTCTTGTTTAAACCCTAACACAGTGGTCAATTCGATCATCATGCTGTTTTGGAAGTGACTGCTATGCTCAGTGACAATCTCTTTAGGAATACCGAAACATGCGATAATTTGGTTGTAAACAAAAAAGCTGCAATTTCTCCGTCAACCTTATAGGTGGGCACTGCCTCTGCCCACTTCGTGAAGTAATCCACAACGACAATGATGTATTTGTGCCCCCCGGTCGAAACTGGGTTGCATGTCACGTAATCTATCCCCCACTTGGTGAAGCGGCCCACTGAAATGACGGGAAATAAAGGAGCAGGATACGACCTCACCTTTCTGGTGTAAAGCTGACAAGGATGACAACGCTTCACGGCTTACACACAATCTTCAAAGATCGTGGGTCAGAAATAACCGGCACGTAAGATCTTCTGGGCCGTTGATAACCTAGATAAATGACCCCCACACGCTCCGCTATGGGCATCATTTAGGACAATCTCAGCCTCTTCGTGGGTGAGGCACCGACGCAAAACAGAATCTTCCCCTCTACGATATAAAGTATCTCCAATCTTGAGGTAGTTTTTCGGATGTAAGCGTAATTTGCGTCGCTCTTCCCGCGAAAAGGTTACAGGACACTTCAGAGTCTGGAGATAGACAAGTATATCTCCATATCAAGGGTCAGAGGTGGAAATCAAGAAAATGTGCTCATCTGGGAATGAATCTTCTTCAATGGCTACATCTTCTTCAACAGGAAATTCTACAATAAGCTCTGCAAAAACTAAGGATTTGGCGGATTGAAAATGCAAGTCAAACTCCTGGAGAATGACTATCTATTTGTTGAATTTGCCTCCAACTATACATCGAGACAAGACATATTGGAAAGGATTAACATCTCCCACTACTGTCGTAGTCCTCAGTAAGATGTAGTGACGTAACCTTTGTACAGCATTACAGAGCTGCTAACGCCAAAGTTCAGGACTAGCTAAAGCACAGCTAAAATAGTAGACGACATGCTATTGAAGCTCATCATCTTTCTGGTCGACTCGGATGCGGCCATATACAATAAAAAATCTCGAGAATAATCAGGCAGACGCAATAAAGGTGCCGACAACAAAGCTTTCTTTAATGCCTAGAACGCAAGTTGTGTGGTTTCATCCCATACAAATGGGGTGTCTTACTTCAGCAGGCACATGAAACCTTTAGTGATCTTGGCATAATTCACGGTAAAACGTCGAAGAAAGTTAGACTTCCCTTGCAGGCTCTGAAGTTGCTTGATGGAACGAGGAGGCGGATTTACAATGGCCTCAACTTTCAAAGGATCCACCTGAATACCTTTGTTAAAAACAATGAACCCCAAAGGCCTACCTGACTCAACACAGAAAACACACTTGTGGGGATTCAAGCGTATCTTGTAATGCCTGCATCGTTCAAAAATTAAACGCAAGTGATCTAGGTGAACGATTCTCTTACGAGAATCTGCTGGCAGATCATCTAGGTAGGGTTCGACAATAGACTTGATGTCATGAAAGGAAAAATTCATTGCCCGCTGAAAGGTAGCCCCTGCATTTTTCAATCCAAAAGGCATTTTCTTATACGCAAATATACCCCAAGGACAAATGAAAGCTGTTTTATGTTGGTCTTTCGGTTTGATTTGAATCTGATTATACCCGTAGAAACCATCCATAAACGAAAAGACTTCACTCCCTGCACAAGCATCAATGATTTGATCTATGAATGGTGTGGGCTAGTTGTCCTTTGGACAAGCTTTGTTTAAATCATGAAAGTCAATACAGACACGTATCATTCCTTGCTTCTTATCGATAGGAATAGGGTTGGATACCCATTCTATCAAAGCAATCAGGTAAATAAAACCGGCTTTCAGTAGCTTTTCAACTTCAGCCTTAACGGTTGCTGCTTTACGCGGATTGACAGGTCTAAGTTTTTGTCGAATTGGTTTGGCATCAGGATAGGTTCGGATTTTATGTTCGACTATCGATGGATCTATGCCTGGCATCTCCTCATATGACCAGGCAAACACGTCGCAGAACTCTTTAAACAAGGCTGTATAGATAGCAATCTCCTCCGGAGAGCAGTTTGCGCCAATATAAACATTTTCCACAACGTTGGGGTTCACAGAGATGTTGATAGGAATAGTAACGGAAATGTTTGCCATATTCCCCTCGACAAAAATTCCCTCCCTTGGTAAGGGATTGATTGGTATATCAGCGTCACCTGCTAGTCTCATATGGAACTCTTGATTTTCAATCCTGCTTAACTCTGGAAGAAAGTAGGATCTATGATGAAGATCTTCGCAGATCTTATGTCATCCGCTCATAGCTTCCAAAATGGCTTTGTCTGAAGGCAAAACCATATCTAAGCAATCATCAGTATACAAAGAGTTCTCTGCCCAAGCATGTAGATAGGCTTCTTCCGGCTCCTTTGAGACGGTAGGAGGAACCGAAATAGGATCAACACTGGTGTTAACAATAGCTTGATAGGCTACTTCCACTGTCGATAAGGGCACTTCAGGCTCATGACGAGAAGGAAGGACCAAAGGATCCGTTCTATCGTCAACCGTTGCAATAGACTTCCTTACACTAGTAGAACCTAAATAGTTAATCGGGGTTGGGATATCGAATGTACTCATTAATGATGAATACATTCTAGCGTAGCCCCTAAGCTCTTTGAAACATCTTTGACCTGATCAATCAATGGCACGGTGGACTCATTAGTTTCCATACGGCCTTTCCGAGTGAAACTGAGTTGGTCAATTGTAACCAACTTCCCTTTGTGTGGAAACACCACTACCCGAAGAACGGTCGATGCAATAGCAGACATGGCATAAGTCCAACTTCTCCCCAGAAGCAAGTTATAATCCAACAGCGCATCTATTACCTCTACTTCAATAGACACTGCCTTCCCTGCCAACTTTATCTTGAAAGCTGGTAGGGTACCATGTGGACGAAATGACCTTCTGTCGAAAGCAGTAAGTAGGGTGTTCAATGGAACTAGCTCTGGAGATCCAAGAGCCTTCATGCAAGACAAGGACATGACACATGTGGAAGCACCCTTGTCGACAACTGACCTTCCAATGGTTTTTCCGCCATGGATGACATCTATCTACAAGGCCACATGTAAGGTTTGCCGTCACACCAAAACCTGCAGATGTTGGTGAACATTTGAAACCCAGCACAAGGCCCTATCACCAGGAGTGGCGGTTAGTCCACTTGTTTTATATTCCCAGAGGTGGGGCGGTTATCCCATGTGGAGGTCCCCGATCCTCCACCCCCCCGCCTCTAGCGTAGCTCGGGGGAATTGAACCTGAGACCTATGCCTTGATACCATGTAAGGTTTGGCGTTACACCAAAACCTGCAGATGTTGGTGAACATTTGAAACCCAGCACAAGGCCCTATCACCAGGAGTGGCGGTTAGTCCACTTGTTTTATATTCCTAGAGGTGCGGCGGTTATACCATGTGGAGGTACCCGATACTCCAAAAATCCATACTACCTAAGGCTGCTAAGAGTGCATCTCGCTGGGCGGGACAACTTTGTAATACCTCCAAAGCTAACATCACACAAGGGGTTTGGGCCAAATCTTCAACTACAGAGTAATTGGCTGCAGCCTTAGCATTAGGATTATGCAATGCTTTCTTGAAGACACCTTTTGGTATCTTAGGCATAGTTTCAACATGTTTTTCAATTCTGAGAGGGTTTGAAGTTTCATCTATCGACTTACCCTTCTCAGGAGCCTCTGTCTCATAGTTCTTGTTTCTAGTCTGGAGTAATGTTTGGGATTGAACCATGTTGATATAATTTTGGTCAAGGGCATTAACAGTGCCCCCTGCTACATTAGAAGCTGAAGCTGATTTTTGTCCATGCAAAAAATGACCTTTAGGACAATTGGTTGTTGATTTTTGAGCAGCTTTTGAGCTTGATCTATAAGGGGACATTGATGGGTCAAGTGATCTTCTTGGCACAACTTACAGGGAAATTTTACCTTCTTCTTCTCTTTTTTGCCCCCATCAACATTATTTGTGGGTTTTGGCCTGTTTTGGTTTCCCTCACCTTTCTTCCCCTTTTTCTTTTCCCACCGGGCTGTTGATTTCCTTTTGGGAGGATTGAGCAAAGAGATTTGCATTTTGGGATGAGGGGGCAGCCTTTGTTGCCTCCGTTGTAAAATGTTTAACGGACAACTCATGGAGTTGTTTTGCCAATGATTCCACAGTCGGAGATTTAACTGAACCAACCACACCATTGGCATGGGGTCCAGGCTTAGGTTCCTTGACACTATGTGTTGGCCTTGGTGCATCGGGGATGATTTCATATAGAATCCCAGACTGAGAGTATATCGGATCCATTTGCTGGGCCCTGAGGATAGCCTCTTCCTCATTAGTTACTGCCGAAGTGGATACATCCTTAGATATATACGACAATAAGTACTTAAGGAACCATTCTAATAAAAACTCGAGAGGGATAGTGGCCTTAATGAGCCTCTTTCGCCTTCGCCACTCTTGGATATGATCCGAAATGTGAGTGGCTTTGTCCTGTCGAAAGGTGGAGAATAAGTCTGTGTCGACATCATACTGGACAGGAAGTTGGAAATGGTTAAGGAACACATTAACTAAGTCCCAAAAACTACCAAATGCAGCAGAGGGCAGTTCAATGTTCCACTTTGCTGCAACACTAGTCAGAGTTCTTTGGAACAATCTCAACCGAACGGTGTCGTCGTTCAGTGAGTTGGAAGAGCACCACAAGTGAAAAGTGGTGATATGAGCCCCTGGGTCTTCACCAACTTTGCCTTTGAATTTTGGAATATCCGAGGGTAACTTGGTAGGGACAGGTGGCCAGGTGGCATCATGTCTTACCGGGTCATTCATTAACTTGGACAAATCTGGCAAATTCAAAGTTGCTAGGAAAGGAAGCTTGGGTCTAACCGGAGCTTGAAAAGTACCAGCTTGGGAAGTAGAAGGACTTACCTCCTGGTTCCCAAATGTAAACGCAGGGTTGCCCCCAGCTACCGGTTGCGAAGTAGTCGTACTACTTTGAAAAGGATTCCGCCCATATGCCAGTGGATTATTCATATGTGGTGTAGTGTATGTGGTTTGAGCTGCTCCAGTTGAAACTGGAGTTTGGAAAACAGGAGCAGGTATCCCTCCGCTAAAAAGGGAGAAAGGAGAGCTCGTGAAAGGAGCCGAAACCGACATTTGAAAACCTTGACCATAAGGGTTAGTGTTTCCAAACTGCATCCGTACATAAGCAGGTGTGGGGCCTACATATGGAGTAGATGGGGGAATGTGCCCCCCATTCCAATGAAAACCCTGGACAGATGAAGAGGATTCAACAAGACCACTCTAAGCAGTGTGTGCAAAAGAAGGTGAAGCAAAAGGTACACTAGGAATCCCAGTGACCACCCCACCGGAAGTGCCTGCCACATTTGTGGAAGCCAGTGGTTGAACCACTCGACTAGCTGGAGTTAAGGGAGTAGCAGGTATACTTGTTCTAGGAGTACTAACCGGGGGAGGTGGCACTCCTTCAGCCGGAATAGCTGAGATAGGGGTAGAAGGACTTTCTCATGCACTAGACATTAGTCTGCTCACAGGAACACCAATCACAAGTGAATTGAAAGAACAAACTTGGACGATCACAGGATCGTTTAGTTCAGTAAGAGGTGAATTAAAGTTTCTTGCAAACTCATCAGCCTGCAAGTCTTCTATCTCTACTGTGGTTGTATCAACCTGGTTTGTCCTAAGTTTTGGTTCACCCGGAACTTAACTAATTCCTACAGGTTCAAAGGAACCATCTGTGTCTAATCTCCGCCTTTGGGGGGGCGGTGAAGGCTCCACTTTAGTAAACGGAGGAAGGTTTTGGAACCTTCTTGACCTTCTGAGAGGTTGGTCCTCCACGATTGAAAATTTGACTCAATAAATCACACACCCTAAGGTTGGCTAAACACAAACAAACCACACAACAACCACTACAAAATTTCCTAAAGTCATAGCAGACACAAAGGGTAAAGATATGCTTTCCAGAAGAAAGCTGAGAGACAGTTAGTTGGCGTCCTTTTAGATGTTCTTAGGGACAAGCGGAGGAATCACCCACTGCCATCCCACACCTTCTACCAGGGTAACCTTCCAAGCTCGTCCAAGGTCAACCAGAAATAGCCTTCAGGCGTAGCTAGGTATGAACCCTAGATGTCAAAGAGACTAAAGGCTACCTCAACTATATTGACAGTCTGGGGTGACAGTTGCAAGCCTGGTTCGTACGCATGGGCAGGGTAGCAAAGCCCGAAACCCTGTCAACACCAGGCACCACACAGGGCCGAGAGGGTGGTATTGACAGAAGTCCCCAGATGCGCAAAGACCTTGGTCTACGCTTTGGAAAGGAATCAGAGGGTTATCTCCTCAATCCAAGTCTCCATGCGGTCTCGTGCTTAACTCTCGTTTGAGAGGAGCTTACCAGATACAATCAACATAGAAGAGGGTTTACCTATCGATTGGTCAACTACGTCTGAATTTAAACACTTGTGGAGAATTTAAAATCCATATTCCACAAGTCTAGCCTAAGCTAGTTGGTGTATGAGGCTATAACATAAAACTTACTAATAATTTTTAAATTATATCGTTCATTTTAAGGATTGTTCTTAGTCAGAAGGTAGATGGCGTGAAAGATTGTGATGTTATAGACTCGGTAAGAAAACGTAAAATGATGTATAAAGCAAATTGCAACTACTTAAATCAAATTTATTTTCTTTTTGCAAATATAAGCTGATGAAAATGAAAACTAAATGCGAGAAACTAAGACTTCTTGTTATCATTTTTGAAATTTCATTTGAAAAATACTGAAAAGAAAACTATTAAATGCAACTAAATGCAAAAGTATAAAATGTTTTTTCTTCACTTTTTCAAATTCTTCAAAAACTACAGTGCAACTAAATGCAAATTCTTTGAACAAGTTTGAAAAATCAGAGCATATAATAAGTGAAATGAAGTATAAAGGACCCAAAATAATCGACCTCAACCAATCAAGAAGAAGACTTGGAAAAAACCTAACTTGGAGAAACTATTGAACTGGAAAAGGCCACTAGATTCACAAAGAACAAATGCCAAACTGCCACGACAAAATGCAGTACAGAGTATAAAGTATCCAAAGCCTGATCACTGACCTAGACACAAAGCACTGAGCTTATCAACCACGCAAGAGGACCAACTTCAAATCAGTAGATGAAAGAAAATTCAAACCAAAAAAGTTCAAAGGCTTGAAAACAAGCAAAAAGTGTGATATGCAAGACTTTAGACTCACAATCATGCCAACAACAGAAGACCCCTAAGCATACAAAAAATCAAACAAGACAGGGACAAGCAAACCCTACCCAAATTTTATGCTGCTACAGGATATACGTGACTGCATATGCAGGAAACCTGCGTACCATACGCGACTGTCTTATAGAGCAACCCACGTATACAAGGTGCTATACGCGATTGTGTATGCAGGAAACCTGCGTACCATACACGACTGTCTTATAGAGCAACCTGAATCATGCCAACAACAGAAGACCCCTAAGCATACAAAAAATCAAACAAGACAGGGACAAGCAAACCCTACCCAAATTTTATGCTGCTACAGGATATACGCGACTGCGTATGCAGGAAACCTGCGTACCATACGCGACTGTCTTATAGAGCAACCCGCGTATACAAGGTGCTATACGCGATTGTGTATGCAGGAAACCTGTGTACCATACACGACTGTCTTATAGAGCAACCTGCCTATACAAGGTGCTATACGCAACTGTGTATAGCAGCAACCCGCGTATACAACTAATTTTTTTTTTAAAGAAAAAAAAGAAATAGTGAAGGCTTCTGGGCACACTACACTGTAAACCAAAAAACAAGATAAAAAGACCACACTTAGAATCAGAACAAAGAATGGTAAAGAACCTATAGGATAAACCCACAGTAGGCTGGGCTCCCCAGCGGAGTCGCCAGTTCTGTTGTACAGGATATTACACCCTTGTAACCTAGGGTTTGGGGTTACCAACTTACGATTAGACTTGCAGACAATCATCTTTGACAGAATATGGAAAGAGAATAGGAAGATATCTTGGCTTACCTGGTTTATGACGGTTGATCCAAGCTTGGTCTTCTCTCGCTCCAATCCTCTCCAAAGCTTCTAGGGATGCTTCTCTTCACCTGCAAAGAGCCAATTCTTCAAGCAATATCTCATACATATACAAATCAGAGGTTAGATGAAAAGCATATTAATAACATCATTGAACATATTCATTAAACCAATATACATGAGACAAGCACAATACAAGATTGGAAGAAGAATTCTCTGTATTAACAAAAGGTGAATAGGTAAGAATACAATCCAGCTTCTGACACAAGGACTCCTCTGCAACCGAGGACTCTGAGTTCTGCTGCTCCAAGACTCTGAAGGTATACCATCAGCATAACTTTGCTCTTCAAAAGTTGATTGATTAGCCCCATCCCAAGGCCTCTATTTATACTTTGGAAATAGAGAGGTTTCGAAGGTTAGGACGGTTGAGATGGTTGGGATAGTCATGGATTAGGGCCCAACTAATCTCATCTAATCATAATTTATATTTTTTAAGGTCGAATTAAGGTATACGCGAGTATTAATATAGGCAACTCGCATATGATATGCATGTTGCTCAAAGGAAACTCGCGTATGCAAGGTATACGCGGGTTGCAATTCACATACTCGCGTATGACACGCGAGTTGCAATGCACATAGTCGCGTATGCAACCCAAAACTTAGATTAAAATATATAAGGCTGGTTTGAGGATAATGCATCAAAGGTCATGCACATCTATAGTGTTTTGGCCACTTCAATCCAAATTGTCATTTTGTGTACAGACATGATGAATGTCAGCACTCGGATGGAGAAGTGCCATTTTGGCTAATAACAAACACCCAATCAAACCCCCACCAAAATCTATCGACTTCATTCACTCATGCGTGGGCTCTAAGGTGGGTGAGGTCATCACACCCCTCACGCGGTTGTACGGCACCTCAGAACTGGTTGACGTCACCACTATCCATTCAACCATCCACGTGCGAGTTCCATGCTTCACGTATTGGAATGATGTGTAAAACATGGGGTCCATACTTCATACAAGTCGTAACCCACCACCAGCGTGAGTCTATTGCTCATGTCAACCTTCACTTCTTAACCAATCACGATAACCATGCAAAATAATTGTTTTGGCAATAACATGGTATGGCATGGTTTTTTTAAAATTAATATTTTAAGTGGAGACTCAATCCCACTCACCACCATTCAAGCTAGCGTGATTCACTTTCACGTCATCCTTCATGAAATTAAATTGATTTCTCCTCTTAAACCAAAGTCTATCCTCCACTATATGCTAAAGGTGGTCGTGACTCAATATGGGACCCATGCCAAGTCATCCCCACCACTTTTTAATTAATTTTGACTTCCTTATGAATATTTGACTGAGTGCAATTTGTCCATTTTTAGCATTAAAATGCTATCTTGATGCATTTTTAGCCAAATGATGACTTTCGGGATGCTTCGACTGCCGGACTGATGGTGAAAGTGGCTCCTGGGTTAAAGACGCTACTCTAGGCTTGAAAACGAGCTTGTTGTCTGCTGATTGCACACCAGCAGCAGAAATCTAATGAAAGCTATCTCCTCACTTAGGACAGTGGGAGAGGTGTGACCTTGGGGGCAAGCATAGAGCTAGGTACTGTCACCTACTCCTAGCTCCTCCATTTAGGCTAACTCCCAACGAAGCCAAGGGGGGTAGTCCCTAACAAAGAGTTTTCTAAGGCTCAAAGTGGTTAAAGTGTTTTAGTTGGTTAGGGATGCGGATGGATGTTATTTAGGAGTTATTATGATTAGAAGTGTTTATTTATTATGGGTATGACACATAATCAAAAGCAATCCACGTTGCTAACAAGAGATTAAAAGATGAGTAATGATTCCAGACTTTAATTATGCATTCAGAGAAAGAAATTATAATAAACCACAGACAATTGATGAAAATAAGATAATTATGCAGATTAAAAAGGACTAGTGCCTTATGGAGTCAATAATACTGAAATGCGTAAGAGAATTAAACACAAGTCTAGAAATCAAACTAGTGGGTATTAGATTGTGCGAGAGCTCTTGGTAGGTTTTAAGAATTTTATGTGCTCT
The DNA here is from genome assembly GCA_001517045.1 of Pseudotsuga menziesii. NCBI lineage: Eukaryota > Viridiplantae > Streptophyta > Pinopsida > Pinales > Pinaceae > Pseudotsuga > Pseudotsuga menziesii. The sequence goes on along the minus strand of LPNX010325949.1, from coordinate 30,847 downwards.
TGATTAGGGTGTCAGCGAAGGTTTGTCAAAAGCCGAGAGAAAATTCCAAATTCACTCCGTTGGAGACATGTCGGGCCCGCCCAGTATCCCAGGCTGGTTTCGCAAAGATTGATCAGCTAGTTGAGAAGCTTAGACAGCGGGGTTCCAGCGCCTTTACTAAGAAGTACTTTAGAAGGTTCTCTACAACGCCAGTGCGTTGGTTAAGGGGTTTTAAGTTTTATTAAGTTACTCTTGCAAGATTAAAGATCCAGTGCCGTTTCTGGGTACTCTGATTTGAGATCGGTCAGAGCATACTCCATCAAGGAGAGAACGAAGTTAACTAATTAAGGGGTGTGTGTTGCAAGTTTTATTAAATTAATTAATTAGGACTCTTAGACAGAGAGCGCTCTTGACCCCGTCTTATGACAGTGGTTCAAGAGACTTATCTAATCTAAGATGCCTAATGCAGGGGTATGCAGTTCTAGGAATGCTCTCCGATAGAGAGTGCTCTTGACTTGTGTTACTGCAAGTTCAAGAGTCTTACTTAATTTGTTAAACTTGAAAAAGACATAAAACATAAAAAAATCTAACTACCCAAGAGTTTCTTTCAGGCTTTTTATGGCCCTAATCGGGAAAGCAAGGAGGTAAGTATACAGTAAGAAATTATGCAATACTTAATCAAATGATCAAATCAATATTTTTACTTCATTTTCAAAACATAATAAATTAATCAAAACATGAACTACTTCATTATGATTACGCAATTATACTACCCTATTCTACCATTAGCAATTTAAACAAAAAATGGAAAGAATGACAATGAGACGATACAGGCTTCCCCCAAATGGGGGAAGAAGGGTGTGGGAGCCGTAATCCCTCTTGCTTTTTATTAATTTTACAATTTTTTGATGACTTGTTCTTTGCCTTTTTCCTGAAAGAACAGGGAGAGAAAGGGATGGAGAGAAGAGGGAAAAGTGTCTTTTTGTTCTTGCTTGCTTAAGGCCTTTGGGCTTTTCTCGATTCTTCTTGCAAATAAGAGCTTTAAACAGTTCAAACGTTATGCATTAATCAAAATTTTAAAGACAAAAAAACTACAAACTAGACTCGGAAAGAGGGGTAAAAACTAGTAATGAAATAGGAGGAAAGAGAGGGGAGAAAAACCAAGAAAAAGGGAGAGGGAAAAGGTAGAAAGAGGGCTGTCTTAAAGGTGAAAAAGAGGGCTGTCCAAAGGTAAAAAGAGGGCTGTAAAACAGTAAAAGAGGGTAGCGAACTAAGTGAAAAGAAGGCTGTCCAAAGTTAGAAAAAGGGGTGAAAACTAAGGAAAAAGAGGGCTGTCCCAAGGGAAGAAAGAGGGCTGCAAAATAACGTGAAAAGAGGGCAGCGAAGAAGAAGAAGGAAAGGCAAGCCAAACAAGGCAATGGGAAGGAAGCCTAAGGATTGAAAGAAGTAAACTAGGGCCTCCTAAGTAACTGGTAACCAAAAGAACATTATCTTGTGGATGGAACGCAAGAGAGAGAGAGAGTTACTCCCAGTTTTGTTTTCGAAGCAAAAGATGACGAACCCTATAGGTCCTGCAATTAAAACTGTTAAATTCAAATGGTTGTTTTGAAGCATGGGATAGAAGCAGCTGAGCTCACACCCTTCTACAATCTGTGAAGCCTGAATCACATCAAAACTTAAAATAAGAAGTGAGATAAAATATATGCTAGTATGTTAGGCAAATCAAATCAAGATCAACATTTTGTATTACTTACTACTCATGTCCATCAAAATATCGATTTACTTTGCATAAATAACCAAATTGAAACTACAAATGGCTATTCTACTGTGCCAACAATGGCCTTCTTGAGCTAGCAAAATATTTAATCACATACAAGTATTTAAAAAAGATGAGTTAGAGACAATATCACCTCAACCATGAGGAATCTAGCACAATCAAAAGCCCATAGACCTCCAAAGTCGAATATTTTTATTAACAAAGCCAAGGCAAAATGCTTGATACAATTTTTTCAGAGTAATTTTAACCCAAAAGTTCCATCCTAATAGAGCTCAAAGAGCCTCTATTTATACAAAGAGAGAAAGCTAAAACCCTAAAACCAAACTAAGAGTAACACCGGAGTAATTGAATGAGCTCGGCATGATCATTTGGAGTTGAACTGAGCTGCAACTGAGTGTTGGAGTAATGAAGGGGGGTGAGGTGGCTCATCCTCCCTCGTAATGATCACCCAACGAATAGATAACCCACACTTCAACCAAAAACGGATTTGGCCAAAGGGAACAAATTTTTGACTGATAGTTCAACTGCTACACTCCGATACTTGATCTGAAACTGACCGATATTGATTGGAATCATCATAAATGATCTGTGCCATGTCATTTAGCCTTTTATTTCACTGCATTTGGATTAATTTGGAGAGTTTTGAATTTTCTCCAAAATAATCAATTTTTAATAAATAATCATTTTTCCCCAAAAATGACTTTTTTGAGACAATGAGCATTATGTGTTTGATTGATGATCTAAAAGTTGGATTTGACTGGCTGGCCGATCAAGAATGATTTCTGGCTTAAGGTTAGAGCCTTCAATCACTGAATTCGGGATCTGGATGACTAACTTATTACAAATGGGATTTTTCCATTTAATTTATGGAAAAATTAATAAAAAAACTTAGGGAAATAATTAAAAAATTAATAAAAATTTTGACGCATCTGGTAAAAAAATATTGAAACTTTTTTTGAGGGTCCTAGTGACTTAGGACATGACCAAGCTCTATTCTAATAATGTCTAGTAGGTTTATATACACTCAGTTGGGCTCTAATAACCCCCCAAGGCCCATAATTTAAAATCGGGCATTCCAGCTTTGGAGGAAGCGGGAGAAAACCTCGTCAATTATACTCGGCTATAGGCAAAGTATAATTGTCAAGGGCAAAAAACTCCCTGGAATACCTTAGTTGAAATTATACGTCTTAGGAGACCGAATCACTCAAAACACCCTACTAGCACATTTTATTAGAAACCCCGCGGGGCCATGGTCATAATTATTCAAACAAAAAACTGACTAGCCAAAACTGGCTAGACACAAAGGCGGATCATCTGATACACTGGAACACAAACATTTATCATGTTTGTCAAATGGCGTCTCCTCAGCTAATCCCACTATGGTACAAATAAGTGGATAACATCTGGCTCCAACTGTGGGACGTGTGCTCGATCTAGTCTCTTATGCAAGGAGAGCATACGAGAACCCCAAAATCTCTGGTTTGCATATCCTGTAAAAATATCTCAACTTGGCAAGAAAACCTTAGTAGCACAAGTTTCATGAAAAAGAGCCAATGATCCAAAAGTTGCTTTATTCAAAGAAAAAACTTCACTGAAAAATTTATTTATTTCTAAGTACATAAAGAAAATGCTAAAGTAAACACTCACTTTAAGGAGCCTATTTTCCTACTCTAAGCATGATATACAAAAGGTTAGGTGTAATCATAAATCCAGTGTAGCCATCTAAGCATTTTATTAATATAAAAAAGTTTTGCCTTGTCTTTGGTTACCAGCCAAAGTAAGGACACAATTTCCAAAAAATGCAAACCTGCGTGATGATCCAGAATGGGTGGACTGAATGGGGAATCATAGGCATGAATAATGTCATCAAACTTCTTCCCAAACTGGTAGGTGCTCACGTAGGTTGCTTCTATCCATGACTGGATAGCGCTGATATACAAATCGAGATGATGCGGCAGGTCGACTATTCCATCATGATGATCATCAAGGCTTGCAGTCCTCCATCCTGAATCTCTTCAAGATCTCTTTGCATACTTCCCCTGCCCAATCAAGAAGCATCCATATCTTTGCTAAACCTCCAAGCCCATAAAGTAATGCATCAACCCAAGGTATTTCATCTCAAACTCCACTGCAAGGATGGACTTGCATTCTCCAATCAACCTCTCATCTCCTGTAAGAAAGAGATCATCCATATACAAGACCAGTATGAGGGGCACCTCACCTGTTAATAAGTACAAGTTGTGGTCAACCTCACTTCGCTGAAATCCTATCTTCCGTAGATAGTTGTCAATCCTTGAGTACCATGCTCGAGTTTGCTTGAGCCCATAAAGAGCTCTATGCAATCGGCCTACATGCGTCTCCCTGTTCTCCACATCAAACCCCTCTGGCTACTCAATATATACCTCCTCCTCTATCTCTCCGTTGAGGAAGGTAGTCTTGACGTCCATCTGATGGAATCACCAACCCATCTCTGCTGCTAAAGAGATAATGGTTCGAATAGAAGAATACCTGGCTACAGGGGCGAAGGTTTTCTCATATTCAATACCCTCCTTCCGTGAAAATCCCTTAGCCACGAAGCGTGCCTTGTACTTCTCCATGCTTTTGTATGTCGCATGCTTTACTTTGTAGATCCATTTGGATCCCACCACCTTTTTACCTTCAGGTCTTGGCACAACCTTCCATACCTGGTTTTTTGTGATGGATTCATACTCCTCAACCATAGCCTCCTGCCACACTTCATGTTGTGCAACCTCCTCAAAGCTGGAAGGTTCAGAGTTAATCAACTCTGTCATAAGTGCCATATAACTGAGTCTCACTAGTGGTTTGCTCCGTCTCATGGAGCTCTGTGGAGGATCCACCTGCCTCGAATCCTAAACTGTGGACCTAAACCACTTAGGCCTTGGCCTAGTGTTTTCCTGTTGCAGCTGCTAGATATCCGTTTCCTGCTGCAGCTCATCCTCCAAGTCAATGATTGAAGGATCCTGTCCACATGACTCCGTCTGACTACCAGAACTTGTGCCCTATGTCTGTACATGTACCTGTACTTCTGGCTCCTCTAGCTTGACCTTCAAAACCTGTGTTGGTTGCTGCTCTATTGGTAAGTCTATAGATCTCCGCAAGGCCCTATCCTCATCAATCTGGACACCCTTGCTCACAATGATCCTCTCGCGAGTAGGAATGTATACTATGTATGCCTTCGAAGTATCGTTGTATTGAACAAGTAACCCCTTCTCTCCATAAGGGTCCAACTTCTTCCCAGTGTTAGCATGAACAGTACAATAGCAGACACTCCCAAATATGCGAATGTGACTCACATCTGGTCGAGTGTCTGTGAACAATTCCTTTGGGTGTCTTCCTCCCCAAAGTTGTGTGGGGACACCTGTTTTGAATGTATACTGCAGTCCTGTATGCATCGGCCCAAAGGAATAGTGGTAATCATTGATCAAATAGCATGCCCTTGGTTGATCCTACCATAGTCCTGTTCTTCCACTCTGCTGCTCCATTTTGTTGTGGGGTAAGAGGCACAGTGTCCTCCTTGATCCCCTTTGTCGAACAATACTCCAAGAACTCATTGGAGTTGTAGTCTCCCCCATTGTTCGTTTTCAAGACATGGATCTTCATTCTTGTCTGGTTCTCAATGAGAGTCTTGAACTCCCGAAACCTCTCAAAGATCTTAGACTTGGCCTTTAGGAAATAGATCTAGGTCTTCCTGGAAAAATCATCAATGAAGGTCATGAAGTAACTGTAACCACTGAAAAAATGGACACTCATAGGTCCGTAAACATCCGAATGCACTAAGTCCAAGGGCTCCTTAGACTTGTGCTCACTTTGTGGGAAAGGCTTCCTGATGTTCTTCCCCAAAGCACAAACCTTGTAGTGGTTATGCTTCTCCACCTATACCCGAGGAACTCCAATGACTGTCTATCTCAAGTGCCTCAGTGCTCCATGGTATAAGTGTGCCATCCTCCTATGCCACAACTAACCCTAACTATTGTTGCTGCAGACTAGAGTCTTTGCAGGCTCAAATTGTAGTCTATACACTTTCCTGCTCCTGATCCCAATCACCTGATCCAAGATCCTATCTAACCCCTTGGGTCTGATATACACTCTATGGTCTTGGAATTTCAACTGAAATCCCTTGTCCTCCAGACTGGAGTCTGATATGAGGTTCTTGGTCAACCCCAGAACATACAACACACTCGGAAAACTGAGGGGTTTGCAAGACTCCCTCTAAAATGAAACAATGCCAACTCCTTGTGCCTGATACTCTACATCATCACTTAGCTCAACGTGGATACCTGTTTCCACCCTCCTGCAAGTCCTTGAAGAATCTCCTCTGTCCAGTCATATGACTAGACGCTCCATTGTCGATGTACCAAATACTACTACCTGTGGTGCTTTCCATGCAAGCTATCAAACAAAACTCCTCATCGAAGTTCCTGCTGAAATTCTCCACCTCTGCAGATTCCACCATCTGAGTGCTGCTCTTCTTCTTCCTGTGGCTGATAAAACACTTGACCTTTGACATGTCAAGGTTCTTCTTACCACCCTTCTTCCTCTTTGCCTTACCCTTACTCTTCCCTATCAGCGCTAGAGCCTCCTCATCCACAATTTGTGGGGCACTGCTAGATGAGCTTGATCCTTGACCCATGCGGGTCTCCTACTGCACAAAGTCATCCCATAGTCTCTGTCAATCAGGGATCTTCTCCCTAGCCACAACACCCTTGTAAAGCCATGGGACACCATTAAGGGCTATCCAAACTAGCTCCTCATCCTCAGTCTTAGAGCCAACATCTCCAAGCTCATCCTTGATTTGTGTGAGCCTTGTGAGATAAGGCCCCACTCCTTCTCCCTTGACCATCTTAGTGTTGTGCATCCTCTCTTGCAGCACAATCTTCTGGTTTTCATTCTTTCTTTGGTACACACTTTCCAAAGCCATCTCTACATCTCTGATGCGGTCTTCTTCTCTTAAAGGTGAGGGACTATGTGGTCCTTCACCCCATCCAAGATGATCAACATGGCTTTGGAATCAATCTTCTTCCAAGTTTTAAAATCTGTCAGATCTATGGGTGCAACCTTCGTGGAGTCAATGTGCTTGTCTGCATCACTAACATCCAGGATCCTTGTGATCCTTTTTTCCCAGGTAGGAAAGTTCTGAGCACCCTGGAGTCTATCCTCAACTCTCAACTCCACGACCAGACTGAAGTGTACCTGTCAAACCCTAGATCTGCAATCTAGGTTTGTGTGTTCAAATAGATCTGCCCCTGATTTATCACTGTTGTTGCAAGTCTCTTAGTTCTAGCTCACCAGAGCTTTGATACTATGTAAATTTTCCTTTGAGATTCAAACTAGTGCTAAAATAGTATATTTAAATTTAATTGAAATAACCACACATGAACTTCTTTTCAATATACAACAGAATATAAAACTGAGAAACATTCACAACATCACATCACAATATAGACACTATTATTTTGTTTATGGAAACCCCCAAAAAAACCCAAGATGGGAAAACTGGTGCAACAGTTAGATATGAATTTTATTATTGAGAAAATATGGAACTTTTACAATCAACAGTCAAATCACCCAACTTGGCGAAATGGCACCTCGACAGAATCACAAGACAAACCCCAACACACACAACATGCCCTCAGCGTGACTGTATGGCCACTGCGTTAGCAGTATGACCTCCCACACGTGGTTGTATGGATCTGTACGATTGTTGTACATATTCCGTATGGTCTTGTATGACTGTTGTACGGATACCATACGGTCCGTACGGCTGACCTCTGCAGCTACCTGCTTGCCCAATTTGTATGACTCTCTTTCCACTTTGAAAGTCGGTGACCCTGTTGGTTAGCTCCTCCGTCCTCTCTGCAAAATCTTCCGTTTGACTTTTTCTCTCTGTCTGTATACTTGTGTTCGTGTCCTCTCCACCAAATCTCCATTTATCTTTATTGGCTAAGCGAAAACCGTAACCCTCACTATGGATCTATGGATGAGATCCTCTGGTGAGAATCAATGGCCAAGATTAGATTAGCCATTCAGTTAAATATTTCACTTTTCACTTTAATAAAGTGAATCCATTAAAGTCAAAATCAAATTAGACTAATTAAAGTGCTTTCCTAAGTTTAAACTTAGGAATATTTTTTTCATAGATTTAGCTTTCAGTTTAATTTCTCTCTAGCATGCAAGGACACATGCAATGTTAGAAGACCTTCCTTGTTGCTGCTTTTTAAACGATCGAGTGGAGAGCATGTCTTGGATATCATCAAATGCAAGGAAAAGTATGGGTGAGTGTTGTTATTTTTCCACAAACTTTATATTATTTGAGATATAGCATATACAGTCAAAGTTACAAAAACCGAACCGGTGGACGAATCGATTGACCCTCAGAACCGGAACCAGACTGGAACCGGTAAAAATCGGATCATAAAACCGGTCCACCAAAAATACATAAAATATTCAAAATTTAATTTTTTTCAAAATATTCATGTGCATCCATGTGAATTCAAACCATTATACACAAATATGCAAAGTTTCTCATGTATATAGCATATAAGAGTTCATAATACATAGAACCAAAATAGCACTTAACATCGAGTGCAATCCATGTCCGCATCAAAATACATCAACAAAAAGGCTCTAAATGGCCTATGCAAAAGACTAGAGTCAAAGAGTAAACAATATAATCATCAGAATCATCTGAATCCTCAGGATCAGACTCATCAGAGGCCTCAGACTCAGACTCTGAGCCATCATCTACATCTTGATCCTCAATATGGGGTGCCTGAGCTTGGGCCACCTGACTTGATTCCCCTAGTCTAGAAGGCACATGTCCAACATCAACTCCCACATCTTGCTGTTGTGGAAGTGGGTCCAAATCCAACCGTGAGAGGTCTTCATTGTCAAATGCTGTTGGCCGAGTCTCCACAACCCAATCTGCTGATGCATCACCATCATCTAAGAAAATGGAACACGATTTAGGGGTCTTGTTCTGTAATTGGTTGCGCTTCAACCTAAGGTTTTACTAAACAAATACCATATCATTCAACCGTTTTTGCTCTAAACGGTTGCGCTTCTTAGTGTGTATACGCTCAAAAACACTCCAATTGCGTTCACAACCAGAAGCATTGCATGTTTGGTTCAATATTCGAACTGGAAACTTTTGCAAATCAACGCACTGACTGCCAAATTGTTGCCACCAATATGTTGCATGTAAGGAGAAATAAAAATTAGCAAATGAATTTAAGCACAAACTCGAAAAAAAATCCAATGAATTAAAATTTACTTCATAATTAATTACCTGGAGGATCTTTTGATCTACCTCGTACGGCTGTAGCCAGGCCGAAGATACCAAGACTCTCATTGAAATGCAAGAGCTTGTTGTGTATTTTATCTTATTTATTGGGATTAGAGACCATGCGCTCAATGCATTTATATAATCCTTCTTTTACCGCCCCATCTGCTTCAAAATCTTTTGTGTAACCTTCAGAAGATTCAAGACAAAAAAGATGATCACATTAAAAAAATGATAAGCTTTTGCAATTAAAATTTAGTAATATAACTTTAAAACTTTGAAATTAGTTACCTTGGATTCAAGTAATAGCCTGCAGCATGTACAGGCCAATAAAGTTGTCTATTCCATCGTTCATCAATGATTTTTCCACATAGGAAGATATTTTTGTCTTTTGCCCTCATTTGCTTCCTTTATTGCCTTCTTGGCTTGATCCATGGCCTCATAAATAAACCCCATTGGTACTTTATCACCATCCACCATTCTCAAGACTTTCGCAAGAGGATGGCTAAAAAGTACGATCTCCTCTGCCTTTTTCCAAAATGCTTTCTCATAGACATTATCAACAATGTCTTTTCCATCAACCTTCTTTCTCCATTGAGATGCATTCCACTCATCACAAGAGAACATCTTCCTCAAGTTGGCCTTTTGGTCAATCAAGGACTGCAATGTAAGGAAATTTGTTGCAAATCTTGTGATAGCTGGCTTGACAAGCTCTTTTCCACCAGTGCATTTTCTCATAAGGGTCAAAACCCATGAGTGGTTGTAAATGTATCTTGTGATATATTTTGCTTGTTTCACACACTTTCTCACCCACTCAATTTTCCCAATATCCTCAACATGAGGTCCAAACAATGGGCTGCACATGGAGTCCACCAAATGGTGGGATGTTTGTCCTCTAACAACTTTCCAGGTGCAAAATAGTTGGAGCCATTGTCCGTGATAAACTGAACTACATTTTTAACTCCCACCTCCTCAACTACATCATCCAAAAGACGAAATAGTAATTGTGCATCCTTCACTTGATCATATGCATCCACTGATCTAAGGAACATAGGCCCTTTTGGGCAAGCAACTAGGAAGTTAAGAATGGTGCGACCTCTTGCATCGGCCCATCCATCAGACATGATTGTGCACCCTGTTTTACTCCACGAGTTTTTGAACTCTATGAGGTACTCTTGTACCCTTTCAACTTCATTTTCCAAAAGTGGCCCCCTAATATCCTCATAGCCAGGGTCCTTGAAGCCTATACCACATGAAGCTATAGCATCCAACATTGGTTGATAATATATCAGCCTTGAAGCATTGAAAGGTATGTTTGCATCATACCACCATCTAGCATTGCATTCCCAAGCAGCCTCCTTTCCCACCTTCTTCCATTTGGAATCATTGGTGGGTTGAGCACCAGGGGTAGTGCGGGGTTGAAAGAAAGACTCCAGGCTACCACGGGGTTTTTTAAATTGGGATGTACTACTACCAACACCACCAACTACAACATTTTCTTCCCTAGGAATGGTATAAGGATCATGGGCAGGGTTGGGAAAACTAGAGGATTCTTCAAAACTAGGGTTCCTCTCAAGAAAATCAGAGCTACAACTTCTCCCTATCTCTCTTTGCACCCTCTTGTTTTTGGATTTTTCAGCTTGGTAAGATTCAAGAAGACCAAACATCTCAGCTCTCAAGTCATCAGGGACTTTGAGGCATGGTCTTACATTCCCCCTTGTACCAGCGAAGTGTTGTTTCAGCCTATTTATACCTCCTCCCCCAACCTCTTTCTGGCAATAGTTACACACAATTTTTCCCTCAACTAATTGACAATTTACCCATGCAACATCTTTTCTATCTTTCGGGGCCATGGAAAGCAATATAAATCTGCAAATTAAAACCCTATATTTTTTTAATTCTATAAAAAAAAACAACGCTAACAAAGTTTAAAGAGACTATTCCATACAATATTAAATGAATACAAACTACAATGCACATTTAGATCCTTTTTACATACCTTGAAGAGTGCCTCCAAAATGCTCAAAATCTAATGAAAATGTCTCCAAAGAGATTCAGCCCACAAATTCTCCAAAATACTCCTTCAATCTCCTCTTCCTATCAGCCTAGGATCCAGCGCTAAGACCCTTAACAATCAACACAATCAAACTTCGAAGATCCGAAGACACTCAAGCACATACTCGAATGAATAGTGTGAATGAAAGAGAGGGGGTGGGGGTCTTTTTATAGGTTAATGAGGTGTATTTTGGGTGTCTAGATACACTCCCGAAAACAACATTCAAAAAATCAATAAATAAATCATATTTTTGAGCGTCTGTATGGCTTCGTACGAACCGACCGGTTTGCTGAGAAAATTAGTTTTGAAACGGTTCGATACCGAACCAGGCTGTTCATGGACCAACCCAACCGGTTCGGTATCGAACTGACCCAAAACGGCCAGATACCCCGGTTCGGACCAGAAACCTCATGAAAACGGGTTGACCGACCGGTTTACCTGGTTTCGGTCCGGTTTGACAACGTTGTATACAGTATAGATGGAACGGTTCTTAAATTGGACTCTCTAGTTTACATTGTTTTACAATCATAACATTTTTTATTATGTATCTTTTGTAGATGGCCTGTTTTGACAAAAAAGAGCAAATGAAATACCAAATGGACTCAATCTTTATTAATCAAACTCTAAGGGAGGTATGTTTTCGATTACTAATAGTTATGGTTTAGAAATGACACACAACAATTGGCATGTGCATCTTTTTCTTTGTCATGATCATGTTTCTAATCTAGCTATTTCATTGTTTGTGTGTTGCGAGGTGATAATTGGCAGGTGATCGATCAATGGACCAAGAGGGTTTGTTCATTTGAGGATCTTGTGGGAGCCCATACCTACAAAGGAAGATATTGCAAAAAACACCTCATGGGCCGAGGACAAACTCAATCAATAATTATGCTGGTGGTTCTTTTTCCTTACAAGATTCTTGATGGACATGGTACCATCTTGAGATGGCCAAAGTGCCTCATATTGGAGTTGTGATGCCAGCGTCTCAAAGAAGGGCTAGAGTTGTACTTGATGACAAAGTTGCGTGGATGGATTTCGATGCTTGAGACTGAGTACTCGGTAGGTGTTGGGGACGATGTTTAGGTTAGCCTTTCGGGATGCCTAGGATATCTGAGTTAGTGTCCCAGACCAGATGCTTGCTTGGGAAGATGATGCCTTGTGTCTTTTGGCCCTGATTCGGTCGATATGCTTTAAGGTTAGTCCCGAAAGTCAGGGAGACGACTGGAGTTCTGCTCACACTTCCCTAGAGTTGTGACATGGAATTTCGATTCCTCTCGTGATCACTTGGGTGACTCTTATGCTAGTTGCAGTAGGGGGTGACTGAGATGAAGAGTAGAGAAGTAAGTAAAAATATATAAGAAACATAATTAAAGCTAACTTTGGGATAGAGTTCCTGGAAGTGGGGGCTCAATCAATAATTATGTCGGTGGTTCTTTTTCCTTACAAGATTCGTGATGGACATGGTACCATCTTGAGATGGCCAAAGTGCCTCATATTGGAGTTGTGATGCCAGAGTCTCAAAGAAGGGCTAAAGTTGTACTCGCCGATGGAGTTGCGTGGATGGATTTTGATGTCTGAGACCGAGTACTCGGTAGGTGTTGGGGACGATGTTTAGGTCAGCCTTTCAAGATTCCTAGAATATCTGAGTTAGTGTCCCATACCAAATGCCTGCTTGGGAAGATGATGCTTTGAGCCTAAAGGCCCTGATCAGGTCGATAGGCTCTAAGTCTAATCCCGAAAGTCAAGGAGATGACTGTAGTTCTGCTCACACTTCCTTGGAGTTGTGACATGGGTGGCTCTTATGCTAGTTGCAATAGAGGGTGACTGAGATGAAGAGTAGAGAAGTAAGTAAAAATATATAAGAAACATAGTTAAAGATAACTTTGGTATAGAGTTCCTGGAAGTGGGCGAGTATGTAATGCCCCATAATTTGAATTATATATATACTTGGTGGTCAAAATAAAAGATTGGTCTTAAAATAGATAATGATAAGTCATAATAATGAGAAAGCTAATAAATAATATTGATGATGTCGAAATAATAAAATAACTAAATCACTATAAGAGAAAAAGTTTAAAAATGAAAGAAAATACATAAATGGAAAAGAAAAGGAAGAAATGAATAAAGCAACCCTAACTAAAAGCGACATGACTAAAGAAAAGAGTAATTACTGGAAGACAAGTGGAGTTTATGCATGGGATTTTACTATTGATGGGTGTGAACAATAACTATACAAATGAGGTTGATAAGATGATGAAGATCTCTCAGAGGTTGGGAAAAAACTTTGGTATCCAAAGATTCTTGAAGCTTGGCTTACGGAAAAGGTATCAAAAACTGACATAGTTTTTGATTGATGGCTTGGGGGCTCTTAGTCGTTTGACTGAGAGATTGATTGGGAGGAGAGTCGTCCCCCACAAATCTGCTGCAGCTTGGCTGGAGTGAGAGACTCAGAGCTTGGCAACCAGTGTTCTTCAATTTCTCAAGTATGACTCTCACCTTTATGATCCGACAAATTTTGTATAATTTGAGATATAGCATATGCAATATAGATGGAATGGTTCTTGCATTCAACTCTCTGGTTGAACTTGTATTACAATTCTAATTTTTTATTGTGTGTTCTGTAGACGACATGTTTTGACAAAAAAGAGTCTAAGAAGCTAGAGTGAATAAGATACATCAATATCCAAATTGTAGGCAGGGCAAAGGATGGGTTAATGTTATTACTTTTATACAAAATATCATTATCTTCGAGCCTAATGAAATATTCTTTATTACACTATAATTTCCCCTTCTGAGAATTTTCTTGGGAGAGAGACCAAAGATAAAACATGGAACTAAGTCCACAAGCAACCCTGACCCAATTGAACAATCAAAGCATCATATGGAACGCTCCTCAAAGTGAGGCGTCCACATGTCACACTAAGATTTATCCACACCTCGACGAGGTGATCCTTCCAAGCTAGCTATCTGCATGTCGAATGCTCCTCCTTTAATATGGTACACCCTCCAATCATTGGCTCATCAACACAAGCATTCCTCCTTGATGAATGTGCAAAGTGGCTTCGGTACCTTTACCGCTTTGCGCCCAACATCCAAGAGCTTAGAGCCCTCCTCCAAGGTGATTTCTCCATGTTACATAAGCACCCATGTTTCCCAACAAGTGTACCTCTCTTAAATCGATCCCCAGCTAATCATACACACAATAAGTACTACAACAAGAGCAAGTCAATCATTGTGCAACAAAGAGGGCAGGTGACCGCAAGCCCTCTGCTTTAGACCAAGTGCACCCCTAGCTAGGTGAAAACACTTCCAAAGAAATGGAAAGCGAACACTACCCCTTTGTGAGGAAAGGGCTTTCCTGAACACCAATTTTCTCCCTTAGTACCTCAATGCTCCTACAAGTTACAAATCCAAGTCTATCTTCATTTTGCAGTCAATGACCGATTCTTCCAAAGGTTTTGGAACTCTCTCCCTAAAATCAACTTCTTTTATCATGGAAACACGCCAACACTTCTCTGCAAAACAAGCTCACCAATGGAAGATGTCATTGAAACATGGTCAAGAAATGTCTTGGGTGAAGTAATTGCCCTAACTGAACTTTTAGGCACCCGTTCATGCTCCTATCAATCTCGTAATCTTCGAGTAAGCCAACTTAACTTCTAGCGAGCTGAAGTAGAGAGCAAGGAGGAAACATCCTTCCCTTGCCTCTCCTCGCCCAATTTTGGAGCTTGAACCTTCCTGTATTTCTGAATTCGATTCTTGAACAAAAAGCTTGCACATCTACTCAACATCGTCTTTTGTTGCCGTTAAATATAGATGCAGTACCTCAATTGTACCTGTGACTTGTAAGTTAGATGTCTATTTTGGTCTTGAAATCAGCAACCCATCCCCTCCAAATGTTTTAAAATTGTCTACCAAACATCAGTCTCCTCCATGATGCCATCACTCCACCCCTGTTTTTTAAAATAGGTATTCTCACCAATGGGAGAAGCCAGTGCAACATGCGTAGCAAACATCTTGGAAAAAATACTATCCCACATTGAAGTATTACGAGCATGTGGATGCTTGTATCCATCATGTAATATGTTAGGAATCCATCTCGACTTCTAGAGAGTTGGAGTATTAGGGTAGTATGGTGTTATCTTTCCCTTGCTGCTCTTCACCCATATTTGGATATAAAATCTTCTTTTATTCTCGGGTTAGATTCTGTAGTGACAACCCTTTTCTTCTTTCAATCTTTGAAGGGGATACCTCTCATCTTAAGAACCATGGGATACCTCTCATCTTAAGAACCATGCATCCTCCTTAATGTACACATGCTTGTTCACCATTGTTTACCTCTACGCTTGAATTTATATCGAGTAAGCCTTTGATGTCTCGTTGTATCCCACAAAACTACCTTAGATAGAGAAGGATTCCAAGTTAGTTCCCTTCTCATCTGAAACTGGAGTAAAAAAGACCTGAAAATGTGTTACCTTAGGTTCCTCGCCAGCAAATGCTTCCTTCTGTGACTTGTCCTTCAAGATCCTGCGAGTACATATGTTGAAAAAACATTGTTGTATTGCATGCTTATGTCCAAAGGCATTTGAGAAAATCCATTACATATATCAAGGTCTGGCAATGTCAACAATAGATATGTTTTGCCTCCAGCAACAACATCCTATCGAGGCACTGTCGACTCTGTACTTATCCCTGATTCCCCAAGAAAAAATCGATCTTTGTGGAGGTATGCTCACCTCCATTATCTAAATGAAACGGTTTGAGAATTTTCCCTTTGTGATCTTCAACCGAGGCCTTGAGTTGTCTAAATGTATGCAACTCCTGATCTGTATGCTTCATCAAATAAAATCCAGTTCATGTGAGAGGAATCATCAACGAAATTAACATAATATGCATATGTTGAAATTTTTCTGAATTGTAGTTTTAATGCAAAAACATAAAACTTTACCTCTATATCTAGTGGTTTCTCAAAGCTTTACCTTATAAATTTCAGCTTTACGGTTGTTATCAAATAGAATATAAAGCAATAGAAGAAGGACAACAATATTTCACTCTGTTACCAACTTATTTGTACCATAGTTGGGTTACCTGAAGAGCCGCCGGTTGATAGACTTGTTCGAAGTCTGATTCCAGTGTACCAGTTGATCCATCTTCATGTCTTGCCAATATTGGCTAGCCAGTTTTTTAGTTGAATAATTTTGACCATGGCCCCGTGGGGTTTGTAATAAAATGTGCTAGTAGGGTATTTTTGAGTGGTTCGGTCTCCTGAGACGTAGAATCTCAAATAAGGTATTCCAGGTAGTTTTTTGCCCTTGACAATTATGCTTTGCCTTCAGCTGAGTATAATTGACGAGGTTTTCTCCCGCTTCCTCCAAAGCTGGAATGCTTGATGTTGAATTCTGGCCCTTGGGGGGTTATTAGAGCCCAACTGAGTGTTATAAACCTACTAGGCATTATTTAGGTAGAGCATGGTCATGTCCTAAGTCATCTGGACATATAAAATTTGTTCGAAAAAATCTTTTTCGAATGGAGAATTTTTTTTAAATTTTTTAATTACTTTTCCTAAGTTTTTTGGATTAATTTTTCCATAAATTAAATGGAAAAAACCCATTTGTAATAAATCGGTCATCCGGACTCCGAATTCAGTGATTGAAGGCTCTAACCTTAAGCCAAAAATCATTCTTGATCGACCAGCCAGTCAGAACCAACTTTCAGATCATCGATCGGAAACATAATGCCTTTTTTCTCAAAAAAGTCAGTTTTGAGGAAAAATGAATTTTTATTAAAAAAATGATTATTTTGGAGAAAGTTAAAACTCTCCAAATTAATCCAAATTCGGCAAAAGAAAAGGCTAAATGACATCTCATGGAGCATTTATGATGTTTAGAGTTGTCATAACTCAGCTTTAGTCATCATTAAGTGAGCAATTAATTTATTATCAGTTAGCTGCTTTGTCATCTCTAGCTAAAGAATGAGATGGAGAGCACTCATTGGTCCGGTGATTTGATCGAGGTGAAGACTGAAGCTTGCACCATCAGTGGGCTTCCCAAACCTAGCGCAAGCTCCAGCCAGACCTAAAAGATGGGCTTAACTACATCCAGATGCCTCCTTTACCTATTCATGCCCCTCTCTCCTCATGAGGGCGTCATCACACGTGTGGGCTTAGGCTAGGCTTGGTTTCAGTGCTCAGGGTTGGAGTGGGGGCGCCTTGCCTAGGTGGAGGCCTCCCCTCACTCCCAGCTCTTCAATTTAGGTTTGGCTTTTCCGTTTGGTGTCCAGGCAGGTTAGGTTATGAGGTTTGCTTTTAGTGTTTTAGCACTCTCTCATTTGTTAAATAAAGGCTCCTTTAGCTCTATTGAGGGTGGATGATTGTGTTAGACACTGAGAGGGGGGGTGAATCAGTGTAAAGCAATTTTTACAACTTTTCTTAACTTGTCACACTTAACTACCAAATCATCATTCCATTATTCTGCCAATCTCATAATCATTTCATAAACTTCATCATTCACATATCATAGCATTTAAATCATCAAGAACCATAACACAAAAGAACACAACACCATATAATTTTGTAATCTTTTTATATTAGTTTTGGTCCGGCTACAACCGTTAGGTAAAATCAGCACCTACTGATATGAAGAGCATCTACTTTGCATCCAGGACGCTGCCTGGTTTTCTTAGACCCTCCTAAGAAGGGTTTGAGGTATCCTAACCTCAGAAGCAAGACAAGCTTGCTTTTACAATATAGTATACTTGTGTTACCATACTCATATCATCATACAAGAAATCTCTGTCACATTATCAACGCTGCTCATCACATCAATTCTGCTGTAACACTGCTCATCATTACTACTGCTGGCCATCTACTGCTGCAAAAAATTCTTTACTGTTGCTCTCATCAGTTGTTCATCATCCTTCTGTCAGGCAGACCATAACCATGAATACATCAAATTGCTGTCAGCATCATCATCATATCAATCTGCTCATCATCTGTCACTAGTCATGTCACAACCCACTTTAGAGGCGGTAACTGTCAAGTCAACTCAATTGTGTCTATCAAGTCCATCCACTGTCACCATCCTTTCAGCTGTCAAATCATTGCAAACTGTCAAATCAATGTTACTGCCAATGTCAAATCAAACTATGTTATTGACAAAGACTGTCAATGTCATCAAGCTATCAATCATGAAGAGGATTACTCATATACTGCTTATGCAAGTCTGGTCACATACAATTTCCCTGCTGCTCTAAGATGTGTCATACATCATACTTCAGTAGAGATCCACCTTTGTCCATAGTTCATCATAATGAACTTCACAATGATCTTTGAAAGAAGAATACCTCTGGCTACTTATAAGCTTGGATATGCATATAATTAAGCCTTTACATAATAAAAGATAGTCATACCTTGATCAGACTTTGTGTTACCATGTTGATCAGAGAATTTAACCATAACTTCTGTAGGTCGAGAGAATTCTTCTTGACTTACCTTCAACACATGTCTTAAGTCCTGTGTCTACAAAAATTTGATCTTCTTTTAATGCCTATTGACTAGATTAGGTGCTTAGATTTACTGCTTTGAAGACGTACGTTTAACAACTTCAGTCCACTGAAGATTAGAGCTTGATATTTCACTTCTGCTCTAGTTAACATACCTTCATCACAGTACTTCAATTTCTGCCTTGACTGTGTATTCCAGTCATCATCCTAAGGCAGTCATCAAGGATTTGTTTATACCAATGCACTGCTCATTGTTCATACACAGGAATTCAAGAATCTCTTCATACCAATACTTCAAGAATCCTTTTAGGCCAAAACTTCAAGGATCTGTTCAGGTATACTGATACTAGTCAAAATCTTGCTTCATATATATTCTGCCAAGATAAAATACTTACTCGTTTGCTGGTTATGCCAATCATCAAGAGGTCTTCTCAATACGATGTTGCATTTTTCAGTCAACAAGAGGTTTTCTTCCAATGTAAATAGTCTATCATACTATCAAACCATGTTACTGCTTGCCAGGGTATTACTGCTCAAGCATCATCATCAAAGGTGTCATCAATCAAGTGTTCAAGCACTGCTGCTTATCCCAACTTATCAAAAATCTGTTCAAGTCATCAAAAGGTTTGCTCATCTCAAGTCATCTTGCAATTGTTATGTTGGATCATGTCATTGTTGTCATTTATCATGTCACAGTTAACACAGCTATTCCTCTATTCTTCAGTTTGGTAGCTTTAGGATGTCTTAAGACTATGCCACAACAACTTTATATAGGCATCAAACTTTCACTCTAGCTCACTGGATCTTTAGATATTATGTTGTAGCTTCTCAAGTTTTACTTGATCTCTGATCCTTTTCAACAGAACTTGAGCAAAGTGAACATACCTCTTACTTAGCAGCCTTGAGAAGATGAATTAGCATGCCTTTCAAACTGATGTCTGCAACTTGTGTGTCTCCAACATGACTGACATTGAACTTGACTTGCCTCAGCGAATTTAGAGTTGCAATCAGAAAATATGTCGCAGCTATAACTGTGGCTACTTTTACTCCTTCAATGTACTGCTGCTATAGCATATCATATAGATATGAGATGTGTGTGTCCGACTTCTATCGTGGCTGCTTTTTATCAGTTCTTCTTCAATCAAAACTTTAGATTTCAGGAGGTTGTACTATGGCTGCTTGAGATCAGAGAGAGATCATACTATTGTGGCCGAGGTCAAAGATAGGATTAACTTCAAACATGTACATAGTAGCTGCCTGTGAATTCTCTGTCTAATCCTCTTCCTGTGGCTGCCTCAGTCGTTTCGCATTTATTGCTGTTGTTCTTCTTCAGTCTACTATCACCCTCATGTAAGCTTTCAACAATTGCTTTCCCAGCAAAAAATCCACGTCCAAGATCTGTGTACTGCTGCTGCTACACACTTCATCCTCCACTGCGGTTGCCTCAGTGTAATACCCGAGTTCAGAGCTGCTACTTGCTCACCTCAGTCAATTCTGCCACGAAAATTTCCTCAGTTCAGTAGTCCACCCAAAAACTCAGTGTTATGGGAGCCCTACTAGGGCATCAACACCTCCATGGAAGCCTTACTAGGGCATGTTCAGACCCTTGGTTGGCTAGTTCAGACCTTAGTAGGCTTAGAACAAACTTCGGCTGCCCTTCTAGGGCAAGGTCAGACCTTCGGTTGTGGGAGAGGACTACTGTACAAAAAAAATTGGAATTGTCACCTCAAAAAAAATTCTTCCTGTGGAAAACTCGGGTCCTTCTCTGCTGCTGCGAGTTGTCTACCTCAGTTCTCTTGCCTCAGTCCACGAGTTGCTCCTAGCTGCTGCAAATTTCCTCAGGGCTCCACTGAAATTTACCTTACAAAAATGAAGATTTGTGATCGTATTTATACTAAATCTCCTCCATAATTTTGGGGCCGACTTGCTATTTTTAAATTGACTTTGGAGCCAACTCAGCAAATTAAAATTTTAAATTAAATATTAATACTTTGGAGCCGACTACTTCAAAGCATTTTCAAGGTTTCTTTAAGCCACTTCAAGGGCTGTTCAATGCTTCATCAAGGCATCTTCAAGGGCTCTTTCCAACAATCCATTGATTCTATCAATACAAGGGCTTCCACCTCAAGCCAAGGGCATCCACCACATGCCAGAGACCATATAAGGTCATCACCATCATAATACATGCAAGGATTCCATGACCTTTTCAACGAATGACACAAGGGGATCAAGTGCAAGCACTAGGACCAACCAATGCATCAAGGACTTCATCAAAGTGCCATCATGCCACCATATAAGTGGACTCCATGACATTTGCAAGGGCATCATGGTCTTCATCAGGGATTCCAAGACTTCATGGGCTTCTTCAACGTCTACCAGGGCTTCAAGACCATCTCTAGGGTCTTTTGCATCATCTGCTGGGTCTTCAACATCTTCAGCAAAGTGGTGGCATCAAAATCCAAGTGTGTGGGTACAAGGACCTTGTCAACTAGGTACAAGGTGCTTCAAGGCACAAACCCACTCTGTAAGGGATCAAGGCACTGCAAGTGGGACTTGGTGGCATCAATGACATCCCGTGGGGCCACTGCAAGTCCATGTTGGCATCAATGACAATTTCATCAACAATCTCCCCCTTTGTCATTGATGACAACAACTCATGCTCCCGCTATGAGCATGCTCCCCATTTGTCTTCATCTCTCCCTTTGTTTTCATTTCTCCCCCTTTGGCATCAATGGCAAAGGGTGTCCACATACCTGTGTCCGAAGTCTCTGATCACTACTCACTGGAATTTGCTCCCCCTTTCAATATGCACGATCGTAGGACCTGTCTGTATGCCTGGAGTAACCATCCTTTCTCCTTTGAGTTCATTCTCCAGCCTCATGAACTCAAAGTGTGTTAAGGTCTTTGAGAGACCTTACACTTGGCTTGCCGTATGGCAGCCATCCTCCCTGCTCTGATCAACCTCTCCTGTTTGCAACTGCTTTGTCTTCCTCATCCATACTTGCTTCTTGGCATCTGTCCTTTGAGCATTTGTTCCTTCATTTGTACTGGCTTTCCTTGATGAGTTGTCTACGTAACTTCTCAAGGATTGTTTTCGTGTACTCCAACAATCTTGAGCTTTGTGCCCAAGGCCACTGCAGCTATAACACCTCATCGTACGACAATGTGAAGCAATGTGACCAACATCTGACTGAGTTGTTGGAGCTTCCAAAACTTGTTTGATCAACTTCATTTCTCCATACTTGAGAGTGTCCTTGATTGTAGACATTTGTCTTCTGATCTTCAAATCTTCTTGCTGATGTATATGGAGTACTCCTTCTTGGTTGACTTCTTTGACTGGCACATTCATGTGCTTTGTGTCCAAACACACTGTAGGTGTAGCATCTCAATGTGTCACATGTGGCAGCAACATGTCCTATTTGTTTACATGTCTAACATCTAACTGAGACATTGGGGCTTCCAGCACTTCTTCTTTCATAGAATCTACAATCCATAGCGTTATGACCAAAGTTAGAACAAACATAACAATAACCATTGAAGCTACTTTCATACCTGGGTCTCGTAGTTGTTTCCTTTATGACGTTGCTTTGATGAACAGATCTAACTCTTTGTTTCATCTTTGAACTTCCAAAATCCTTGTTGTCATGTGCAGGTGCCTGGGGAGCAGCTTTGGACGTTGATGGACCTGCTTCTGGAGTCTTCAAAGACCAAGTGTCATCTTCAGATTTTTCTTTGTTCTTCTTGTAACCAAGACCAGTTTTGTCGAGTGGAGATCTTTGGCAATCTAAGATCTTATCTAGGACAATTGAACTGTCCTGGAGCTTGACCAAGGCTTTGTTCTTCTTATCTTTCTTCCTGAGACCAACTACCTCCAATTCCAACTTCTGGACTGTCTCCTCCTTTTCTTCTAGCTGACTCTTCAAGATTTCTTCTGTCCTCTTGGTTTCCTCCAGCTGAGTCTTCAGATCATGATTGACCTCTCTAGTTCTTTCAAGCTCTTGAGTAGGCTTTTCTGATTCTTCCTTTTGACTGATCAATTCAGTCTTTAAATGTTCAACTTCAGCATCCTTGTCTTTCATTTGATCTCGCAACTCTTTGTCCTTGTCTTTGAGCTTTAGAAGCAACACTTTCATTGACATGGTCTTCTGCTGATATTCATTCAAAGAGTCCAAGATTTCCTTTTTGAACTTCGTGAAATCACTCTGGTTTAGATTTACTGTGTTTAGGAACCAATTGGCTCTAAGATCAATATTTAGCAACGTGAGATGTATCTGATGTGCGGTCTTTGATAGCCTTTCATCATCTTCTGCAAGAACCTTCTCAATTTCATCACACAAGCTATCATTACAATCACAAGGGTCCATACCTTTACTAGAGTCCTCTTGTTTTTCTTCTTCTTGATTTAGCTCTTCTAGGGGCTTGTCTTCTGATTTCGGATTTGTCTTTCCGGGTTCTGGTCTTTCCTTCTGATACTCACTCTCTAGCTTGAACCATAGTTCTTTTGCTGAAGTGTACTCTCCTACACTTTCCTTCACTGAGCTGGGAAGGCCATCCATGAGGAACTTCAAGGCTGTAGTGTTGTCCTTCTTCGCTTCCTTCTGTGCAGCTGGTTTTCCTTTCTTGTTTGATGGAGCAGGTGGATTGATGACAATTTCCCAAATACCAAACTTCTTCAGATAAGCCTTCGTTTTGCTCCTCCAACTAAAATAATCTGTAATATCAAGTATAGGCACCTCATTGCTTGATGACTCTTTCTTTTCCTACATTGTGTCTAGGGATCTCCTTCAAGCTTGCTGGGCTTGTGATGAAGGCTGGCTCTGATACCAATTGTTAGACACTGAGAGGAGGGGTGAATCAGTGTAAAGCAATTTTTACAACTTTTCTTAACTTGTCACACTTAACTACCAAATCATCATTCCATTATTTTGCCAATCTCATAATCATTTCATAAACTTCATGATTCACATATCATAGCATTTAAATCATCAAGAACCATAACACAAAAGAACACAACACCATATAATTTTGTAATCTTTTTATATTAGTTTTGGTCCGGCTACAACCGTTAGGTAAAATCAACACCTACTGATATGAAGAGCACCTACTCTGCATCCAGGACCCTGCCTGGTTTTCTTAGACCCTGCTAAGAAGGGTTTGAGGTATCATAACCTCAGAAGCAACACAAGCTTGCTTTTACAATACAGTATACTTGTGTTACCATACTCATATCATCATACAAGAAATCTCTGTCACATTATCAACGCTGCTCATCACATCAATTCTGCTGTAACACTGCTCATCATTACTACTGCTGGCCATCTACTGCTGCAAAAAATTCTTTACTGCTGCTCTCATCAGTTGTTCATCATCCTTCTGTTAGGCAGACCATAACCATGAATACATCAAATTGCTGTCAGCATCATCATCATATCAATCTGCTCATCATCTGTCACTAGTCATGTCACAACCCACTTCAGAGGCTGTAACTGTCAAGTCAACTCAATTGTGTCTATCAAGTCCATCCACCGTCACCATCCTTTTAGCTATCAAATCATTGCAAACTGTCAAATCAATGTTACTGCCAATCTCAAATCAAACTATGTTATTGACAAAGACTGTCAGTGTCATCAAGTTATCAATCATGAAGAGGATTACTCATATACTGCTTATGCAAGTCTGGTCACATACAATTTCCCTGCTGCTCTAAGATGTGTCATACATCATACTTCAGTAGAGATCCACCTTTGTCCATAGTTCATCATAATGAACTTCACAATGATCTTTGAAATAAGAATACCTTTGGCTACCTATAAGCTTGGATATGCATATAATTAAGCCTTTACATAATCAAAGATAGTCATACCTTGATCAGACTTTGTGTTACCATGTTGATCAGAGAATTTAACCATAACTTCTGTAGGCCGAGAGAATTCTTCTTGACTTACCTTCAACACATGTCTTAGACCTATGTCTACAAAAATTTGATCTTCTTTTAATGCCTATTGACTAGATTAGGTGCTTAGATTTACTGCTTTGAAGACGTACCTTTAACAGCTTCAGTCCACTGAAGATTAGAGCTTGATATTTCACTTCTGCTCTAGTTAACATACCTTCATCACAGTACTTCAATTTCTGCCTTGACTGTGTATTCCAGTCATCATCCTAGGGCAGTCATCAAGGATTTGTTTATACCAATGCACTGCTCATTGTTCATACACAGGAATTCAAGAATCTCTTCATACCAATACTTCAAGAATCCTTTTAGGCCAAAACTTCAAGGATCTGTTCAGGTATACTGATACTAGTCAAAATATTGCTTCATATATATTCTGCCAAGATAAAATACTTACTCGTTTGCTAGTTATGCCAATCATCAAGAGGTCTTCTCAATACGATGTTGCATTTTCCAGTCAACAAGAGGTTTTCTTCCAATGTAAATAGTCTATCATACTATCAAACCATGTTACTGCTTGCTAGGGTATTACTGCTCAAGCATCATCATCAAAGGTGTCATCAATCAAGTGTTCAAGCACTGTTGCTATTGATTTGCTGCTTATCCCAACTTATCAAAAATCTGTTCAAGTCAACAAAAGGTCTGCTCATCTCAAGTCATCTTGCCATTGTTATGTTGGATCATGTCATTGTTGTCATTTATCATGTCACAGTTAACATAGCTATTCCTCTCTTCTTCAGTTTGGTAGCTTTAGGATGTCTTAAGACTATGCCACAAAACTTTATATAGGCATCAAACTTTCACTGTAGCTCACTGGATCTTTAAATATTATGTTGTAGCTTCTCAAGTTTTATTTGATCCATCATTTTGGAGGAAAGAAGCTTGCTGGTTTCTCACTTTTCATGACAAGTTAAGAGGGAAAGTTGGTAAAAATTTAAAGAATTAAGCTGCAAAAAACCTTCTTTTGTTCCTCTCCTTAAACCCCTTTCTACAAGTTACTTTTCGTTGCCCTTTTTACCTCTTCTTCATCGCTGCCCCGTTATTACTCTCTTTTACCTTCCCTTTTCTTCTTTTTGGACAGCCCTAGTATGCCCTAGTCTTCCTTCCTTTTTTGCCTCTTTTTGCCCTAGTTTTTAGGCTTTCTTCAACCTTGTTATTGGCATTTTTGGTCACTTTTTGTTCGCTGTCCTGTTTTGTATTGCTTATGACAGCCATTTGTTTTCTCTTTCGCTGCCCCGTTTTCTTCGATTTTTACCATCCTTTAGCTTCTTAGTTGGCTGCCCTATTCTTCCCTTTCTTTGGTTTTGACTTTCTCTTGGTTTTCTTGCCTTCTCTCCCTCATCTTCTTTTGTTTCAGCCCTCTTTTCCTTTGTTCTTTTGGCTCTCTTTCAAACTTCTTCTCTCTTCCCTTTTCACAGGTTTCAGAAAGATCTTCAAGCAAAAGTCAAAAGCACTCTCCTTTGTTACAAGTTATAATATTAGTAGAGTTGTTTTGCTTTCATCTGAAAAGTCCTTTCAAGGATTAAAATCCATAAGTCACATTGTATAAATTTTAATAAAGATCTTTTGTTTGAGTGGGGTTTTTAAGTCCCCACTCTCATCCTCCCTAAAGAGGATTGTGTTGTGTTCATTGTTTACATTCTTAGGTTAGATGTTGATTTTGTCTCATTATAATTACGTCTTTTTGTTAGAATTTTAATTGACAATCTATCACACCTAATGCATTGAATGAGTTGATTACTTCAAGTTCAAATCATTTATCTTTCTAAGTGAATCAATTGTTTAAATCTCTTGAATCTCACCATAAGGTGGATTAAGAGTGCTCTGTATCGGAGAGTTTAATCAACTAATTTCATCTTGTGCTTGTTTAATCAATTAATTCTTAAGACTCTTGAACTTGCAGAAACACAAGTCAAGAGCACTCTCTATCGGAGAGCATCTCTAGCATTGCATCATCCTTGCATTAGTGTCATATAGATTAGATAAGACTCTTGAACCTTCGTCATAAGACAAGGTCAAGTGCACTCTCTGTTGGAGAGTCTAATTAATTAACCTAATAAAACCTTCAACACACCCACTCCTTTAATTAATTAACTCCTTCCCCTCCTTGCCGGAGTATGCTCTGATCGATCCCAGATCGGAATACCCAGAAACGACACTGGATCTTTAAACCCTACAAGAGTAACTTAATTAAAACTTTTTCCCCATAACCAACGCAACGACGTTGTTTTGTTTAAATACCGAGGCATGTGGGCAAATTCCAAGTGTGGGTGCCGGGCTACCCAATTTGGGCACAGGTAGTTAAGTTATTGAACACTTACCTGTGGTCTTCAAACGGAGCCACTGAAGGTATTTCCAGTTAGGACATCCAGCTACCGTAAGCAAAGATCACCAGTGAATGTTAGGTTTTGCAAGTGCTCTTGGTAGGTTTTAAAAGAGCACTTGCAAAACCTAACATTCACTGGCTTCATTTTTTGGATTCACATCATATTTAGACTTGAAGCATCTCTGATAAGTTGACTCCATAGGCACTGGTTCTATCTTTTACGCACTATTGATAATCTGGGCCATTTGTCCATTGGATGTTTTGATTATAAGTTATATCATTTCGTGAGTTCTCAAATTATTGTTTATCTTTTAATTCTTGTGATAGCAACATGGATTGCTTTGTCTTGTGTTTAGAATTCACAATAAACAAACATATTTCATCATAATAACTCATAAACAACACCCATCCGCATCCAAAACATCTAAAACTTAACTTAAACATTGAGCCATAGAAAACTCTTTGTTAGGTACTACCCCCTTGGCTTCGTTAGGAGTTAGCCTAAACGGAGGAGCTAGGAGTAGGTGACAGTACTTAGCTTTGTGCTTGCCCCCAAGGTCACACCTCTCCCACATTCTCAAGTGAGGAGACAACTTTCAATTGATTTCTGCTGCCGGTGTGCAATCGATAGACAACATCTTTTGGCGCCGTTACCGGGGACAAATCTTTTTGTTCCTGGACGACCTTTGTTTCTTTTAGTTTTTTACCTTTTTCCCTTTTTGGTAGATTTTTAGTCCAATCACTCTCTGAAATTAGACTTAAGTCCATCTGGCGACTCCACTGTCAGTTAACACCTCAAGGTATTCGACTAGAAGAAACTCTGAAGGTTTGTTCAATTTCATCCCTGACCCTGAAAAGGTCTATAGGAGGAGGCTGAACAAACTAGCTTCTCGTAGGATCCTTGCATAACTTGGATCTGAGTCTGTTTTAAACATCCATCTTTTATTTCTAGAAAACTTAGAAAATTTACAAAACAATAACTGTTTCCTTAACACAATGGGTGAGCTTTTTACTCAATTCAACTTTGCTCAGATAGCAGGTCATCCTCATGATATCCCTGACAAAGCTATCGACAAACTTACGACGTATAATGGCACTGATGCCTCCGTCTTTGCTGAGCAGCATATCAGAATTTTCACCAGACACTGTGGTGCCCATGTCAGGGGTACTGATAGGCATGAAGATGTATACATGACCTTGTTTGCCTTGTCTTTGGACGGCAAGGCTGGCAATTGGTATGACAATTTGCTGGACAACTCTTTCACCACCTTAGCGGACTTCAAGATTGCTTTCCTTGGAAAGTTTGGCAGCAAAAAGGAGCCTAGACATCTAGTAGCGGCTTTGACCTGCATAAAGAAATCCGAAACTGAAACAATGGACGAATTCAACAACAGGTTCACTGAATTAGCAAATTCCATCCCTGCCACTTACTTTCCTCCAGCAGCTTCTGTTTTGGACTATTACATCGAAGCTTTAAGTGGTAAAATCCAATACCAGATAAGAGATAAGGAGCCGGCTACTTTACTTCTAGCTCAGGGTTTGGCTGTCAAAATTGATAAGAATCTGCAGTCATCTGGTGAATCTAACCTCCACAGTTATTCAAGGTCTTCAACTCCGTTGAAAATTAATGAACCAAAAGACAAGGATCCTTTATCAGCTATGAAGGATGCTTATGAAAAACAAATGATGGAGATGAAGAAAAATATGGAGGAGGCAGAACGGAAACACTTAGCACAGTTGAAGGAAATTCAAAATAGGGTGATCACGATGGAAAGAACTCAAACTCAGTCCGCTTCTAGAACCTTTCCTGCCAAGCCAACTTGGCAAAGAAAGCCTCCCAACCATGAGCAAAGGCCTCCCCATCAGCTAGAGGCCACTAACATGGTTGAGCAGTATAAACCATTTTGCAGAGCATGCAGAGATTTCCATGAGGAATCTGGCTGCCACTATGCGTGCTATGTTTAGGTGCATGGTCACCCTGAAGGTTGCGATCCGAATACATCGACAAGCGAGCCTGATTTTATCAATAACATAGATAACATCCCTAACATCCCGATAGGAAATTGGCCACAGGCCCATCGTTATGAAAAGAAAGTTGACAACCTAACTTAGTACTATGGTGAGATGCCTTCAGTCGAGCAGATCAACAATACTCAGAACTTCAAAGGGATAACTTATCAAAGCAAGGGGTCTTCTGCACAGAATATTCCTAAGGTAATAGCTCCTAATCCTCCCAAAGAAGTTGAAACAAAAGAAATTGTTGATTTAAGTTTTAACTTAGGTAATTGGTTAGCGAATACAAAAGTCCCTGTTCCAGTCCTTGAATTATGCAAAATCCCTGGCCAAAGAGAGAGACTTTTAAAAATCCTAGAGCCTCAGAGTAATGTTGATCCTCAAGGTGAAGAAAGTTCTTCAGGTCCTTTAAATCCCATTACCCCTAAAAAGGTCACTTTTTCTGATACTGTGGAGCGAACTTCAAATAATGTCTTTGCCGATCCACCTATAGTTTTACATACTAGGGAACCAAGAAAAGAAGATCATCCCCCTTTCTATGTATCATTGATGATGGGTGATCTTCTTCTACACAATTGTATGTTAGACTCAGGATCTAGTTCCAGTATCATAACCAAAAAAGTCATGCAACAACTTGACTTAAGAACCACGAGGCCATACCAGAATGTATGTGCCATGGACTCTAGACCGGTTAAGGTTGAAGGGATGATTGAGAACCAGTTAGTCAAATTGGCCAAGTATCCAGATATCCAGATCACAATGGACATTCTGGTTATTGATGTTCCGGACAAATGGGGTATGTTGCTTTCTAGGAAATGGGGTGCCACTTTGGGAGGATCAATCCAGATGGATTGGGTCTATGCCACCGTACCAGTGTCAGAGTTTTCACTTGTTAAGTTGTATTCCAAGAAAGAAAAAAGACACCATGTTGAAAACCCTGAAAAACCAATGAATGAGTATGCTTACCACACTGATGAAAATGGTTCATATCAAATCAACTCCACCTTTTTGGAACCCATCCAAGAAGAGATGAAGACCAAAAAACTTAGTGAGTTGTGGAGAATGAATTTTGATGGTGCCTACTCTACAACGGGAAAGGGGGCTGGTGTTGTCATTGTTTCACCAGAGGGTAAGGTTTTCAACTTTGCTTTCAGATTGGAATTCGAAGCAACTAACAATGTGGCGGAGTATGAGGCACTTCTACCCGGGTATTGAGATTGCCAAGGACATGGGGATTAAGTTGCTTGATATTAAAGGTGACTTTGATTTAATTGTCCAACAGGTTAAGGGTCAATTTGCATGTAAGTGTTAAAGACTTAAGAAATATAGAAATGCAATCTGGGATACGATGGAATTCTTTGATGCCCTTAACATAGAAGCAGTCCCTAGAGATCAGAATAGTGCCTCCGATAAGCTTGTAGTTTCAAT
Organism: Pseudotsuga menziesii; assembly: GCA_001517045.1. NCBI lineage: Eukaryota > Viridiplantae > Streptophyta > Pinopsida > Pinales > Pinaceae > Pseudotsuga > Pseudotsuga menziesii. Next base: position 515 of record LPNX010325949.1, on the reverse strand, counting down.
GTCAACTCTTCAGCCATCAGATGAGATGTTAGAGGGGGATTGTCATTTAGAGATTAACTTCAGACCTTCTGTTCCTGATAATGTTGAACATTGGTAGGTCTTCAAAGACGATGAGCAGATTTTGAGATTCATTCATAATGTCGATGAATTCCTTAATTTTAAAGTAAATGATCAGGAAGAAAATAAAGAATATTATGAGAAGGTGACCAGTTTAACAATCCTGTCCCACGTGGTCTAGTTGCATTAGAAAACATCTTTGACAGACACTACAGAAGAAAAAGCAATGTTGAGCAGATAAAACCAGGAGATTACATTGAAATCAACATTGAGACGGAAACAAAACCTAAAATTATAAAAATTGGAAAAAGGTACTTCTGAAAAAGAAAGGAATAGGCTCATAAACTTGGTCAAAGAGCATAGGGATGTATTTGCCTTTACTTATGACGAGCTCAAAGCTTATAGGGAAGATGTATTTCAACATACTATTCCCCTAAAGCCAGAATGTCAAAAAGGCA
>LPNX010325931.1:455311-550465 GCA_001517045.1 Pseudotsuga menziesii | reverse complement strand
GAATTACTAAGACATGATTGCAACATCAATTCAGAGCAGGTGAAAAAGCTAGGCCCTGGCGTCCTCAGTAATACAGCAAATGCTGGGATCAACCCAGAATTCCCACTGGACTTCTTTGAAAAGACAAGCTGCATTACTACTGATATTAAGCTAGGAGGTGATGTTATTCATAACAGTGATTCAGAAGGTCTTAAGCTTAATTTAGCATCAGAAGAAGGATTCTTAGAGAGCCCCAGCCCTACTGGATTTAAGGTTTGTGCACATATTCTTCAATCATAATTTTTGCTTTGATAATTAAATCATAGTTTGGCTTGTTCTGGTGTAGTTCTTGTTTTTCCATTGAAGGGGAATTCCTTTAATGTTACTATAGGATTAATGAAAGTTTTTGTAAAAGTAGGCATATGAGCAGATTATGGTTGAGAGCTATTGGTTAATTTGCCTATGATTGCATATTTGCAGATAATTGTGTTCAATTCAAATCCAGACATCGTAATGGTGATTTTTTTTTAAAAATCCGTCGAATAGCCGTCACTTAAGCGACGGCTTGTAGGTGATTTTTTTCATAATCCGTCAGATAGCCGTCGCTTAAGCGACGGCCTGTAGGTGATTTTTTTTTTTTAAATTCAATACCGTCTCTTAACCAACGTTTAAGTTTTCATAATCCGTCGGATAGCCGTCGCTTAAGCGACGGCCTGTAGGTGATTTTTTTTTTAAATTCAATATCGTCTCTTAACCGACGTTTAAGTTTTCATAATCCAACGGATAGCCGTCGGTTAAGCGACGGCTTGTAGCGATTTTTTTTTTTAAATTCAATACCGTCGCTTAACCGGCGTTTAAGTTTTCATAATCCGTCGAATAGTCGCCGGTTAAGCGACGCGTGTTTAAAGTTTAGTATGAATTAGATGTCGGATAACCGACAATTTACATTTAATCGACGGTAAACTTGGCTGTCGCTTCACCGACGGATTGGAGAGATGTCGGATAACTGACGAAAAATCCACCGATGCTTAAAAAAAATCATAGTGTCGTACATGTGACAAGGAAGTGTCGAAAATCCGACAATACGGCCGTCGGATTTTTGGTCGAAATGTAGTTGTGTTAGAACATGCGCTAGAATGTTACAACCTCGCAGAAGAACCAAGTGATGAGGATGAGAATCCTCGCAGTATCAACATTCCAGAGTCAGAAGGGATTCGCGAAGTTGATGGACCAAAGCTAGACATTCCAGCTGTCTCAGAGCCTATTAAGATTAAAAAGATCAATATTGGCACAGAAACAAAACCAAAGTTTGCCTCTATTGGAGACTATTGGGATGATGAAACAGTAGGACACATCGTAGATTTGTTACATGAATATCAGGACTTATTTCCCACTAAGTTTACAGAGATGAAGGGAATAGTAGGAGACTTGGGAGTCATGAGGATACCTTTGAAAGAGGATGCTAGGCCAGTTAAGCAGCGTCCATACAGATTAAATCCTCGTTATAAAGAAAAAGTTAAGGATGAGATTGATAAGATGCTAGCAACAGGCATCATTGAGCCAGTAGAAGAGAGCGAATGGGTTAGTCCCATGGTTGTGCAGAAAAAGAAAACTAAAGGAGAAATCAGAATTTGTGTCGATTTGCGCAAACTCAATGACGCATCGCTTCATGACCCATTTTCGACACCTTTTACTGATGAAGTTTTAGACAATGTAGGAGGACAAGAGATCTACTCATTCACTGATGGCTTTTCAGGCTATCACCAGATAAGAATCCATCCAGCGGATCGATATAAGACCACCTTTGCGACAGAATGGGGCTCATTCCAGTATACGGTAATGCCCTTTGGTCTTAAAAATGCACCAGCTATTTTTTCGAGAGTAGTAGTTGCTGTCTTTAAGTAATACGTCCATAAATTCTTAGAAGTCTATTTTGACGATTGGACTGTATTTGGATTAATCAAAAAGCATATAGGAGATTTAAGGCTCATGTTAGAGAAATGTAGGCAATATCATATTTCTCTTAACTTGAAGAAATGTATATTCTGCGTACCATTTGGTATTTTGTTGGGTCATATTGTTTGCAGACAATGCTTGACGGTAGATCCCGCAAAGATTGCCATCATTGTAAATCTCCCAGCACCCAACTCAGTCAAGCAATTGAGGACAGTGCTTGGTCATACAGGGTATTATAGAAAATTCATCAAAGGCTATGCAAAGATCACAGCACCTATGGAAAAGCTGTTAAAGAAAGACGTGAAATTCCTATGGAATGAGGAATGCCAGCAAAGTTTAGACACTCTTAAAGAAAAGATGGTCACAGCACCCATCTTAGTATTTCCAGATTGGAATAAGCCATTTCATGTACATGTGGATGCATCTGGCATCGCAATGGGGATTGTCTTAACACAACCAGGAGAAGGGGGTATCAATCACCCTATCGCGTACTCAAGCAGAAAGTTATCTACCGCAGAAAAGAACTACACCGCCACAGAAAGAGAAGGATTAGCTATGGTATATGCCCTATAGAAGTTCAGGCACTACCTGTTGGGTGCCGCATTCAAGATGTTCACTGACCATTCCGCTTTAAAGTACTTGGTCAATAAGCCAGTGTTAGGGGGAAGGATCTGCAGATGGTTACTCCTATTTCAGGAGTATGAATTTGAAATTATTGTAAAACCAGGAAGATTAAATGCCGGACCCGATCACCTGTCACGAATAGACTCGGGAGAAGAACCAAGTAATATAGAGGATAATTTTCCAGATGCGCAATTGTTTTCTATCCAGATCACAGATGAGTATTACGCAGATATTATTCACTTTCTCACTACAGGGTGGGCACCAGTTGAGTTTACTAAGCAGCGAAAGAAACAGTTAGTTGTTAAAGCAGCAGACTTCACTTTGATCGCAGGACATTTATATAAGTTAGGTCCAGATGAAGTCCTGCGCAGATGCATTATGCCGCACGAGAAAGAGGCCATTATCAGAGAAGCACATTCAGGTACCACAGGAGATCATTTCGCAAGAAAGCCGACTGTGCAGAAAATTCTAGCCGTAGGATTATGGTGGCCTACTTTGCATAAAGACACTAAGGAGTTTTGCAGATGCTGCAATATCTGCCAGAGGGTAGGAAAACCTTCGCGGAGAGATGAAATGCCGCTGCGGCCACAGATTATGCTGTGGGCATTTGACAAATGGGCTATAGATTTCGTGGGTCCTATCAACCCACCAGGAAAATGAACTGGTACGAGATACATCATCACAGGAACAGAATACCTCACCAGGTGGGCAGAGGCCAAAGCAGTAACGAATTGTGATGCTGCTACAGCTGCACAGTTCATTTTTGAAAACATCATAAGTAGATTTGGATGTCCAGCAATTTTGATGAGTGATCAAGGCACACACTTTCTGAATCGCACTATTCAGGCCTTGACGGAGGAATTTCAGATACAACACCATAAGAGCACTCCCTACCACCCACAAGCTAATGGTACGGTGGAGGATTTTAACAAGATTCTAGAAAATGCTCTTACTAAGATCTGTAACAACCAAAGAGATTATTGGGACCTCAGGTTTAATGCTGTATTATGGGCTTATAGGACTACATGCAAGAAACTTACAGGACACGCACCTTTCAGCTTGGTGTATGGACAAGAGGTTGTTATGCCTATGGAATATATTATTCCCAGTTTAAGAATTGCTCAAATTACCGAGATCGTTGATACATATACGATGAATGAAAGATTAGCACAGCTGCTTGCCTTAGAAGAAGACAGATTCATCGTAGGATTTCATCAAAAAGTGCAGAAGGCACGAGAAAAAGCTTGGCATGACAGGCACATCAAGAGCAAGATTTTTCAGACAGGAGACCTAGTGCTCCTTTATGACAGCAAGTTTGTTAAGTTTCCAGGGAAGTTCAAAACACATTGGTTGGGGCCATATCAGATTCAGCAAGTCACAGAAGGAGGTGCCGTTCAACTCAGTAAACTAAACGGGGAGCTTGTTCCTACTTTGATTAATGGCAGTAGGCTTAAGCTTTATAGTGATAGCCACTCCACCTTTCGAACCTAACTCAGAGCAGAAGGTGGTGCAGATGTCTAGTGTAGTTGAAAGGAGGCATCGCACCCATAATTAGTCTACACCAAAAAAAAAAAAGTTCTAAGTAGGAGGAATCGCAGCAGGACAGTTTATTTTGTGCAAGTCATAGGACACTTGCGGAGCTTTTGGAACGTTGCGGAGTCTCACGCCAACTTGACGATGCGGTGTGACATCGCAGCAAGGCGATGTCCCCCGTGCCACGAAGACAATTTTGAAAAAGGAAAGAGGGCCAGTCACTTCGCCTTCTGACAAGTAATTAATCGAGATATGACAGGTATACGTTGCCCTAGATTTGGAAACAGTACAGTGATTGTCCTAGATTTGGTAAATCTTGGTCGAGACCGGCGCTTACACACAATTTTCAAGGGAGATTTGATCGGATTTTCAGCAATTAATGAGGATAAGGGCACCGGGTGTTGTCTCGTCCATGCAATAAATGCCGTCAACGGGTCTAGCCTAAACGACCATTGCTTCAGAGATTATCGCCTTCATTACAAATACACAGATCATTCATACAGAAGGGTTACTTTTGCGATTTCTGAGAGTTGTAGAGCAATTTGTAGAGTTTTCCCTGTGCAGAGATACTCCAGTTACAGAGTGCTAGTTTTCCCAATTTCGCAGCCATTGCCAGTCCAGAGTATTGCACCAAGTGGTGTATGTTAGAGAAGGAACCCTTAGAAGACGTTGTGCGACGATTCCAGCGTGGTGGCCTCGAGTCTGCTATGACGACGACGCCCAGGGTTGTGAAATTAGGTGCACCACAGGTCAGGCAGACGCCAAGGATGAGGAGTCAAGCTTAGATAGTAGAAGAGTCCAGCCTAGAGCAGGTATAAGAAGTTCATATGGCAACAGTATACATTGTGCCGCGAGTCAAGGATGCACCAGAGGTAACCATTCCCAAGGGTGCTAAAGTTTCCTATTCCGAGACTGCACCGATAGACCCATTAGACAAAGGAAAAGAAAGATGGGAAGACAGAAGAAATGAAATGATCGATATGGGTTGGACTATTCCTGAAATTAAAGACGAAGACCAGTACAAGGCAAGCAATAATATATCAGATGGTCAATTAATAGAGAATGATTGCTATAGAAGTCAAGACTTGTTCTCGGAATGGAATTCATGGTTTGTATAGTTTTCCTATGAAAGGATCCAGACCGAATGAAATGTTTGAGAAGGCTGGAAGATACAGATTTATATTGTGATATGAGTCTAACCCAGATAAAGAGGAGTTCTCGTGATATCAGGGATTTAAATCCTTACGATGAAGAAATGGATGACAGGTCTCGCAAGCGACGAGAGCGAGAGCATGACAATGAGGGAAGGAAAGATAAGAGAGACCTATGAACTAAGTTTACAGAATATTCCATGATTAGTCAAGATATGCTTCAAGCGGCACAAGACTGTGTCGAAGCTATGGACAAAGATGTCGCAGGACTCAGGGAGAGGATCGCAAGGACTTCGTAGGAAGCTAAGGAGAAGCTACAGCAAGAGAAGCCAGCTGTTAGTGGCTCGGGGACGAGCCACAAGTAAGTGTTAGGGGACTGTTGGAGCAGGGCCCCGCAGCTACAGGAAAAGCTGCCATATCGAAACAAGGAAGTCAAAGAAAACAGTACCTAAAGCCGCTGAGAAGAGAGCTCAACCACTGCATTTAAGGCAGCGGCGACGACAGGAGGGATCAGCTACCCTCATGAATGGAGAAGGAGCAGTGGGCCGAGGTATTAAAGACAAATGACAGAAGGGGAGAAACCGAGGAAGCGGCGCCCATACCTACGATCAGCGCCGAAAATCGTGGAAGACTGTACAAAGCTGCAGTGTGACCAGTAAGCGGCAGTTCAAAGTACAGATAAGCCGACTGTCACAGTTAGGGTTTTGGGTTACTGTTGGGATAGGCCCACAGTTTTGTATCATGGTGAGACCTTCGGGCCACCTATTTAAGCATGTATTTTGTATTATGAAGGGTTATATGGTTAGCTAGTTAGACAGTTAGCTAGTTGGTCATTGTTGTGTAAGATATTGTGGAAGAGTCGAGCTCTGGTTCTATTATTAAGTCTGTAGTTATCTTACTGTAACCAGTAGCCGACTCCTTGAGTATGAATGTAACAATCCGCAGGGATTGAGAGAGAGAGAGAGAGGATATTTTGTAAGAAGAAGAGCATTATAGAAGAAAAGAGATCTAAGAGAGAAGGGCTCCCAGCTTTGTGCGTGGAGTTTCCCAGAAGATCTCTAGCTGCATAAGAGGTTGCAGCGGAACTGTGTGTACTCTCTCAAGATATAATAAAACACAGTTCCTGTGGACGTAGCTTCCTCCCTGGAAGTGAACCACATAAAATCCATGTGTTGTGCGACTGTCTCATGTGATTGTGTATACTTATTTGCTATCTGTTATTCGTTACATGAACGTTGCTTATTAGTTAATGAATGTATGTATGCTATCCTCCAGTTGCAGTAACATAGAAGGTTAGATGTGAGTTGAATGTGTTAAGTATTTTGTATATGAGTTTATCAGTGCTTGATTCACGACAGCTAACAGTTACAGTGTTAAGTGACTTATGTATATTTAGTTCAGTGAGTTGAGTATCATTGATGTTAAGCATGTTAAACTATAGAACCTTAAGTGAAGTTGTTTAACACCTTAAAGAAGGTTAACTGAGCTATTATACCCAGAGAGGAAGCCTCTGGACCTTGGGAGTTGATGAGCATATTAAGTCTTATTGTAGGAGACTTCACAGCGTAAAAAGGCGATATCACACTATCGAGGAAGCTGCGGTGTAAGATATCGCAAGTTGAGTTCAGCAGAAGAGAAAGTTGCGCATCGTCCTAGAAGCTGCGATGCGGTAAGAGCTAGTCCCATAGTAGAGTCAGCTAGGAAGGAAGAGGACAGCCCTTGCGCAGAGATCCCACTGGTTATTAGAGTCAAAGGACCTAGGATGCTACAGAACCTGGTTGAGGACACCTGAGTCTTCATCCGCCCCATCTAGGATCACTTCGGGTGAGACTTCAGGTCGTTCTGCGGTCTGTCGCCGAAAGGGCCAGTGAGCTAGGGGTTTTGTTGGTGAAATAAAGTAAACCCGGGTCTGCAAGAGAGTTAAAAACCAACACGGCTTGTGTCCGAAGTATGCTTCAAAAGGGGTCTTCCCTTTCATGGATGAGTGTGGCACCCTGTTTTGAATTTATGCTGCAGCATACATGGCCTCAGCCCACAAATTTGCAGCAAGATTCTTGGATTCCAACATACAGGTGGTCATCTCCTTGAGAGACCAATTCTTCCTTTCCGCTACTCCGTTCTGCTAGGGAGTGTAGAAGATTGAATGTTGGACCTAAATACCACTTTGGGAGCATATGTACAGCAACTCATTACTGACATACTCCCCTCCATTATCAGATCTCAAGATCTTGATCTTAAGCCCAGAGGCATTTTCGATCAAGGCCTTTAATTCAGAAAAATTTTCACATACTTTTGACTTCTTTTTGAGAAAGAAAACCCATGTATACCTTGAAAAATCATCAATAAAAGTAAGAAGATACATTGATCCATTCATGGATGTGACAGGCATCGGAATGCTAATATCATATTGTATCAGCCCCAATATGCATGTAGCTCGGTTTGTCTTCCCCCGATCGAACTTGTGCTCAGGGTGTTTTCCAATCACACAGCCCTTGCAAATTCCCGTGGTTGCCTTGATGACCGAGATGCCTTCAACCATGGAGTTTTTCCGTAATTGCTGCAATATTTGAAATTAAGATGGCCAAACCTCTCATGCCATAGCCTACTAACCTCATTCCCATGAGTTAGCATAGCGGTGGTCTTTGCATCCGCAACAAAGTGAGAGAACTCATAGGCTTTTGCATGATGGTTTGCAAGGCCTTTAGCAATGAGTTTTCCGGATGCAATTTCTGTTATCTCAACATCATTTGGGCTGAAAGAAACTCTCTTAGGCACTCCAATATGTGTCATCTGATAGACACTAAGGATATTTGATGCTAGAAACGGTACATACAATACATTTGAAAAGAAACCATTTTCAAGATCAACTGTACCTTGTCCTTCTGAAATGATGGTGGAGTCATCTCCCATGTGGATGGGGATGGATTTTCCAGGCTCCAAGGATGAAAAGGAGTCTTTTTCAGCCATCATGTGGTTCGAAGCTCCTGAATCAATCAAGAGTGCTTTGGACTTCGAAGTGCTTGCCATGAGGGCATGACCTTTTTCATGTTGTGGTTCCCGATCATGCTGATCTCTCCTCCGAAAGCTTTCCAGAAGATTGATGTGATTTCTCTCAAGAAGAGAGGTTGCTTCATCAAGATTCTTCTTCATGCAGGTATGTTCAGGGTGGAAGCCCTTCCCGCAATAAGAACACTTGACTTTTTCCTTTCCATTGTGCCATTTTCCTTTGTTCTTCCTTGAGCTGAAAGACTCATCATGATGCTGATTTTCAACTCTAGGTTTAGGAGAATCAAATTTAGTTTTTTTATTCTTTTGCTGCTTTCCTTTACCCTTTGGATCTTTGGGCCCTGAGACATGGAGGGCTTGATCACGGGAAGATCGAATGATCCCCATCTAGACAAGCTTGTCATGTTCACTTGTTAGGGACTCAATGAAGGCATTGAGTGTATGCATCTTCCATTTAGGGGTTGTGGGCTTCCCCACATGAAATGTAAAAACAAAAACTGAATAATCAGCCCCAAGTTTGGAGAGTATGGCGAGGATGAGCTAATCATCCTCCTTCTCCACTTTGCATTGCTTCAAGAGTAAAACAGTATGCTTGAACTTTGTGAAGAAATCATTCAGAGTCTTGAAGTTGGAGGGTTGGAGAGACATGAGTTCATTTTTGAGTTGGTAAACCCTCAAGTCATCATGCTTTCCGTATAGAGTCTCAAATTTGTCCCATATTTTTTTCGGACTCTTCAAATCCGTAAGATGGAAGAGAAGGTCTCAGGAAATAGAGAGGCACAAGAAACCGAAGGCTTCATCCTTCTTGTTCAAGAATCTTGATTTTTCTATGGCGGATCCAGGCTCAACTTCAGTGTCCATGGTGACTCTAAAAATTCCTCTAGAGCATAGCTGAATCTCCATATCACTTTTCCATGAGTGGAAATTGTATGGAGTCAAGAGATCTACTGAGGAGGCCATCTGGATGTGCTGGAGCGAATGCTTCACCTATAGAAACCTGAAAAATCAAAACAGAAAGGGAAATGTAAGGTCAGACAGCCTGCACATTCTAAGCTTTCATCACACCTAGCATAGTCAATCAAGCAAGCTTGATCAACAAGTTCTTTACTTGGGGTATTAAGTGGTAAGCCTTGGCTTTTGGTGCAGTGCTGGATTTTTGAGCTATTGCTCAAATTTCATGCAGAAATCTGTCAAAAAGCTTGTTTTTGAGAGATAGAGCTTTGTCTCGCCGTAAGCTCTGATACCATATTAATCTTGTCTATTGATCTAGGAACAAAGCATCAATCTCATCAAAGAATAATCAACAAATAACTCATGAAATGGTGTAATTGGTCTACAGGAATAATAGCCGCTCAATAATCACATAAAGAATGAATGATTACAATTACAATGTCATGCTACAAGCATGAATGAAGAGACAATTAGAATTCTTTAGGAGGTCATTCGAATTGAATGAGTGAGTCTAGCTTAACTGACTGTAAGCCATGGTTCACACTCAGTTAACCACTGACCAAAACCCTAATTGACTCAACTAACCCTAACTAAAGTCGGAGTGCAATAAATGACTGAGTCTCAACTGAAAGAGATCAAACACATGTCACAGCTCACCAACCATCAAGAGGTAGCGCTACACTGACTCCAAAGAACCCCGATGATGTTAACTGAAGTTGAATTGCACATCAGAAGTTCGTGGAGGCGCCCCTGTTGACTCCAGTTCATTAAATAGTCATTAAATAATATATTTAATGAGAGGAGGTGCCTTAACTAACTTGTTTAACTTATTGTAACCACCAGTTAGAAATTAGGTGCATTAATATCACTCAAATCACCCCCAAAGTGCTCCAGTTAGCCTCCCCGAATGTAGGAGAAGGCTAAGTTAGCCTCCTTGACTGAAGGTAGGCGTGGGTGTGAGTGGATGATGTCAATTAATGCTCCACTGATGTCAATTAATGTCAATTATACTTAGGATAGTGGTTTAACTAGACCAATTTGACCAAAAAGAGTGTGTATGGTGGTAAATGTCTCCAACAACCCCATCGTGTTTTTAACGATCCAATACTGATTTGGGCTTACCCCATCAATATCGCGAGCAATATACTCATTTAGCATCCTCCTCTCCCAGTCATATATTATGGACTTAACTTGCGGAGAAATATCGTTGTTGTAACCATCTATCTTTGTCACGCACGCCCCTCGTTTCCCATGACCAACACAACGAGACGTGGCACGCTGCTTGGACATAGTATGCTGGTTCAGATTCAAAAGAAAATGGAACAAACAAACACAGAACGGTTCTGCAACAAAAACACGGAATTACAATAAGAAACTAAGACCCAATCACTTAGGCAAGAAATGGCTGAACCAAATCACCATGCTAAAACCAACAGGAAGCCATTAATGGAGATGAAACATTGATGTACCACATCGCGTTAATGTCCAAGCAAAATTGTACTGTAAGGACATAATGAAATGACCGTTGCGTCAAATCATCCCTTAACTCGATAGCTACAGTGTCCTCAATTGAAGTTGATACGTGCTCAAAAAGCTTCGTTGACAGCAACAATTTAATGTCGTCTCAGACAAAATGAAAGTAGAAACATCAGTACCGAATAAACTTTAATCTCGGCATTAAAAATCAACTCATCAGGGAGTTGGCCACCCTGCACAAAAAGACCCGCTTCATTAATGTGTAATGAGTATAACGTCAATCTGCGATAAGTAAATTATAAATTTTAATTTACTGTATAAATTAAAATCTATAATTCTTTAAAATATTATATTTTAAATTACTTTTTAAATCATTTCTGGAAATAAAAATAATTCATATAATTTCAAAAATCGATACCAAATTTCTGAAATCAGATATCGAGTACCGAAAATTCCAGTTTTTCTTAAGGTTATTACTGCTATCGAACATTTGCAGTCCGCGATAATTAAATCCGAAATATTGGAAATCCAATATAACAATAAACATTACAATTAAAATAATTGATCTTTCCACTTTCTAATATCGAAAATCAAAAATCGCAAATCCACGAAATTATTTCAACAAATACTATACAATATCAAAATAACCTTAACAAAATTGAATTTTCCAATTTCCGATAGCAATAAATCTCTGAAGTTTTCTATTTTCAAATAAATAAATGTCGAAAATAGTATTTCCGATTCCCAATACCCGAAAATCGCAAAATAGAAAAAATAACATGGGAAACCTTTAAATAATCAAGCCATTTCTTTAAGTCTAATATGCAAAACTGTTTTGAGTTCAAGTCACACTGTCTTTCATGTCGCGACACCAGCACCCTGAAACCTAACTATATTTCGTTAACATATTATGAAACAAGTTACAAAGTTAAAATTACTTTTTAGCAAACATGCAAATCAAAATTAACATATTCCCAATTAATGTACAAACATGCGAAACAAATTTACTTATTACAACTTAATTTATATCACCTTAGCATTTAAGTGTTCAACATATACAAATTGCAAAAAAAATTGTTTCTTGCACTTACACAATAACTCCAAATTCACACCAAAATGTGCAATTGCACAAATAAATAGTTTCTAGCTTTGATTAAGGGAAGAATGCCATTTGGCAAATATATCCAAAATGTCATTAACTTCCTCAAAATGAGCATTGCTCAACTGAATATCGTTCTTGCAAATTTGGGACAAAATTTCCACCCTTGTCATTTTTTCCATCCTTTGATGAACATTTCTATCCGAGCTATGGAGGCATGCGGAACTTCTATCCATTTCTTTATCTCTCGCACCGTTAACTGACTAATTTGTTGAATCAAATCTTTGCTATGATCAAACTACTTTTCCACTTCTTCCAAATGAACTTTAGGACAAACTACCTCACTGAGAGGTTCCAAATCAGGTAAACTCAAATAAGTTAGCAAATTGTTTGAAGCAAACCACCTATTTTTACAAACCTTTTGCCCTGCATTGACTACAACTTCAACTGAATCACACATAGCCTCCCATGTCTCAATGCAAACTTCAGTTTTCTTGAGCTTTAACTTGTCTAAAATTTGCAAGCCATTAGGTCTTTCCTTAATATTCTTTTTCCAACCTCTTACTTGCTCTAAATCAGTGCATGGTACTCTCATCCGATAATGGTGATCCTCAAGAGTTTTAGAATGCTTGATAAACTTCTCATACAAGCCTTGCATATCATCAAAACAACTATACAAATCTATCACATTCTGTCGAAATTCTTCCTGTTTTTTACAGAGTATGTGTTTAAAATACTCAGGTCTCACATCGACAAAAGAACAGCCGTTTGAGGCCAAATGGACATGTTTCAATTCTTGATTGACAAGAACGAATTGTTCTTCTTTTTGTTGATTAACAACCTCTACATTCCGAAGTTGATGCTTCTCTTCTTCAACTTTCTTTTTCCATCTCTCTATTTTCTATTCATGTTCTTGTTTCAACTGCCAAATCTGTTGTTCATGCCTCTGTTCTGTTTCCACTAACTTGTGTTTCTCCTTCTCCAATTCTTTGTGTTTTTCACCAAAAGACAAACTTAATTGTGAAACAAATTGAAAATTAGCTGCACCAAAAACTCCCATGGCAGTTGGTGTGTCCACTACCCCTTGTTGCATATCACTTGCCTTTGCCTTCCATATGACCTCACCAATAGCAAGAACATTTTACTTGAACTTTGTCTGCCTCTCTTGGCTCCCTTTTTAACCACAACTTTATACTTTTTACTCCAATAATATTTGCCAAAGGATACAACTGAATCTTCTCCAAAATATTCCATAACTTCAAAAGATGAAATGCTTTGCTGGTGGATGCTAACCAAAGGATCACTTTGCATTTGATTGAAAGGAATGTATACGCTAAGAGGGAGAATATCCATACGACAAGAAACAGAGGTAAGAGCGAGTGATGTAAAAGAATCACAAATAGAAGGAAGAGTCATACAGACATAAGGAATGTTGTCCTGGAATGTAGTGATAAGTTGAGTTGATGAAAAAGAAGCAGAACTATGAACACACTATGAATACCTGAGTCAACTGAACTGGTGAACACGCTAATAGTAGCTGCCATTATTGATGACAAATTTTCCTCAGGAAAACAATGCTGGAAAGATGATGTACCTAACATACTGGAAAACCTTTGGATATTGGGGATAGATGACACAACGGTAGTCATAACAGCCTCGGAGTCTTCTTCCACATTCGCATCATGACACTCAATCTAAGTTGACGATAAACAAATAACATTTTGCACAGAATATTATTGTACAGTTGTATTTGACATAGAACATTCTTGAACAAGCCTCTCCTCCTTGTTGCAAATTGAGAACGAAGAAATCAACTTTTCAGTTGTCCATACTTCTGGAAATTGAGCTTGTTCAGAAACTGCTACAGTCTTTCGCCTTTTAGGCTTTACTTCAGTTAACTCTATCTCGAATTGCAATTGAGACCCGACTCTTTCAAAACATATCTTGAGTTCTACCACTTTCTCCAATATATCTTTGATTGTTGTAAGAGAGGGGCTCAATGGGCCTTCAAGAACACTTGTCACGATATTGTCAAATTGAGCACCAACAGCAGTAGCAGACCTTGTTGTATCTTCTCTCGCTTCTTCTTCTCGCTTCTCATTCTCAAATAGGTATGTTTCCGATCGCAATTTTTCAAAATTTCTTTTGAGTTCAACCCCTTTCTCTAGCTTATCTTCCATTCCGCAAACATACGGGCTAGATGGGCCTTGAAGGACATGTTTTCCCTTGTCCTTAAGTCGAGCAACAACAGCAGCAGCATCAAACCTTGATAAATATTCTCTCGCTTCTTGTTCTATCTTCTCCTTGTCAAAATCTTGTTTTAGTTCCAATTTATTTGCTCTTTCTAGCAGAATTCTTCTCTTAAGATCCTTTTCATACGTGTACTGATGCGACTTTGTCATTAGATCACAAATTTTACAAATTGCCTCCTGAAAATTGGAATCTCCTTGCATCATGGAATCATCGGGCTCATTTTCATGAACATATAGAAATTTGGCATGCTCGTGGGAAAATAGATTATGCAAAAAATGCATCGGGTCATGCATTCTTTTGAATACCTCTGCCAAGCTCATAACAGAAATCTCTTTTCCCAACAAACACGCATAACCAACATTCTGTATCATAACATTGCCAAGATTGACAGGAAATTTAGGCCATGCCTTCTTCTTATGTTTGGTCAACTTGGGAAAAGCCCCATCAATCACAGTCTGATAGGAAAATTATTGAAGCACCTTTCGATCTAGAACAATTCTCGGAAGCAAGTGCACTATATTGCTGCCCCAAATCCTTATGTAAGAGAAATATTCTCCTACATACCAGTCGCCATACTCATAAACGAGTTCCCTAGCTTTTTCAGAAAATGCAGGAGCATCAACTTTAAAAATTTTACAGTACATTGACCTGAGAAACAGGTCACAGAGCTCATAAACACGAGGTATGAAAATGTCGCCCCACATATCAGCGCAATATATATGAACAGGTGGACGTTTCTCCTTCCAATCCCAATTTAGCTCCTGGAAACAAAAACACACACAGAATGCATCCATAACAAACCCTGACATGTAGAAACATGGTTTCCGGTTGGTTAGGGTCCTTTGATATTTTTCAATTTCCCCCCGCAAATTGAAAAACAGAATTTGCACCCAGTAGAACGAATCACCTGTAAGCAAAACATGGTTCGCCATAGGGACCCAATTCTTTTTTAATAAGGACCAGTTAGGTAAGCCATATAACCTGCAAAACATGGCCGCCAGCAAGGAGAAAGGCTCTCTGAACCAAGAAACTGGATATGCCGAAAGTGAAACAGGAATCACTAGTGTTGGGTCTTCCATCCAACATTTCACCACTTGGTCGTAATTCGATTTGGAAAGGAATTCGTCGAAAAGTTTCACCAAGAAAAACTGTTTCGGAGTTTTCAAACCATAAGCCCTAGCAAACAATTCTGGACCAAATGAAGCAATAGACACATTCTCAATATCATTAAACATTCGTTGGTTAAGGTCAACATGATGCAATTCCCACTTAACAGGGTCCATGTAAGGCATAAAAGCAGGTCTCGCCGCAATGCAATGGAGCTGAGAATTGTGTGTATTCATGTAAAAATGTTGGTCATTAGTAACAGAGGAAAAATCATCACTGTCAAAAATAGAATAAATTTTGTGCCAATCCACATAGGAGGACTTAGACACATACCCACTCGTGTTAGTGAAAACGCTAGCATTGGGATCTTTGATTTTCTTCTCTTGAAGAGTCATTTTAGGTTTGCTATTCCTAGTCGTAGTAGATACCTTCTCTAATTGAATTTTAACAACCATGTCTAAAAACAACTGAGAGTAAAAAGTTACAAGACAAAAAACGGTCACCGAGTAAAAACTTACAGGACAAAATCATGAGTCTACGCGATCAGACATAGGAAATCCACAGTAAAAAACTCTGCCCAGACTGAAATATCTTAAAGTTCAATTCTTTAAAAATCCATCTACAAGGGCAAAATAATCTTGATCGTATATTTCTTATGGATCAACGGACAATTCAACCAAACATTTACATTTCCGATTTTTAGGTTATTTCACCTTTCCGCTATTTTTAATATCATGTTCTTTTCTTTAATATTCACTTAACCACACTATCCATTTTTTGTTTTTTATATTGATTGTACGGAAATAAAAGTTTAAATTAGATAATGCTTAAATAGGATACATATTACTTGTTGAATTCCATGCTAATGCCTTTTACTTGTCTCATACATTTCCGAATTCATAAATGTCCTATCATGATATTTATATGTCAAAAATAAGAAATTTAGACAAATCGCAAATCGGGAAACAATTATTCAGTCAAAAACCATGTGGAATCTCTGCTTTCCGATATGGAAAATAAGAAAAGTCTAAAATCGTACAAATGAATGTTATTAAAATATAAAACGATATCCCACGTTTTCAATATCGGAAATATAGGAAATTGGAAATCAAGAAGCCATGAAATTAGTTGAAAAAAAACCTAATTCCGATATCCAATTCCCTGATCTTCCGATTTCGAATGAGGATTTCCGAATTCGGAAATCTCGAAGTTGATTGTACGGAAGACCAAATTCATAAATGTGCTATCATAATATCCATACGTCAGAAATAAAAATGAACGTCACTGCTGCTACTTTTAATATACAGAAATGTACAATACATTAATTACCTTCTTGGACTTGTGCTTAGCTTGTGGAAAAGAAAAAGTCTACAATTGGACAAATGAACATTATTAAAATATAAAACGATATTCCCCGTTTCCGATATCTAAAATATACGAAATCGAAAAAATCTCAAAGTTGAATTACGCTATACAACCCTATGGAAATGCATAATGTCGCAAATCCGAAATGCACATCTTGCGAAATTTAAATTCGCCCATTCGCTATTTTTAATGCAAAAAAATAGGACATTGAAAAATTTAAATTTCAAATTTTAGTTTTTTTTACCTAGAAACTAAAGTTTAAATTAGATAACGGTTAAATAGGATACAAATTACTTTTTGACTGTGATGCTAATCCCTTCCCCTTGTCCCATACATTTTCCGATTCTTAAATGTCCTATAATAATAGCTATATGTCGGAAATAGGAATATAGACAAATCGCAAATCGAGAAACAATCATCGAGTCAAAAACCATGTGGGATCTCCGCCTTCCGATATGGAAAACAAAAAGTCTACAATCGCACAAATGAACATTATTGAAATATACAAAATCGGAAAAATCTCAAAGTTGAATTACGCTAACCCTATGGAAATGCATACTGTCGAAAATCCAAAACACACATCTTGCGAAATTCAGATTCGACCATACATTGAAAACTTTAAATTTCAACTTTCGGTTTTTTTTACTTAATAAAACTCAATTTTTTGAAATTTTAATACCGACGCATCAATTTTATTTACTCAAAATGTCTTAACCTAAAATTTCAATTTTAATATTATATGTGAATTTTTATATTACTTATTTTAACCATTAAAGATTTTAGTTTTAATAAGGTGGATATTTCGGATTTCGGAACCATAGGTTTAATGGTTAAGATATTTCTTATAACCAATTTCCGATTTTTTATATTTCAAATAACAGAAACTAGAGACTCAAGTTTTCGATATTTCAATATTAATATGCAGTCTCCCAACATAAGTCACAAAAGTTGGGTTGTGAAAAGACGAAATATTTTTGCCCTCTCAACGTTTTTTTGCACCTCTTGGTGCAAATGCTAGTGGTTTTTTTGCACCTCTTGGTGCAAATGCTATGTTTCAAGATACATTTTGATAGTTGTTCTATTAATCATAATAATAATCACTTCTCAATGTACTCGTGGAAATTTTCTTTAATAATAATCATTTCTCAATGTACTCGTGGAAATTTTGCTTAGGATATTTTTTATATGTAAATAAAAGTGTTAATTTATGATCTAAATTATCACTTAGATTGCCACCAAAATGAGAAAAAGTGGGTCATCTCACCCACTTTCAATTAGGTTACTCCAAACTGCATGAATCATCAATTTGCACAAGATCTTTTGTACTTTGGGTGCTTCACAACGGAATATGAACCCTTATTGGGTGTTTCAAATCCTTTCACTTATCATCATGTAAATAACTTGTAGCAAATCTACGGGGTTTCACTCATATCACTTATATAATCAATATTCTATCACACTTGAAGTCTTAATATGCCAATGACATAATTATTATGTCCCCTGCGGGGACATTTATATTTCGTGTCGGTGTATTATTTTTTTGTGATTTTAATGTTAAAGTATTTATTTATTTAATTTTTTTTAGTTTTGGATTTTTTGTCTACGAGTTATTGGCTCGGAAGGCCCTGATGTCATGCCTTGTAATCTTCTCACGTGCGTTAGCGGCGGGCTTATGTAAGATGTCATTTATGGCTTATGTACACAGCAAGAGCTATCTATTGAGCTGCAGAGCATTTAATGCAGTTGTAGTAGGCTTGACGACCGTTGGATCTCGATCAACTCCAAATCCAACCATCAGCAAGCTTGCTGCAGCTGCATTAAATGCTCTGCAGCTCAATGAATAGCTCTTGCCTATGTACACTGTCATTTATTTTTTCTTTGTTTTCCGTGCCAAGCACCACTTGGCAGTGCTTGTACTGCTAGCCTCAGATACAACGCAATTTATCATGTTACCCATTATTGAATTATTGTTGTTTTAGTTGTGTTTCAGTTAATGATGGCTTAATTCAATTTTGCATGGAGGAATGGAAGACTATTATTTGATCAGAGTAGACATGGGTCTTGTAAGCTGGTGAAGGTTTGAGTGAGAAATTTTTGCAAGAGTGGGAACATACCTTGATTTTGTAGTGTTGAGTGAGGAGGAGAAATTGAAGTTGAGCAATGGTGACTTGGTGGAGGTGTCCAACGATGAAGAGGGGTTCAGAGGGGACTGGTTCTATGCATGACTTGTAAAAAAGCACGGGGCAGGGTACTTGTTGGAGTATAGAGACCTTGTGAAGGATGAGGATGACACAAAACAACTGAGGGAGAGAGTATATGAGTTTCACATAAGGCCAAGCTCTCAGGAGCAGAGTAAAGATCATTTTATTATGTATGAGGAAGTTGATGCTTATGAGAATAATGGGTGTGGTCATGAAGTTCCTTAACAATCACGAGTATATAATATACTTCTTGCAGACAAAAGAAGAGATGATATTTAATCATGCCAAACTGCACCCCCATCTCGAATTCATAGATAACAAATGGGTTGAAGCTTCCAAGGTATGCACATTACTTCTCTTCTTTCACTTCACGAGAATTGGTAGTGTTTTTTTAATGAATGACAAGATTTTTTCCCATGGATTAGTCCTCAAATGGATAAAGTGCTTTTAAGTTTTTTATTGTCCCATTGTTTTATGATTTTTCAGTAATGTTCATTTCTTATTTCTTCTGATGTCCAGGATACCCTATTCCTGTCTGAAGATTTGTTTTTTAAACACCTTAGGTTCAAGTATCATGTTCTAGGCTGGCATACTTTTAGGCTTGTCTGTGGACTTCTATGTGGATTTTACTGTGTTGGGACCTCTGTCAATCAGGACGCTCTGGTTTAGATGTATTCCTTTATAACGGCTATTATTGGTAATCTAGTAAGTGTTATAGATAGGTTATTGTTCCCAAGTTGTGAATATTAGACAAGGCGACAGTCAAGGGGCGGGTTAAGGTTGAGTTTAATGATTGTCACAATGCTTTATCTATCATCTTAAATTCCCCAGAGACCTTAAAGTTCTTGAGAACATTAAATGATAAATTTTTACTTTTATTAGAAGTGCAAGTATTCTATAATGACTGCGCATGATCCAGTTTTATTGATATTATATTACATTCCTTGGTTATTCTAGCTAATAACAAACATTAATGGGCGTTGATTATATTCTACTATGAATTCCTCTTCTTTCTTCTTGGTTGATTCGCTTTTAAATTGATAGAGTTAGGGATAAATGGATGCATAAAAAGAAATTATGAAAGTAAATGTTTTATGCTAACTAAATGGGTAGGAGTTAGTTCCGGGTTGAACCATCCCCCTTCAAAACAACATTGTTTAAGTTAAATTGGTTCTCCATAGGAAAACATCACTTTACTGACTACTAAATTTTACTCTATAAACTAGTTTAAGATGGATGTTGAGCTTACCTGCTGGATGCTTGGAGAAGCCCAACTGTAATTTGCACTCTGTAAATTAGTTTAAAATGGACCTTGAGCTTACCTGCTGGATGCTTGGAGAAGCCCAGTTGTAATTTGTTGGAGGAAAAAACAGAAGGCCTTAGGCCTGTAAGCTCTACAAACCATTTAACCATGGCTAAGCTTACCATTTGATATAATTTTACAAGCTAGAACTCGCAAATTCCAAAGTAGGCACTTATGCAATTGCGTTGTATTGAAGCAATTGCAACTGTATCAGTAGAAAAGCAGAGTATCTGTGCACAATCTCTCTCTATATTAATTTCTTACTATGAAAAAAAATTGGCTTGTTGGAGCAAAATACAATGCATTGCATGTTTACTTCTGAGATCAAATCTTCATATGGACAGAGATCAAATCTTCATATGGACACCGATCAAAAGAATCACATTGCAAAGAACTACTGAAAATAATAGTAGTGTCATGCGAACACAATTTCCAATTAAACTAGCTTATGCATGCACGATCCATAGAGCACAAGGTCTTGCAATGGAAAAGTTGGCATGTGATCCAGAGTATTCCAAAGCCGATTTTGGTGTGGATTGACTTCTATTTTCTGAGTAGTCCACTTCTATCCTAGGGATTTTGCTGCCAATTCAAATGTTGCTTCCACTGTTGCATTTTCTTTCTAATGAATTGATCCCCACCTCAAACCCCAACTAAGATAGGAAGCATAAGTCCCAAATGTATAATCTAAGCCTTATGACAAGCTTGCAGGTATATAATGTAGGATCCTAATTGCCCAGAAGCCTGCTATGTGCACACTTCTTCCAATATACCAATGTTTCCATAACTGGAAGCTCTATTACTTTAGAGCACCAGCCCAAGAACCTTGCTCTATGGATACAAAAAACACTTGAGAGAAGAGAAGGACGCCCATGACATAGTCCATAATATAATTATAACCACTTCCTCACTTCTACGGTAAGGTCACACTGAGAATACCCCCCGCATAAAGAATGAACAACTCGTTTGTAATAAATTCCCTTAAGAGTAAGAGTAAAAGCCCAACAAAATTTACTGAGACCCTTCCAGAACTAGTATCAGTGCAAACCTTACGGTGCAAGTATCTTCTCCATATAAGTCACATAAGAAAACAGTGAGGAGGTCGAGCCAGGTGCCAACGCCATGCACCTCTTACCAAGCAATGAATTATGTGTGAAATGCATCTCATACGAGTCAATGAATAAGAGCAAAAGGCATAAATCCCAGAGCTTACTCTGTCAATAAACCTAAAAACAAACCATGATAGGAAATTTTTTTAAAAAAATCTGCATAGGAGTTATAGTGAAAAACCCTAAAATCGTGCCAAGTGATAGGCAAAGAACAAATCCTTACCTGAACTCCATTCAAACCTGATTGCAGCAAAATGTTTGGTGAGAAAATGAACGATATGGAGGGGGAACGTGTTTAGTACAATCCTCTCTTTAGTGTTAGAGTTAGTGGGTGGATAAGAAAGAGACGTGTGGCCCCATGCAAGGTTGCAATCCATTCAAGGCCATGTATAAGTGTTAACCAAACCGACCTAGAGATCGCAACGTAGAGCACATACACTCCTAGTACTTAACGCGTGTTGAAGCAATTAATGCTATGGAGAGTTGACTCAGACTTCTCTTGATATCGGTGTAGACGTGGAAAACTATGGTGAATATATATGTAAGAAATGAGTTGGTTGTTGCTACGTGTTAGATAGCTCAAGGGCCCAATTGGGATTTGTGCCAACCCGTGCCATTTGTTTTAATGTCATGCAGGTGTAACATTGGCATTGTCATGCCATTTGTTTTAATGCCATGCAGATGTAACATTGGCATTGTTCGTAACGCCTTCACTTATATTTTTTTTTATTTTTCCAAATTGATTAGGTTGAGTGGGATGGTGTCGACACTAGCATTGTTTGTAACACCTTCACTTATATTTTTTTATTTTTCCAAATTGATTAGGTTGAGTGAGATGGGGTTAACCCAACTTCTCTCCTAAATTAATTATGATTTCATTTTCACAGGTTTATGCTCAGATTGGCCATCTACCCTCAACGGTCATGAATGACACATCAAAAACAATCACCAAATGTTTTGGAAAAATTTATAGTTTTATGTTAATTTTGATTACTTAATTGTATAGTAAAATGTTTAATAAAATTTTAGGAAAGGATAAAATATCTTACAATGTGTAAATATATTAGAATGATATTTATTTTTATTTTGAAATTCATAATATAAATATTTTTATCGTAGTATATTTGAGTAAGAGGTAAAATTATGTTTTATTTACATATTTTTATTATACATGTTTATATATTTTTTAAATATATATGTATAAAATTGTTAAATAAAGTCTATATGGTTTTTATATTTGATAAGTGTGTTAAAATAATCTATGTAATGTCTTTTTCATGTAATGAATTTTTCATTTTAACTCAAGTTATTAAGGAAGGCTTGGAGTTTGACGGGCATATGCCCTCCCGTCAAAATACCATTAAAAATCTTAAGAAACCATTTCAAAGTATGGGCAAATAATTCACTAGAACTTATTTTCATGATAAAAAATAAAATCAAAACGTTATTAATTTTTATTAATAGTTTTTTTTAAGACAGGTGTATACTTATATATGTGGTTATTATAATATATGTAATAATGGAAATTGTTGTCTTGCTTTTTTAAAACTTTTCTATTTGATTGAAGGGTAGTGGTGAGTTTTCCTTCAATGAGGAAGGTTTTGCTTTCTTTCAATTTCTTATTTTTCTTATATTGGCTTAGCATTATTCAAATATGGAGTCCTGCACTCACTTCCATTGCCTTTCTTTTGCCTTTTTACCCTTCCTTTAGAGGATAGCTTACTTTTCAAGCCCAAATGTGCAACTCCAAGAGAGAAGTGGGTACCATTTTAGAACGATAAGTTGGTTTACAACTCTGATACTTAAGGAATTAACTTAACCACCCAACAAGCATCAACAATTTATCATCTAGCTAATAAAAAATGGTTCATCCCCACTCTGTATTTAGGCTTGTCTGTATGTCCTTCATGGCCTATTTGAGATGTAGTAGTTGTTCTCGCAAAGCTGGTAAAGCTCATCCTCACTTTGGATCCATTGAAATAGAACTTGAGTCTATAGTCTTCTAAGTAGTCAAATCTCTACCATCCTCAAAAGGATGCCTAAGTAGGCTATAACAACATCTTTTCTATTTTTATTAAGTTTTAAGTAGGCTATAACAAAATTTAATCTATTTTTATTGAGTTTTAATTTTTTGCATAGGCAATTGCAAACCACTAGCTATCACAGATGCAATGTCGAGGACATTGCCACCTTGTGACTCTTATTATTTTATTTAGCAACCCACTTACCCTAAATATTGAATACATTAATTTTCTATGCAGATTTTTTGACATTCGGTTTCTTAGGTATATAGCCAATTATGGAAACCACCGATCTTCATTATTCAGTGTGGTTACACCAGTATGTAATTCACATATCTCCTTTGCTTTCATAGATGTTGTATATCTATAAGTTTGAGACATTGATAGGAAAGATATAACATGGATAAAAACATTGACAATTGGACATGAGGGATGGACAAATGGACAGTATGACAATAAATAGATGGGGTAACGGATAATTAATAAAAGTGGACAAATTCACAATACGATGATAAATAGATGGGTAACAGAGAAATGATAAAGATTGATTGAATTAAAATTTAATGGTATGTGTTTTGGATTATTATCACCTCTCTTTAACGATATGAGAGTGGTAATGTTTTTTTATAAATAATTTATAAAAATAAAGTTGTTACCCAATTAAATTATTTCATGGGGATTATATAGAATTGAAAATGGATACTCGAGGCTTAGGTTATAAAGGCCCAAAGTTTTGCTCATTTTCACATTGTGTTGGAACATAGATTTATATCATAACATCATGATATCATATATATTGTTTATAACACACAAAATTGTTACTTGATAGGTGCATTTCATGTTATGCTAAGTCAACCGAAAAACGAAAAGTAAGTGTGAGAATAATTCATCATACTCCATGATTATATTTATATAGCTTGGGGATGAATTCACCATCCATGATAACACATTACTCCAGTATTGTAATATGGCAAACAAATAAGATTGTAGGTTAGGACTTTTAAAGACAACAAGGCTTTATTACCTTAACTAAAACTTTACACTGCAAGACAAACAAGAGTTGTTTTCTAATTATTGTCATGTCCATTCAAAGCAAGCTCAACCTATCAAAGCAAAACATGAAGAAATATGTCACTATCAAAAAAGTTTGTTTACAAGTTATCTCTCATACCTAAAACATTTCTCATATTTGTTTTCAATAATGATTTATCCAATGTATTTGGTTATGTCTTTGTCAAGAACATCATTGAGTATGCACTTGACTTGTATCCTTGTTATACTTGATTCCATTCAACCCACAGTCTCTTGCTATTATAGCAATTTGTAATAGTTGCAATGGAAGGGGAGGATTCCTTGGAATCTAATTTGATAAAGACATAATGATATGTAGTTTTCGTGGATATACTACTTGAACAATTTGTCAAAATGGATCTTACAACTTAGTTCTTTTTTAGCTTGTCTCCATTAAATTCTAAATAGACTGGAACTAGAAGAAAAATAACTAGAGAAAATAAATACACAATCCACACAAATAACACAATATTTATCCTGGGAAAACCCTCTATGGGGAAAACCCCAACCATAAATGAGGACTATGCCTTGCTCTTTTATATAAAATGCAAATACAAAGAAAGTGGTAGTCTATATGGAGTCACATGTGACTCTGTGGCCATAATGACTACTACAAGATCTCCTACTTACTCTGTTTTGCTCTAATGTCCACTCTCGTGCTACTACTCAACTATATAAGTATATAATATTAAGAATGGAATTCTTCTTCTCGTAATGACCCATTATTTAACATAGTCTGATAGGCGTCTAGGGTTAATTTTAGGATTTTTGCATGCCTCAACTCTCGATTATGTTTAGGTTTTTGGACCTTCTAGAATGTTTTGGAAAGTACATATGTTACTAGCTCCACATGTGTGAGAAACAAGAGTTGATGTGGAATATACACAGTACCATGGTGATCAACTAGATAGGTCAACTCGCAAAAGGAATAACTTCCTTAGATGTGCTCCATTTAAGACAATTCTTGCATTGTTGGAAAGTTCTCAGAGTGTAGAATAGAGCTAAGGGGCATGACATTAGTGACAAAATGTTGGCCCTAAAAAACATCATTTAAGCTCTCAAACAAGCCTCAGAGGATGCTAGACCCCAAATCTACAAAGTGAAACCTTCCCCTAAAATGGGACCTACAAGACAATTCATCCAATATTTCCACCTAGAAAGTGCCAAAATAGATGACAAATTATTTATTGATCAATTTTGGATCACACCTCCCCATTTGAGGAGGCTTTGGTCCTCAAAATATTTTACTGAATGATATGAGGAAAATTTTCCCGCATCCTTCTCCTTGGAGTATCATTTATCCTTTCGTGGAAGTTGTCATTTCAACCCCATCTGCTAGAGTTAATATTGTCTTGTTGCAACTACAACTATTTTCCCCCAAAAAAAATTATTTTTAGGGTCCCCCCTTATTCTTTCAGTGTTTAGACGGCTTAAGGATTTCCGCTATTTTACCAAAATTTTCTCGTGGCTTGTTGTTTTTGAAAGATTTGAGTTTTTTTCTGTCTGCATCGGAGGCATAGTCGACTAACGTAATGATACATCAGATGCGCAGTCAGCTAGTTCCCCGATATACCCCATTGGGAACAATCTGGGGTTTTTTCTTCGACATATCGGATGTCGTGTCATCTATGGTCTCGGAGGCAATCCGCTGATTTTTTGGAAGTCTAGTCCGAAGCATCTCCAATGAGTCGGGTCTCTATTTGCCTATCTTTCTCTAATATCCGATTAAGTGGTGAAGTGATCTCACCGTCGGTTGTGTATATGGGAATGAGCTGAAATTTTTAGTGGGTTCATCAGCCGACGTTGCGGAGGTCTAGTGTCGAATCTATCCGCAATCTCATGATGTCCTCGTCGATATAGAGATAAGTTAGCGTGGTCGTCTTCTGATGTGTTTCTCCCATCCGATGTACTAGGTAGCAAGAGCTGATTCGATCCAATATTGCGGATTTCCATGGGAGTATGATTCCGACTCTGGGTTAGCCATTCTCTCCCGCAAAGTTTAATTGACTACTCCCGCGGTAGGGCTTATAAAACTACAACATTTGTATGAGGTGTCATTATAACCGTGAATGTTATCCAGTTGAGTCCGCGCAGCTATTGATTCACCTGTACGAATCCTTTGCCATCAGAGGTTGTTTCATGTCCAGGTCACCTACCACATTGTCTCCAGGTAGGATTCGCTCATTTTCTTTATATGTGCCCAGTATTATTTTTTGTTTTCAACTACATGTAGTGATGAGGTTAGGTATTTTTTTGCAGGGATTTTTTGTTTTAAACATTGGTGGGTTTTTCTTTGGTTAAGTTTCCAACCTGTCTAGTCGTGAATGCCTTTTCATTTCGGCCAGTTATTTTCTCACCCAGTCTCTATGCGGCCATGAGTGCACCATTGACATTTTTTTTGGAAGCAAGGGCAGGGTGTAGACGGGCATTTTGCCGTCTGCATGCCCCTTTCATTCTTGCATTATTTTAATACCTAGGTTGCGTGGCCATGACTTAGGTCACAGTGTGTTCCCGTGGGATGTAGGAGGGGTGCATAGATGATAAGGGGTTTTGGGGTTTTTTTTTAGTGGTCTGCAGTTGAAGGATTTGTTCTTTTTCCTCAGTCGAGTTTTCTACCCAAAGAAGCAAGGTGGTTGTGAAGATCTAGAGTTTGCCCTAACAAAGGTTTTCGCAGGCTAGGGTAGATAGGATTTGTCGGTTTCATGTTGTTGCTTCTCGTATTAAAAGCCTATTTATTCGATAAAAGAAGTTATTCAGCATGCATATTGATGGGATGGTAATATTCTTGTTGTTTTTATTATTTGTTTTCAATACATAGCTTTCTAGGAGTAAGTAGACTAAAATCATGTTGCATGATTGTTAGAGGCTAATTATCAGCACATCAATATGCCATGAAAGCAGAAGAAGAAGGCCCAAGCAGCTGAGGAGGAACCAGAAGTAGAGATAGTAACCAAAGTTGAGCTTATTTATGAAGATACTAAAGCCACTTCTGGAGTTGAGCCAGAGTATAAATGGGGAGAGGTATACAAAGTGATTTCAAACCAGAGTGTTCCAGAAGTTGGGTTTGAAGATATGCCTATATATTCCAATATTGAGAGATCAGCCATTATGAAAGTGGCTACTAGACTTCCCATGTTTAGAGGTGATAGGGTGGATTCTTCCTAGGGCAGATGTAACAAGGATGATACTAGCCAATACTGAGAGGCAGGGTTATGCTGCATATATCCCAGCCTATGTATCCATGGCTTATAATTTACCAACACCACAAACCTATTTGATTGAAAGTTGGTTAAAGTAGCTCAATCAAGATATGGTGGAAACAGTTAAGAAGATGATGATCCCAGGTAAAAAAATCGTTATGAGGCCTTTTGGAGAGTACGAAACATCGACCCTTTGCACTCCATACAGGTTCATTGCTTTGATGCTAAACAGAATTTTCGGGAGGACTAATGGAAAAAGATTTAAAATAGGTTGGGTACCGGTGATGTTCTTTGTTGCTACCCAAGGTACAATCTTTAATTGGGAAAATATAGTGTCCAACAACCTATCCTCTTGTATAAGTGCAGCATTGGGAGGAGTGTCCCAGAAGAAGACAGAATTTTATATGAGTTCAATATTGATTGATTGCATTTTATGTACTCAGCCATTCCCAGCATTGAAGTGCCAATGGGATAAATACTGGGCCCCTGTCTATGCTGCCTATAAATTATTCTGGTCTCACAAATATTATATCCATTACAAGGAGATTTGTGAGAATTTCATTATGCCATTGTATACATTTATTTTCTTGGGCGAATGTAATTGTATTTCAGAGGAAGCTTTGGAAGTTGTGCAAAACAACAAAATCTATTATTTGACAGAAGAAGGTTTATATTTAAGAATGTATGGTGGCTCAAGGGCCCCTTCCCTTCTATCGAAGTATGCTACAAACTATGTGATCCATAAAGAGGCTGTGAGATGGTTGTACATTGACGAAGTGGGAAATTTACTTTTTGAGTAGAAGAAGGTAGTATATCCCGCAGTTACCTTTTTTGTAGGAAGTTACAAAATTTCTAGGATAAAAACTGTAGCGGAGTTTATTAAGGAGTTATAATATTTTCACTTTGGTGAAATGAATTTCCGTAGGAATGACTTTGAGGATAAAGTCGTTGATTATTGCACAGCAGCTAGAGTGCATTTTGAGTATACAAATTTCTGGGATAAAGATGAAGAGATCTTCTGAAATGCTTAAAACATGACAACTTTGAGGAAAATATTCAAACAAAAGATAGATACTGTGGGCGGAAAGGGAAAAGTTGCTGATAAACTCAAAAGGTGGGAAGACGATGCAACAAAGAGAAGGCAAGAAGAAGCTCACATGTTAGGACAAGAAGTAGAGAACTGGTTGCGAGCTGAAGAGGCTGCAAAGAAGATAGAAGAAAAGAAAAGAAAGGAGGAAGAAGAAATACATGAAAGGCAGAAAGAAAGTGAAGGATTAAGATTAGAAGATGCTAATAAGGAGAAAGAGCAAGCAGAAAAGGCAGTTGAATAATTGAGAGAAGAGACACAAGAAGAACAAGACCCTGCTAATCAAGGACAGACTCAGTCCGATGTTGATCCATTCAAACCTGTTGTTCCATCCAGTAGTATAGCAAGAGAAAATACTCTGACAGTATCAGGAATTGAACTAATTCCTTTTACTCCCATAGAAGGAGAAGAAGTACAGGATTTAAACACCATTTTCTATGATAAGGTAAAAAAGAGGATTGTTAAAAGAATAGAGAAAAAGGTGAACACTGGAGGTAAGCCAAGAGTGATGGTGACTGATAAAATAGTGGTTCATGGTACCAACAAAGATCCTTGATTAATGGCAAGAGCTGGGGTAGCCCTATCCCTAGCCACTGAAGATAATGTGGACAGAATAATGACGGATCTTGAGCAATCCCAGAAGAAGGTCGCACAGTTAAAAGAGACCTTAAAAAATGAGAGAAGTGAAAGTCAGAGCTTGAAGAGAAAATATGAAGATATGATCAGTGAAGTTGCGATATCCAAGGCAGATTGTCAGAATCTACAAGCAAATAAAGATGCTTTGGTGCTATCTGCAGGAAATATAGAAAAGGAATCCCATGCCACCTTGGTAGATTTTGGGAAACTACAGCAAAGATATCAGGATTTGGAAGCCGAAAGAGATAACATGAGGCTATCAATTGAAGAGTTGAATAAGGAAAAGGGCAAGTTAGAAGATAAAGTGATAGAACTGGAAGTACAAAGAACCACTACGGAAGGGAAAGCCAAGTTGTATGAAACTCAGATAGTAGCCTTGGAAGATCAAAAGAATTCACTAGAAGTTTCATTGAAGATAGTTATGGAGCGGGAAGCTGATGTTGAACCTTTAAAGAAGCATGTTCTCACGCTCAGGAATAAGATTCATCAAATGCAACTTCAGATGGTGGAGGAGAGGTTTAAGGTTCGACATATATAAATAATATTGGAGGAAATTATAAATACAGCTTCCTATTTCTTGGATAAGACACGAGATATCTTAGAAACTCTACAGGGAAGAATGACATGGGTAGAGACAAGTAAGGAGCCTCCTACAGATGTACCTCCCAAAGACCTATAGACAATAAAGCTAGAGTATGAGCTAATCGATTATGCTAGAAAAGCAGCAGAAGAGCTAGTAAAGGAAGTGAGAAAGACGAAGAGTGCTTGTGTAGAATTCAGCAGAAGAGTCCTCCTAACTTACAATGGGTTTCAGATCTATGCTAGCAGGAGACTAGAGGTGCTACCAGAGCATGAAATATTTTTGAAGCAATTACAGGAATGATGCAGCGAAGATAAACATGCCATTCAGCTAGTGAAGAGATTAGATGAAGAGGTGCTTAAAACTGAAATAGCACATGCAGCAGTTAGCGGTCACTTACTGGAAGACCAACTTCGCCTAATTCCGGCCAGTGTGTCCGGTATAAAAGCTCAAGATGCCAATGCATGGAAGAAATTTATGAATGAGCAAGCTAAGCCATCTTAGTTGGACTATTTAGAACATTTTGATTAATGATGTAATATGTTGTATTTTGAGTCCATAAGCTAAAGGACAAAATTTTGTAAAGGAAAGGTTAGGGGAAGCCCAAAATGCAACGAGGGCAACTCAAGAGTTTTTGCTTTTTGTATAAATATAGGCAAGATTTATGTATTGAAGGACCTTTTTTCAGGCTATCTTTGTGCAATATTATTGTAAGAAGAACTATTTCATCTTATAATAAAGAGTTTATATTTTCGGCTGGAGAAAGCACTGTGGGGTTTCAAATGCTTGACATGGACTGGTTGAATGTGAACTACTTATTTTTCAACTTGTTTCTATGAACTGTGAGATCGTTCTAACTTATGAATTCTTTCATGTTATGAATATGCTCCTATTTATTTATGTGAAATTTCCAAAATCATATCTGAGTAATGAATGTTTTAATTGGAAATGAGCTATCTCTTTGCTTATCTATCTATTTATATCATGTATTCAAAAATATTAACAGCTATCTATAGTATTCTAAATGCATGTTATACAATACATTACTCATTATTAATTACAATATTGCTCCATAGGGATAGGTTAGATAGTCTTAGTTAGTATTTCTTTGTTTATGATTTAGAAGCAAAAGAGGTAGGACGAGAGGTAAGAACCTGCGCATCACATTGTGACACTCTTCGTTATCTTTATCGACTGCATTTAGCTAGGCACTTGCATATCATACCTAAACATAAAACTAAAAAATACAATTAAACGGTGGACTAGGCCACAACCAGTAAAACAAGCTTTAACCGTTACTTGACCTACAGTAGCTAGACTGTAAACCGGACAGATTCCCCATACCAAACAATAACGATCTAATTGGGAACGCTTATTGGGGAGAATCCCTATTGTTGTTACCTACCATTTTCCAGGCCTTGACATTTTTGGCGCTAGAAGGAGGGCCACCAGTGCATGGCTGGCCGAGGAAATTCATTTTCTTGAGATTACTCCATCGATGACAGTTTTGAAACCAGTTTGCCTCAGAAACCCACCCCTAAAGAAAACGAAAAGGGGTATCTCTATCCCATTAATAACAAAGTAGTTGAATATTTAAGGTGGATTACCAGGGCGTATGCAAAGAAGATTGGAGGGTTACCTATTATTCCTACTTTACCTAGAAGAGAATATCATAAGAAGGATCATCCTCAATTAGAAGATTCAGTGTTGGTGGAAGATCTTAAAGAATTGGTAGAAATAGCCTTACAAGCAGTTGTCTAACCTCTAAATCAGTTGGGGCCAGATTCCCCTCATTGTTCTCCTTTTCGAACTCATGTCCAGTCTCCTCATCAATCTCCAATCAGAATCATGGCCAATGTGAATGCAAACCAGCCACCTCCACAACCTGCTTGGAGGGCTATATCTCCTTTGAACTTGACCCCTCCATTGCATGGTATGCCTTAGAGTTTTGACAAAGATTTACCCAAGTTTGAACCAAATGAAGGAATTCTTGTGGAGATCATTTGCATAGTTTTTATCTAGCTTTAGAGGGATTGCAAGTAGCAGAACATGAAGATGTAGTCTGCAGATTATTCCCACATACACTGAAGGGAAAATCAGCTTCATGGTATTTTGCCCTGCCAGCAAACTCAATCACAAATTGGAATATTTTTTAGAGACTATTCATAAACAAATACGGAATCCAAAAAACTCACACCGCTTTGATGAAAGGATTAATTTCCTTTAAGAAAGAGAAGAAAGAAAGGGTACATAATTTCACTCGGAGGTTTGCTACCTTCCTAAATAACTATGATGCAGCTGACAAACCATTTGAGCATGCTCTAATTGAGTATTACACCTCAACTCTTGGGCCTGATCTAGCCATGTTTGTCAAAAGATCGGTTAGACCCACTTTGGTAGATACATATGAGGAAGATGAGAAGGTGGAGGTGGAAATGGAGAGTATAGACCATTATCCTGTGCAGTCAGAAGAGAAAACTTATGGGAACAAGAAGCCACTATTATTAACTAAGCCTAAAGATGAGCGGTCACAGGAGTTAGATGGAGTGGTGAAGATGATGCAAAAGTTGTCAAACAGGGTGATTGATTTGGAAAAAGAGAAGGAGGCCCATAAACAATACAAGCCTTATTATAAAAAGATAGATGATAACAATCAACCCAAGCCTCCCCCACCAAGTCCCTCAGCCATGAATTTGGATGTAGGCATGGATAATTTCTGTACATTCCATCAATAGCCTCATTCAAAAAAGAATTTCCCACAATGGATAAATTCCATGACCTTAGTAATGAATCAATTGTTGGATTCCAAGTTGACAGAAACCGTAGATGAGAAAGAGAAGGTTAATGAGCCAACATAGACCCAAGAGGAAGACACTGCGGTCTTATGGGATTGTGTTTCTATGTTCAATGTAGAGGATGAAGGTTTTCCTGATGAAGAAGAAATATCAGAGACAAATGTTACAACAAGAATTCATAATCCATTAAAAGAAGATAACTTGATACTTCCCAAGATTAATAAACTTCAAGAGAACATGAAGAAAATGAAGAATAATACTCCAATTGTTAACATACCTGAGTTTGTCATTTCAAGCCAGAGCCCCAAGAAAGTCAATGTGACTATAAATCCTACTGAAAATAAAGCTGAAAATTTCAAGAAAAGTTTGACTGAGCATGAAATGGGATATGACATTGTGGAAGACATTAAAAAGGCTAAATCAAATATCTCTTTGTTTGAAATGTGCAATCTACCTCAACAAAAGGAAAATCTCTTAAAAGCACTTGAAACACCCGTGAAGGAACCTTAGAATGATAACCAACCTGAGGAAGAGATTGGTGAAGCAAGTTTAGGAGGAAAGTCTAAGTATAGAACTTCAGCCTTTCTTTTAACTTTTGAGATTTTCAATTACAATGTGCATAATTGTTTGGTGGACTCAGGAGCATCAGTTAATGTCATGCCACTTTCAGTTTGCAAGCAAATAAATGGTAAACCTAAACCAACTATAGGCCAAGTTCTTCAATTAGATAGAACAACAGTGAAAGTGATAGGAGAAATGGAAGATGTCCTGATCCGTTTGTCTGTAGATGAGAGAGTATGTCAATACATAGACATTGTTGTAGCAGATATCCCAAATGCTTATGGTTTGGTTTTGAGTTGGGATTGGTCAACAAAATTAGAAGGATATTTTGCATCAGATTGGTCACATGTGTGGTTACCCTATAAAGGATGTCAGAACCAAATAAAGGTGTTGAGAGAACCTCAAATGAAGTATAATGTGACTCCGTTGGAAGGAAAGAATGAACCAGTAAACTCTGTGTTGGGAAACTATTTTCTTGAACTGGAACCAAGAAATTACCAAGCCAAAGAAACTAGCAGTATATCAGATGTCTAGCCCAATCTACTTCAATTCTCATGGGCTAATAAGATTGATTGTAACATAGTATATTTGGTTTCAGATGTAACCAATAATTCAAATTTGGTAGGAGTAGAAAGTTTTTGGATTCTTTATTTCAATGGTTCTAAAACGTTGGAGGGATCTGGCGCTAGTTGTGTCCTGATCGATCCAGATAAAAATAAATAAGTAAATAAATAAATTCTTTCATGTAGATTAGAATTTGAATGCACAAATAACACAGTCGAATACGAAGCAATGGTCCAGGGACTGAAAAAAGCAATAGAATTAAAAGTAAAAATCTGAAAGTGTATGGAGATTCTGAAATCGTTGTTAAACAAATTCGGAATAAAATTCATTGCACATCACCGCATTTGAAGGCTTACCAAAATGAAGTGTGGGATTTCTTAATAAATTTTCATGCATTTAATATTTCTGCAATTCCTAGAGAAAAAAATGCAGCAGCTGACATGTTAGCTACATCAGCTACAAGGTTGGTACCTACAAATAACAGATGTTCGATTGAATTGCTTTTCAGGCCTGCTTTTCCAGAAAACATCACTAATATGAGGGTGTTTGATGATGATCAGCAAATATTGGATTGTTTAATGAATAATGATACATTTAAAGGAGCCATAATAGATGACGAAGAACATCAAGCAGAACTACAAAACGGAAATTTCATTCTAAAAGGATTCAGAACTTTGGAACAGATGTGTGATTTAGATAACAAGTTCAGAAAGCCAGTGAATGTCAGACACATAACTCGTCTTTACAATTCGAGCTGACAAATCTAGGGACAGAGGCTGAACCCAAATATGTGAATTTGGGGAAGTGTTGTTCACCCGGCGAGAGGAGTAAATTCATCAGTTTATTTAGACAATACAAAGATGTATTTGCTTGGACCTACGAGGACCTAAAAACTTATGACACCAAAATTATACAACATGTTATTCCAATCAAAGTTGGAGTCAAACCTTACCAGCAGCCTCTAAGAAAGATGCATCCCAAATTAGAGCCCCTAATTCAAAGTGAAGTGAAAAAGCTGCTAGATGCTAAAATCATATTTAAAGTCGGACATTCAAAATGGGTCTCAAAATTGGTACCGATGCGAAAAAAGTCTGGACAGATTAGACTTTGCGTTGAAATCGTGCATCAGATAAATATAATTACCATGTCCCACCCATGGAACAAATACTACAAATGGTCTAAGGTTCTAAATTGTTTTCTCTATTAGATGGTTTCTCAGGTTATAACCAAGTGCTTGTTGCTAAAGAAGACAGGCTCAAGACCACTTTCAAAACCAAGTGGGGGACTTTTGTGTATAGGAGGATACCCTTTGGACTCATTAATGTTGGAGCAACTTGCCAAAGGGCGATGGATATAGCTTTCCGCGATCTGATTGGTCGTAGTGTTGTGGTTTATTTAAATGATGTTACAATATTTTCAAAGAAGAGAGAAGAGCATGCATTCCATTTGAAACAAATTTTTGAGCGTTGCAGGAAATACGGCATTTTGTTAAATCCTAAGAAGTGTGTGTTCACTGTCATGGAAGGAAATCTATTGGGTCATGTCATTTCCAAAAAAGGGATCTCAATAGACCCAGAAAGAATTAGATCCATAGAACAGATCCCTTTACCCCATAATAAAAAGGGTATGCAATCTTTTATGGGGACAATAAATTCTGTGTGAAGGTTTGTGCTAGACTTTGCTCAAATCATCAAACCTTTGCAAAAAATGGTGAAGCAATGTGTCCAATTTAAGTGGATTGATTCAGAAAAGGGTGCATTTGACAAGATTGAAACGTCCATAGCTCATGCACCATCACTTAAAAGTCCTGACTTTGAAAAGGATTTTATCTTATACACTTTTGCTTCGGATGATTCATTAGCAACAGTGCTTACGCAGAAAGAAGAAGGGGGATATGATTACCCCATATCATTTATGAGCATTGGTCTGCAAAGGGTTGAATTGAACTATCTTACAGTTGATAAACAAGCTTATGCAGTTTTTAAAGCAATAAAGCAATTCAAGCCATACATACTTAAGAACTGCACCAAATTAATAGTCTCGCACCCAGTGGTACAATCCCTTTTTGTACAAAAGGAATTGGGAGAGAGAAGAGGGAACTGGCTGACTGCTTTGCAAGAATATGATCTTGAATTCAAACCAGCAACCATAATTAAAGGACAAGGACTCTGTAATTTGATGGCTGAGAGTCAAAACAATGAAGATAACAGCTGGGATAATGAAGCTGAATTACACATGGTGGATGTATGTCCTCTATTCACAGCTCCAGACTCCTGGTATAGATATTTAGTCCATTATATTCAAGAAGGATATTTACCGGAGCATTGGAGTCCCAAGCAAAGAAGAGCATTACGTCTGAAATCAACCTTATATCAGATTATTGATGGAGTGTTGTTTAGAAAGAACTATGATGGAGTCTTTCTTAGATGCTTGGAACATGAAGATGCAAAGAAGGTTATAGCAGAATTACATGGTGGACCCACTGGAGGTCAATTTTCAAGAGACACAATAGAACACAAGATTCTCAGAGCTAGATATTATTGGCCGACATTGTTTAAAGATGCTCATGCTCATGTTAGAAATTGTGATACTTGCCAAAGGAGCATTGGGAGGCAAGCCAAAGCAGCAGGACCATTGAAACCAGTGATTATCTCGGAACCATTCAAGGAATGGGGAATTGACATTATCGTATAAATCAATCCAAATTCTTCATTACAGCATAAGTACATTCTGACAGCAACCAATTATTTTACCAGATGGGTAGAGGCCATTCTATTACGAAAAGTAAATGAGGAGGTAGTTATGGATTTCTTGCAGAACCACATTATGACCAAGTTTGGGGTTCCAATTTCCCTGGTTTTTTATAATGCTTCATATTTTTCATCTATTAAATTGACTGTGTTTGCTAATGAAAAAGGGATTAAGCTACACTATTCTGCAAACTACTATCTGCTGGGAAATGGTTTAGCAGAATCCACAAATAAAAACCTGATTAGGATTTTAAAGAAAATGGTTAAAGAAAATCAAAGGAGCTAGCATCTAGCTTTTCCTAATGCACTCTGGGCTGATAGAGTCACACCCAAGAACTCCTTAGGTGTGTCACCCTACACTCTTGTCTATGGGAAAGAAGCTATCTTACCTCCTAATATCCTGTTGCTATCTTCCAGACTACCCCAAGACTCTAGGGGTATTGATAATGAAGTTCTGTAGATCCGAATTCACAATCTGCTGAAGTTAGAAGAATCTAGGTCCAAAGCCCGAGAAAGGTTTAAACATCAACAAGAAATGGTGAAGAGATGGTTTGACAAACACAAAGCTGGGAAAAAGGAGTTCGAGGTAGGTGATTTGGTTCTTAAGTGGGATTACTCGCATGATGAGAAGGGAAAGCACACTAAATTCCAACAACTGTGGATAGGCCCTTTTCAAATTGCAGCAAAGATGGGCCCCTCAACTTACAAGTTGCAAGCCTTACAGAGGTGGGAGGAGAACTTACCAGTAAATGATTTAGTTCTCAAGCCTTACTTTTCTTAATGGTCTTGATTTTGTTTTTCTTGTACATAAATAAATGGTTTGATTTTTTTATTTTATTTGCTTTTGATTAATTTCAGTTGTTTTACTTTTACTTGCTCAAGTTTGATTGCTTGTAAATCTTGGTTTGTTTATGTTTCAATAAATCAGCACGACTTTTTGTTTTGGAGTTCATCAGAGTTTTGGATAAACTGAAATTTTTGATCAAAGACTACTTGCTATTTACCCATACACAATGTTTAAGGATTCTTCAAGACTAGCAAATTATATGAATGGATTATGAACACATTGAAGTCCTGCTTAATCCCTGTAAAATAACTAAGGATAGAAAAGTCTAGAATAATATTTTGAGGCTCCATTCATTTTACACTAAAGACTGTCCTAAGGGTGTAACAACAAAAGACCCGTGGAAAGGAAACAGGGTAAACAGTGTATTATATTTAAATGATCCCATGCCACAGTTGAAAGCTAAAAGGCTAACAAGAGTCAAAATATCCCAAGAAGAAAATATGTACCAAAACACAAGCTGAACCACTTCAGTGTGAATAAGATTGCCAAAGTTCTTCTCCGTCCGTGAGTTAACATCAAAATATATCTCACACAAAAGGACACTATGGATAGAGGGGGCTGAATTAAAATTCAGAAAGAAAGAAATTAGGGAGGACTCAAAAGGACAAAAGTCCAAAAGCACCAAAAGAGTGAAAATTGGCATGGGAATGAGGAACAAACGGATATATTTGGTTACCATATGTTACAATCCTGTGGTGTCTAAGCTGGAAGCTACCAAAAGGCAAAGGTAAAATAAAACTCATATTTTTGGTCTTAGAAGAGTTATCGACACTTTTGAAATCCTGGTTTCCCTTCTTAAATTTGGACTGTTATCAATGTTTAAAGTTCATAAATCTTGCATTCTATAAATCCAGATATCTTGAAGAAATCTAATAAAGTGATACCAGCGAAACAGTTTGTTGTCTCCAAGGATAAGTTGTTCAGAGATCTGTGTCCGCTACGTAGTCGCCAATTGTTGTAGCTGCAACTATTTTCCCGAAAAAATAATTTTTTTTAGGGTCCCCCCTTATTCTTTTAGTGTTTATACAGCTTAAGGATTTCCGCGATTTTACCAAAGTTTTCCCGTGGCTTGTTGTTTTTGAAATATTTGATATTTTATCTGTTTGCATGGGAGGCATAGTTGACTAACATTTCGATCCATCGAATGCGCAGTCAACTAGTTCCCCGATATACCCCATTGGGAACATTCTAGGGTTTTTTCTTCGACATATTAGTTGTTGTGTCATCTATGATCTCGGAGGTAGTCCGCCGATCTTTCGAAAGTCTAGTCCGAAGCATCTCCTATGAGTCAGGTCTTTGTTTGCCTATCTTTCTTCGATATCCGATTAAGTGGTGAAGTGATCTCACCATCGGTTGTGTATATGGGAATGAGCCGAAAGTTTTAGTGGGTTCACCAGCCGACGTTGTGGAGGTCTAGTGTTGAATCTATCTGCTATCTCACGATGTCCTTGTTATAGATATTTTCACCCCACTAGGTGAATCACACAGTGTATGGCCTTCCCCTGTCCCACTGCAGACTCTTTAGACCCAATGGACCACATTTTATCCTTTGATGTATCATTGACCATCCCTAAAACTATGTTAAAAATGATATACGCGGCTTTTACCCCTATAACTGCGTACATACGCGGATATATCCCCGATAACCGCGTACATCGGGATGTGTGCATAAATCCAAATC
The DNA here is from genome assembly GCA_001517045.1 of Pseudotsuga menziesii. Lineage (NCBI taxonomy): Eukaryota > Viridiplantae > Streptophyta > Pinopsida > Pinales > Pinaceae > Pseudotsuga > Pseudotsuga menziesii. The sequence goes on along the minus strand of LPNX010325931.1, from coordinate 511,559 downwards.
CTTTTGGACTGTTCCTTGACTTGGATCCGACTCATATGACTCCTGGCCTTCCATATGCCTTGAGATCGCACGGATTCGACCCTTCACTGTCCCTTTGAAGAGCTATATAAGGAACCCCTTGGTACATTGAAAGCATAGGGGAACATATATAGAGATTGAAGCAAGGAAATTATAGTCCATTGTTGCCAGAACTTTATGCTTGAGTCTGCATCCCTTTGTCCCTTTGGAGCACTGTTGTGTTCTTCCCAAGCTTGCACTTTGCTAGTAAGCTTGCTATCGAAGTGATGGAGGATTGAGGTGGTGGAGGCCCAAGTGGGGGATTCAGTTTCTCCGATTCGCAGACGTGCCGTCAGAGGTTGTCACTTGTAATCTCTGATTCTTATTAATAGAAATATCTTTTCCTGTCCAGTAATGTGTATTTGAATGAATATTGTTTCCATTGGAATATGTCAAATGCTTTTACATTATTGATTATATATGCTAGAATAGATCTAACACCATGAAATATAGTATGCTTGTATTGTTTACTTGTTGTTGAGGACGTGCTATAACAATTCAAGCTGAAGATTGGAAAGCTCAACGGGGATCTACTTCAACCGTCCGGAATAAGGTACGAGGTTCGATCCTTTAGTGTTAGATTGTTTATTTCTATTGCATATTGGAGAAGATTGATTTCTGGAGTCTAGCTGTCTGTTGTGGTCCCCCAAGCCATAGGAATTTCTCTCCGTAACAGTCCTCGCCGATACCAAGATAAGTTAGCATGGTCGTATTCCGATGTGTTTCTCCCATCCGATGTACTGGGTAGAAAGAGCTGAGTTGATACGATATTGCGGATTTCCACAGGAGTATGATTCCGACTCTGGGTTAGCCTTTCTCTCCCGCCAAGTTTAATTGATTACTCCCATGGTAGGGCTTATAAAACCACAATGTTTGTATGAGGTATCATTATCACCATGAAGGTTATCCAGTTGAGTCCGCGTAGCTGTCGATTCACCTGTACAAATCCTTCGCCAGCAGAGGTTGTTGCCTGTCTAGGTCTCCCGCCACTTTGTCTCCGAGTAGGATTCGCTCATTTTCTTTATATGTGCCCAGTATTATTGTTTGTTTTCGACCTCATGTAGTGATGAGGTTAGATATTTTCTGCGGGGGCTTTATGTTTTAAACAGCGGTGGATTTTGCTTTGGTTAAGGTTCCAACATGTCTAGTTGTGAACGCCTTTTCATTTCGGCTGATTATTTTCTCACCCACTCTTTGTGCGGCCATGAGTGCACCATTGAAATTTGTTTTGGAAGCAAGGGTAGGGTGCAGATGGGTGTTTCGCCGTCTACACCGCCCCTTTCATTCTTGCATCATTTTAAGACCTAGGCTGCGCAGCCATGCCTTAGGTGATGGTGTGTTCCTGTGGGATGTAGGAGGGGTGCGTAGATGATAAGGGGTTTTGGGGGTTTCTTTTAGCTTTCTATAGTTGAAGGATTTGTTCTTTTTCCTCGGTCAAGTTTTCTACCCAAACAAGCAAGGTGGTTGTGAAGATCTAGAGTTTTCCCTAACAAAGGTTTTCACAGGCTAGGGCAGATAGGTTTTGTCAGTTTCTTGATGTTGCTTCTCGTATTAAAATCCTATTTATTTGATAAAAGAAGTTATTCAGCGTGCATATTGATGGGATGGTAATATTCTAGTTGTTTTTATTGTTGTTTTTCAATACATAGCTTGCTAGGAGTAAGTAGACTAAATTCATGTTGCATGATTGTTACAGGCTAATTATCAGCACAGCAATATGCCACGAAAGCAGAAGAAGAAGGCCCAAGCAACGGAGGAACCAGAAGTAGAGATAGTAATCAAAGTTGAGCTTATTTATGAAGATACTAAAGCCACTACTAGAGTTGAGTAAGAGTATAAATGGGGAGAGGTATACAGAATGATTTCAAACCAGAGTGTTCCAAAAGCTGGGTTTGAAGATATGCCTATATATGCCAATATTTAGAGATCATCCATTATGAAAGTGGCTACTAGACATGAACTTTTCCCATGTTCAAAGGTGATAGGGTGGATTCTACCTAGGGCAGATGTAACAAGGATGATACTGGTCAATACCAAGAGACAGGGTTATGCTGCGTATAGCCTAGCCTATGTATCCATGGCTTATAATATACCAACACCACAAACCTATTTGACTAAAAGTTGGTTAAAGGAGCTCAATATAGATATGGCGAAAACAGTTAAGAAGATGAATATCCCTGGTAAAAACTTCCATACGAGGCCTTCTGGAGAGTACGAAACGTCGACCCTCCGCACTCCATACAGGTTCATTGCTTTGATGCTAAACAGAATTTTTGAGAGGGCTAAAGGAAAAAGCTTTAAAATAGGTTGGGTATCGGTGATATTCTTTGTTGTTACCCAAGGTACAATCTTTAATTGGGAAAATATAGTGTCCAACAACCTGTCAGCTTGTGTAAGTGCAGCATTGGGAGGAATATCCCAGAAGTAGACAGAATTTTATATGAGTTTGATATTGATTGATTGAATTTTATGTACTCATCCATTCCCAGCATTGAAGTGCCAATGGGATAAATACCAGGCCCCTGTGTATGTTGCCTATAAATTATTTTGGGCTCACAATATTATAGCCATTACAAGGATATTTGTGAGAATTTCATTATGCCATTGCATACATTGATTTTCTTGGGCGAATGTAATTGTATGTCAGAGGAAGCTTTGGAAGTTGTGCAAAACAACGAAAACTATTATTTGACAGAAGAAGGTTTATATTTAAGAATGTACGGTGGTTCAAGGGCCCCTTCCCTTCTACCGAAGTATGCTACAGACTATGTGATCCATAAAGAGGCTGTGAGACAATTGTACATTGACGGAGTGGGAAACTTCCTTTTTGAGCAGAAGAAGGCAGTATATCCTGCAGTTCCCTCTTTTGTAGGAAGTTACAAATTTTCCAAGGTAAAAACTGCAGCGGAGTTTGTTAAGGAGTTAGAATATTTTCACTTTGGTGAAATGAATTTCCATAGGAATGACTTTGAGGATAAAGTTGTTGATTATTGCACAGCAGCTGGAGTGCATTTTTAGTATACAAATTTTTGGGATAAATATGAAGAGATCTTTCGAAACGCTAAAAACATGACAGCTTTGAGGAAAATATTCAAACAAAAGATAGCTACTGTGGGCGAAAAGGGAAAAGCAGCTGATAAACTCAAAAGGCAGGAAGAAGATGCAACAAAGAGAAGGCAAGAAGAAGCTCACAGGTTAGTACAAGAAGAAAAGAACTGGGTGCGAGCTGAAGAGGAAGAAAAGAAAAAGACAGCTGAAGAGGAGGCAAAGAAGATAGAAGAAGAAAAGAAAAGAAAGGAGGAAGAAAAAATACAGAGAAGGCAGAAAGAAAGTAAAGGATTAAGATTAGAAGATGCTAATAAGGAGAAAGAGCAAGCAAAAAAGGCAGTTGAATAATTGAGAGAAGAGACACGAGAAGAATAAGACCCTGCTGATCAAGGACAGACTCAGTCTGATGCTGATCCATTCGAACCTGCTGTTCCATCCAATAGTATAGCAAGAGAAAATCCTTTGACGGTATCAGGAATTGAACTAATTTCTTTTACTCCCATAGAAGGAGAAGAAGTGCCCGATTTAAACACCATTTTCTATGACAAGGTAAAAAAGAGGATTGTTAAAAGAAACGAGAAAAAGGTGAAAACTGGAGGTAAGCCAGGAGTGATGGTGATTGATAAAACAGTGGTTCACGGTACCAACAAAGATCCTCGATTAATGGAAAGAGATGGGGTATCCCTATACCTAGCCATTGAAGATAATGTGGACAGAATAATGATGGATCTCAAGAAGTCCAAGAAGAAGGTTGCACAGTCAAAAGAGACCTTAAAAAATGAGAGAAGTGAAAGTCATAGCTTGAAGAGAAAATATGAAGATATGATCAGTGAAGTTGCGGTATCCAAGGTAGAGTATCAGACTCTACAGGAAGATAAAGATGCTTTGGTGCTATCTACAGGAAATATAGAAAAGGAATACCATGCCACCTTGGCAGATATTGGGAAACTACAGCAAAGATATCAAGTTTTGGAAGCCGAAAGAGATAATCTGAGGCTATCAATTGAAGAGTTGAATAAGGAAAAGGGGAAGTTAGAAGATAAAGTGACAGAAATAGAAGTACAAAGGACCACTGCGGAAGGGAAATCCAAGCTATATGAAACTCAAATAGTATCCTTAGAAGATCAAAAGAATTCATTAGAAGTTTCGTTGAAGACAGCTATGGAGTGGGAAGCCGATGTTGAACCTTTAAAGAAGCATGCTCTCATGCTCAAGAATAGGATTCATCAAATGCAGCTTCAGATGGTGGAGGAGAGGTTTAAGGTTCAACAGATAGAAATAATATTGGAAGAAATCATAAATACAGGTTCCTATTTCTTGGATAGGACACAGGATATCTTAGAAACACTATAGGGAATAATGAAATGGGTAGAGACAAGTAAGGATCCTCTCGTAGATGTACCTCCCAAATACCTGGAGATGATAAAGCTAGAGTATGAGCTAATCGAGTTTTCTAGCAAAGCAGCAAAAGAGCTAGTAAAGGCAGTGAGGAAGACGAAGAGTGCGTGTGTAGAATTCAGTAGAAGAGTCCTCCTAACTTACAATCGGTGTCAGATCTATGCTAGTAGGAGACTGGAGGTGCTGCTAGAGCATGAAATATTTTTGAAGCAATTACAGGATCGATGTAGCGAAGACAAACAGGTCATTCAGCTAGTGAAGAGATTAGATGAAGAGGTGCTTAAAACTGAAATAGCACATGCGGAAGTTAGCAATCACTTACTAGAAGACCAACTTCGCCTAATTCCAGCCAAAGTGCTGGTATAAAATCTCAAGCTACTAAGCATGAAATTACTATTAGATTTCTAGAACCTTCTGGTTTGAAAACATAGCAGTAGATGCCAATGCATGGAAGAAATTTATGAATGAGCAAGTTGAGCCATCTTAGTTGGACTATTTAGAACATTTTGATTGATGATGCAATATATTGTATTTTGAGTCCATAAGCTAAAGGACAATAATTTGTAAAGGAAAGGTTAGGGGAAGCCCAAAAGGCAACGAGGGAAGCTCAAGAGTTTTTGCTTTTTGTATAAATATAGGCAAGCTTTATGTATTGAAGGACCTTTTTTCATGCTATCTTTGTGTAATATTAATGTAAGAAGAACTATTTCATCTTATAATAAAGAGTTTATATTTTCGGCTAGAGAAAGCACTCTGGGGTTTCAAATGCTTGGCATGGACTAGTTAAATGTGAACTACTTCTTTTTCATTTTGTTTCTATGAACTATGAGATCGTTCTAACTTATGAATTCTTTCATGTTATGAATATGCTCCTATTTATTTATGTGAAATTTCCACAAACATATCTGAGTAATGAATTTTTTAATTTGCAATGGGCTATCTCTTTGCTTATCTATCTATTTATATTCTTGTATTCAAAAATATTAACAGCTATCTGTAGTATTCTAAATGCATGTTATACAATACATTACTCATTATTAATTACAGTATTGCTCCCTAGGGATAGGTTAGATAGTCTTAGTTAGTATTTGTTTTTTAATGATTTAGAAGCGAAAGAGGTAAGATGAGAGGTAAGAACCTGCGCATCACATTGTGACACTCTTCGTTATCTTTATCGATTACATTTAACTAGGCACTTGCATATCATACCTAAACATAAAACTAAAAAATACAATTAAATGGTGGACCGGGCCACAACCGGTAAAACAAGCTTTAACCGTTACTTGACCTACGGTAGCCGGACCATAAACTAGACGGATTCCTCATACTAAACAATAATGAGCTAATTGGGAATGCTTATTGGGGAGAATCCCTACTGTTGTTACCTACAATTTTCCAGGCCTCAACGTGTCCTCAACTAGTTGTTTCTAGACTTCTTCTACAAAATGGTTTCTTATGTTAACTTTGCTTGATATTTTAATTCTAAGTCCTCTACAAAGGTAATACCTGCTCATATTCCTAGTCCAACATGAAAGGTTCATAGTGTTTCATACTTTCCACATTCACTATTGAGTAAATGTGTATATATGGGGATAGAATAAGTATGTGGGCATGGTCTTCAACCTTCTCTTACACTTCAAAAGGACCATACCATAATTCCTTGATCTTTTTACCAAGACCTTGTAGTCTTTCCTTGTTCCAAGTGTAACCAAACTCTATCTCCCAGTCTGAATGTTTTCTCAACCCTATGTTGATCATGTCTTGCCTTGTATTTTTCTTGTGACTTCTTCAATGTCTCGTGTACTTGAAAATGGATTTTCCTAATCTTATCAATGAATTTTTCATCTCTCAATGCTTCATCGGTGGTGTCTTCCCTCACTCCTCCTTTTTTACCATAAACAACATGTAGAGGTGGGTGGCAGATATCCAAAACAAGTTTCGAAATGGAACTTACCAATGGAAGTGTGGATTGATCTGTTATAAGAGTGTTGTATGTAGATCAAATTTTATCCCAAGTATTTGGATACTTATGACTATAACCCCTTAAAAGATGCACCAAATCCCTATTGACAACTTTTTTCTACCCATATGTTTGTGGATGGAATGTTGTATATCTCTTCAACTTAATGTCCATCTTCTTTCAAAGTGTAACCCAAAAGGCATAGATAAATCTGGTATCCATGAATGAGATTATGCTACTTGGTATTTTAAAGTGTACGTAAACTTTCTCCAAAAACATGTTTATTGCTTCTTATCCTTTGATGGTCAAGGAATAGGAATGCACATCTTGCTTAAGATGTCAACTACCACAAATAAATAGTCATGTCCCTTCCTAGTGGTTGAAAAACCACCCACAAAATCCATGGATATGTTCTCCTATGGTCTCATAGGAACAAATAAGGGACAGTATAGACCTTGTTTCCTATTATTGGGGTTTCTTTTATAACAAAAAATGCATCCTCTAATAAACCGAGCTACATCTTCTTGCATTCTAGGCCAATAAACACACCTTTGTAAGTTATAAATTGTCTTCCCAACACCAAAATTCCCCAAAAATTTGGAGTTCTGGGACTCTCTCATGAGTTGCAATCTCTCGCCATTAAGAACACAGAGCTTGCCCACCTTGTAGAGTAACCCATCCTAGAGACAATATCCATCCTTGTTATCACCTTCTTCTACATGGAATTGGCCTTATATCTACTAAAATATCTCCTTCAAGTCCTCATATTTTGTGTATTCCTCCTTGTAAACATCATGGGTGAAAGGATCTATATGTATAAGAGTACCCAAAGGGACTTAAGAGCATGTATTCCATCTTTTTTATATTGTCCTTCTTATGTTTTATGATTATATGGCATTGTTGTAGGAATCCCATCCACTTGTAGTATCATGTTTGTTGTTGCTTACTTTGGGCCTGTAGATACTATAGCGATTGATGACTAGTGTGAATGAAGGTGTCCTTTCCCATCAGAGAGTGCTTCCATTTCTCAACATCTTGAACCAATGCATAGAATTATATTTCATATGTGGAGTAGTTTAGAACACTACCATGGAAAATTTCATAACGATAGCATATTAACCTCCTTCCTTGCATCAAAACCACTCCCATATCATACCCACTTGCATCTATCTCCAATTAGAAAGGCTTCTGCAAGTTAGGAAATGTGATAATTACTGCATGATTGATCTTTTGCTTGAGATTTTCAAAGGATTTTTGTTGATTCTTTCCCCACTAGAACCCCTTTTTGTTGGTTGTTATGGAATGGAGAGGTGTGGCCACAACCAAAAAGGAAGCTATAAACTTTTGAGGTATTGTGTTACCCCCCAAAAGCTCCTAACTTCAATGACATTTGCAGCAGTTGGCCACTTGGTGATGACCTCCATCTTTGTATTATCAATCTTAAGTTATCCATCACTAATCACACACCCCATATACACTTAGGAATGATGTGCAAATTCACATTTCTTGATGTTTTCAAGCAGTTGATTTCTTTTCAAAGTCTTCAACAACTATTTGAGGTGTAAGAAATGCTCCTCCTAGGTAGCACTACAAACCAATATATCATCCAAACACACAATTACATGAAGCTATGAAGGGACACAATACGCCATCCAACCACATAAATGTAGTTTGTGCATAACACAAACCAAAAGGCATTACTAACCATTCATATAGATCTTTCTTAATCTTAAAGGTGGTATTCTAGGTGTCCTCTTATTTCTATCATACCTGGTGGCATATTGATTTGAGATCCAACTTGCTGAAGTACTTGACATGCTACAACTGGTATAACAAATGATCAATTGGAATTACATGATATCGATTCTAAGTGTAATATTGTTCAAGGCTCTATAGTCAATACACATCCACCAAGTCTCATCCTCTTGGGTACGATGATGATAGGTGACACACAAGGTGAGGTGCTTGTTCAAAATACCCCCTGCTCTAGTAAGTGCATCAACTACTTCTTCACTTCATTTGCTTCTAGAAAATATTATTTATGCAACCCAATATTTAACAGTGAGGAGTTAGGAAACAATTTTATCTCATGCTCCACTTACCTCTTAGGAGGTATCCCTCTATGATTTTGGAACACTTCTATGTATGCATGTAAAAGGTTATCCAACTGGTGTTTCCGCTCTCTAACACACCCCCCTTGATACTCTTTTATTTTATCGACTCACCTTCTTGTTGATTACATCTTAAGAAAAGCAATAAAAGATTTCTACTTGAACCAATGAACTTTTTCTCTTTCTCTTACTTGAAGAAGGCTACTTAAATACACCTCCTTATACACTAAAGGCAAACAAACTTATCATCTACATATGAGCTACCATTTACCCCTTTGCTTAAATCTAGGGCTAGAAGCTCTTCTTCTTAGCATCCTTCTTGTGGTTCTTAGGGTTCAGCTCTATATGTAGCTTCCAACAGCTGTCTTCAATGTGACCATCAACGGTGCAATGATTAGAGTGTTTTTCCATATCCTTACACTAATGTAATGTGGTTGTAGTAATATTATCCTTTCCTTTTCACTTATTCTTCCCTTATTTGTAAGTATATTGGTTCTCTTTCTATTTGGAACCACTTGATTTCCCTTTCTTATTGCTTATATTTTCCAAGTATTATGCTTGCATATAGGCCTTGTCAATTTTCTTGGGATTGAATAGCATCACTTGCTTTCGTAAATAACTATGTAGACCCCCAAAATACTTGAGTACATCTAGATTCTTGGGAAAGATACCCAACATGATATCCATCTTCCTAAATTCAATGGTGTACTCTTGCACACTCTACCCTTGCCTTTTCCTATAATAATGTCAATGGATGCATTGGTTCTCTACATACCCAAGTGATGCCTGATAAGGTAGAATTGAGACTTAATGAGGGATTTGAAATCCTCCCACTTAGTTATCAGTAAATCACCCTCCATCCTAAGTGTCTTTGTGTGGATTTCCCACCAAGTTAATGCACGACCCTCTAATTTCAGTCGAGAAAATGGAATTTTTTTCTCCTCATGTATTTGATGGGTACTAAAATAGAACTTTAATTGCTACAACTAATGGTTCACCTTTGAAGCATTGATATCACCTTGGTATGGTTTTATATCAACTTTCACTTCCATCCTAAATAAATACTTGGAAGGGGTAGTGGCACTGGAACTTGAATGCTATTTCTCAGGTTCTTTCCTCGACTCCTTTTTTGGGTCACCTCTATTTTATGATTTCACCTCTAATCCCATCTCAGAGTTAGATCATCCAAAATCACCAGAAGGTATAAACTTGCTTTCGAGAGCCGCCATGAGGATTGACATGTTGTGTGAGACATTGATGACTTGTATTTACATCATTCTAAATCACTTCTCATAATTGTATGTTGCTTCTTGTACAAAACTCGTTTACCATGGATAAGGTTTGAAGAATTTTTCTTTATCATGCCGCTAAATCATGTAATCTCCCATAAAAACCTAAAGCAATCCTGGCTCTAATACCAATATGATCCATAAACTATTGTGGATATTCCACTGTAACAATTCGTCACAACATATCTTACAACTTAGTTCTTTCTATTAGCTTATTTCCAATAAATGTTAAATAGAATGGAATTAGAAGAAAAATAATTGGAGAAAAGTAATACACAATCCACACAAATAACATAATATTTACCATGGGAAAACACACTATGGGGAAAAAACCAAACAAAAATTAGGACTATGCCAAGTGCTCTTTTATATAGAATGCAAATACAAAGAAAGTGGTACTCTCTATGGAGTTACCAATGACATTGCGACCATAATTGCTACTACATGATCTCATATTTTCTTGGTTATGTTCTAATATCCACTATTGTGTTGCTACTCAACTATGGAACAATACAATAACATCGTAATAATGCAACCCCTTCTTCTTCTAATGACCCAATATTTAACATAGTCCAATAGTCGTTTAGGGTTAATTTTAGAGTTTTTGCATGCCTCAATCCTTATTAGTGTTAGGTTTGTATGCCTTCTAGAATTTTTTTGGATTTCCACACGTGACTATATGTGAGAAATAAGAACTGACATGGAATCCATTCAGTACCATGGTGTTATGGAGAATTCTCTCCTACAAATAGGTAATACCTCACTTGGATTTTTTCCCTGATCCAAGACAAACAGAGGGGGTATAACATTATGATTTCACCCACTATATATCAAGCACATTCACATACAAAAGATAAAGAGGAAACAAAAGCATACATTGGCCTAGGTGAAGTTTCTTGGTGTTGATAGCTTCCAAATTCATGTAGACCTGACAAATTTTTCTCCAACTCCACTTAGCTAGCAATCTACACACACATAGGAAGCAAAACCTTCCTCAAATCCTTTCAACATATATAATATTTGCATATAAATGGCATATAACCTTAGATCTAAACTAAATCTATGAAGATATATTCCAAATCCAACAAGATCTAATATGATCTACTCTAGGGAGATCATATCCACCATAAACATCACATTACACATATAGATCTAAGCAATTACATCCATAAACACCATTTTGTGGAGGGGGAGGAATGCATATGTCTATATATCATATAAATAAGAAGTACATCAAATCATATAGTGAGTCATGATGTAGATATCCTCCAAGCTTCGTGCTTCAAACATTCCCTAACTCAACCAAAATGATCACAAGTGGTTGTAGGATGCACTAGGTATTCCAACAACGTAACAATACTAAGCAAAGATTCCCCCCTTTCTCATGAAATGGCCTCAATAGATAGGTGGATGGTGAATGAAGGGTGGATGAATGTAGACTACAAAAGACACATGACTCAAGTTGGTGTGTGAGTTCCTATGCCAAAATGATGTGGATCTAGTCATAGTCATGATCCTTCCAAAACTCATCCAAAAAGTTCAAATTTTTAGTGTGCAATTATTCCAAGAAACCGTGGGATGAAATGATTGCTTGAAATCATTGTGAAATAATTGTCAAGATTTGAAAATAGATAAAAATTCAATATGGTATCATAGTGGTTTTGAAAGGCAGACATTGATTAAGGCCCCAAGTCCGAAAAAGCATGTCTAAAAAACAGGGTCGTGTTGGCCCCCCAACAAGTTCCCCTTTGATTTTGCAAAATAAAGGGGCCCCCATGTAAATTTTGTACAAAACGTTGCTTTTAGTTGTTTTTTTTGCTTGATTCACAAGGTGATTTTATGGTTTGGTTTCATTTTCAACGAGGATTGGTTTTTTGCCTCTCGATCCTTTGGAATTATTTATTGGAGTCTTGGTGATATGGTTTATTTGTATCACATGAGTCTTTTTGCTTCTCAATTACTTCATAACACTTCACACTATCATCTGACCTTAGCTGAATTGATTATATGCCACAATTTCAAATACTAAATTCACAATGTTAAAATTTTGAAATTACAAAATATGATAGAATTTAGTTGACTTATGGTTTTAACCCTTTTTTAATATAATTATATCACTATGACTATGAAAAAAATTAATAAAAAAAAACTTTAAATATTTTAATGTTTTATTTTATTTGATTAGTTTTTTTATTTAAAACTATATCAAATTATTATACATACTTATTTCAACTATTAATCTTTTAGTATGCATAAAAACTAATGATCAAAATTCCTCTTTGGATTAATCATCTCTATTGTCCAAATTTCATTGAATAATCAACAATCAACAACCTATCACTTGTAACTTCCATTTTTGCATAGAATATTAATTAAGCTTGTCACTTGTAACTTCCATTTTTACATAGAATATTAATTAAGCTCCTTATTCTTTATTGACATAGTTTAAGTGATGAAAGATTACACGTTTTTATTTATTAACATAATTCTTTAGTAATATCATTGAATCTCTTTTGAAAACTTCAATTTTTTTTTAAAGAAAAGATTATTTTATAATATTATAAAGCTCTTTTCAAAATTATGCAGAATCCGTTATTTTTAAATAATCATTTTTATTAATGACTTTTATTAAAAGTTTTCATTCTATGTATCATTTTATGTTAGTAAAAGTTTTTATATCATTTTAATTCCTTTTAAAATAAATGCTTATTGGTATGTATTTCAGGAATTTATGAGCAGAATGATACCATTGCAGTCAGTGATCAATACCAATGAAAGCTAAAGAAAGTTATTGTTAGTAAAAATCTGTTGTGACAGGCTTTATAAATAAAATCTTCATTCTCTGTTGGCAGTATGTATAAGATGTCTTTTGATTCAAGAATGAATAACAAAGACTGGTATTTTTTCCTCTGAAAAAAAAAAAAAAATCTTCATCCTCATATTAGCAAAAAACGAAGAAAGGAGGAGATGTGTCAACGTATAAATGTTTTAGTGCACAGAAAAAGCAACTGAATTTAGCATCCTACATCTGCTTTCTGAATTTGAGTTCACCATTATGGAAGTATTTTGTATGTTTGAATTTGTAGAGTTAGTGAGCAAGAAAGCTAAAATGTTGGACTTATTATTGGGTTGCACATGAGTGATCGTCTTTATTCACGAAGTCAATTTATTCTTCAATTTTTTTTGCAAACATGTTGGAGTGAGGGATTTAAGGTGAGATCTTATTTGTTTGTAGTTTGAATATATTTTATGATCAATGTTGTTATTATGTTATTGGGGATGTGTATTCATCAATTTGGTATTATATTGTGTATCTGTGTTTTCTGATTATAGGAGTGTTTGAGGACAGTATATACACATCAATTATTTGGCCTTCTTGGTGAACCTTTTTCGTGTCACGAATCATAATTTCAACATTATCGCTATTTTCAGAAACAACAAGTAGTGCAAAAACTAGCTACAACCAGCAAGGGAATAAAACTACCTCTAAACAACATTGCCACCAACAATTCTTCAATATTGGTAATATTTGTTGTAGTTTTTGGAGTCCCCCATTTTTGTTTCAGTTCTTCAACATTGGTAATAACATTGCCAACGCTTGTTATTTATTTTTGACATGGAATCTGCTTATTTTGTATTCAATTGCAAAGCTCATTTTTTATCCAATTGTTGCATAATTTTTTATCCACTTGCAAAGCTCGATCTCATATATTGTTGTTTTTGTATTAGTTATTGTACTTCAATTTTTTTTCAAGGATTACACATTTAGAGTATGCAAATTCCCACTCTAAAGGCGTGGCTTTTGAGCCCAACTCAATCTATACAGTTTCCAAAATCTAGTAGTAGGCACATGTCTATCTCCCCCTATTCCATCTATGGATTAATCAATTTTGAAGTGCCCACATGTATATTTGGAAACCTCTCCCTATGTTCCCAAGTGGTAAATCACCTTGTCACGTGGAGGCATTTGGATGGAATCATAACACTTTTTTCGGTTTAAACAAACTAGCTTTGAAACTCCGAAGCAGTTTTCAGTGTACGTGCATGGCATTGGGTCGTCAAACAATTTTGAGTGGCCAAGTCATTTACTGCACTCACTTAATCTGCAATATTTTGTTTTCCTTTTGAAGCATGGATCTCAAGCCCAAACACACAGAGTCAAACCATTGTTCTGGTTGATCTAAACCTTCTTTTATATAAAGACAAACTCATATGTACCCGCCATAAATGTATGAAATTGAGACCTAAGTCTATCAAAAGGACCCAACCTATATCTGCATCCCTAAGAGAATAGTTTAGAATAGATGGATTTGACCTTATATCTATTGATTTTAGGCATAAGGCTATAGGTAAGGATTATAATTTAACATGAAGATTTATAAACTATCTTATAGCTGGGAAGGATTATAATTTAATAACAAGGTTTATAAACAATGTTATTGATTTCATATAGTTTAATAAACTACCTTATAGTTACAATGGATTATAATTTAATAACAAGGTTTATAAATAATGTTATTGATTTCTTATTTTCTCTCAAATAGTTTAAAATTAAAAATTTTCCTTATGACATTAGAATTGTCTAAAATAATTTATTTAATGTTAAGTTCAATATAGTTTAATGGATGGATTGTAATTTAATAAGGAGGTTTATAAACAATCGTATTGATTTCATTTCTTTTCTCCAATAGTTTAAATTTAAATTTTTTATTTATGATATTAGAATTGCCTAAAAAAAACTATTTTTTCCTTCTGATATTAGATTTGCCTAAGATAATCTATTTGGTGCTAAGTTCATTGTATTTTCCCTTGAACTACATCATGGACCATAATTCCCATCCCTTATCCCACCAACATATGAAATTAAGCTCATGTCCCTCTCTAAGGAAAAAATATTGCTTTTGGATGAATACTACGACATTATTTGTTTGGATTTTTCCTTAGACTATAGTTATTTTAGCACAATTCTCATTCTAAAGTTAACTCCCTTTTCCTTTTTTCAAAATATCGGTGGATTATGATGCATATCAGTACGACAATTGGCACTTATTTACAATAAGACAAAAATGTCTCATTTTACCTTGATCTCGATTGAAGCACTACAAAAAGGCCATGAAACAAACTTTCATTCAACATTAAATGTTAAATATATCGTCGGGGACATTGCCATTTCGTGGCTCTTGTTTTTAATTTTAAATATAATTGAAACATGTTCAATCTTCAACTAAAATTTATTTTACTATTTAGCTTTTCAATTTTGTCTCGGGATAGTTTTTTTTACATAAGATTAAATTTTAATTTTAATTTTTTTAGCAATTTTTTCAATAGTTGAAGCTACAGGATAGTAGCTACTAAAATTGTTTATTTTTAATAGTTGTTAAAACTTTCTTATGCAGTTATTGAAATATTCTTAGATTAGTTTATTTTTATTTGTTTTTTGTAGGTTAGCCTTTTTTACTAGTTGCCTTAGTGAACTTAGAAATTAGGTTTAAATCTGTGGAGACTCTCTATTTTAGAAAGCAAAACCTCAAGGTAGTAGGGCCTCAATCCTGCAAATATAACTATTCCAAACATACGAAGGGATTCCTTAAGCACTTTGTGTGGGTTGTCTTTCCTTGTTAACCAATTGACACAAAATCTGGTCAATAGGTCGAAAAAAGTAAATCCAGAAAAATAAGGTCAAAAAAAGGTAGGACCGAAAAAGTAGGGCTGAAAAAGTAGGCCCGAAAAAGCATGGTGCTTCTTTCTGTGGAGCCATATTTTGGTTTTGTCAAATTTCAATTTTAACCTAATTTTTGTCGAGACTAAGGTTTCTGGACCAGATTTTAGATTTCTATCAAGATGGTGATAGTCTTATAATAGAATATAGATTGGATGGTGCAACTCCAATTCAAAATAAGAAGGATCTTTCAAAATTCGAATGCTTCAGTTGTCATAAATTTGGTCACTATGCTTTCCAGTGTACTCAAAAGAAAATAAAAGAAAAGAAAAACACCAGGCATCCGCAATCAATGTTGATGAACATCGACCACAAAAGAAGACAAAACTTGATGCTAAGGCGAGAAAAATTCTTGACAAGAGAAGACAAGTCTAAAGATTGAAACTTGCAAACCAACTATCACATCAAGGCACAGTTCATGAAGAGGTCTTCCAGTTCTCCAGGAAGAACATAAAGGTGTTTGCAAGGATTATGCACTTTGCAAGAAGGCCAAAATATCTTCTCAAGTAGTGATGGTAGATCCAAGGGGATCTTGGATCTAATGCATTTAAATCAAGTTCCATGAGTTCAAGGCTCATGCAGAGAACTTGACAAAGAAGAAGATCAATGTTTGGAGAAGAGTATACCTCCAATGACTTTAGTGATTTCTGCAAGGAGGCAGGGATCAAGTGGTAGTCAACAACAAAGATAATTATTTAATGCTTTAAGTAATGAGTTTTATTTACTTAAGTTGAATTAATATTTTGATGAATTGCATAACTGTTTAAATGGTATTGGTTAACTCTTGTGGATAATTTTGTCAAGTGGAGGATTTCAAGAGAATGTTCATCAACATGTGTTCTTATGAGCAGAGGCATCCAATACCATAGGTTATGCTCATCAAAATATTCCTTGTTGGATATTGGGGTATAATACTCTTAAGGAAGCAGTAACAAAAGTAAGTCGTATCTTCTATAAGTTAAGAGTGAGTCATATCTCTTGTGAATGAAAAAAGCGAGTCATATCTTTTGTAAGTCAAGAGTGAGCCATCTCTCTTGAGTGGACAAGTCTAGTGAGTCATATCACTTGTGAGTGATAGAAGTGATTCATATCTTCTGTAAGTCAAGAGTGAATTATATCTCTTATGGTGATCAGTACATTCAGGGAGAGAAAAATACCTCACAGGTTCTCGAATTATATGGCATTGATGAGTCATATCATTAAATTTGAGCATTCCAATTATAAGGAGTTGGCATGCCAACAACTTTGGAAGCATGCCATGATGGAAGAGTATTAATCTATCATGAAGAATGATGTGGCAGATAGTGTCGATACCTAAAAGGGAAGTAGTAGTGACTTCCAAGTGGATCTATACGAACAAGCATGCAGTCTATATTAACATCTATAATATAGAGAGTTATTCAATTTGCATACTCAAACAGAGTCATGGAAGGTATTCAATATTCTTGAGAGAGAAGGAGGCTCATCTCAGTAGACCAACTTGATGGGAGATTACATAGATGGATACACATGAATCAACGATGAAGAGGGAGCAGAGTGTCTATATGCAAAGGGAGCAGGATTCTCATGTGTAGATGGAGCAGGGTGATCTAGTATAGAGGGAGTAATTTCTGCATAGTTTGTTGATAATGGAAGAGGTTCTTTAGTCAGGAGTACCTCTCTCACTTAGAGTAAGTTGGCCTATGGTTCCGAGATGAAGGATCTTAACCTTATGCATTACTTCTTGGGACTATAGGTGTGGCAGAGATGAGATGAGATATTCCTCATTCAAGAGAAATACACAATTGAGATCTTGTAGAGATTCAACATGATGGGTTATGAGTCCATGGATACACCTATGAAGGAAAATTTGAAGAAGATGAATGATTCTTCTTCGGATTTGGATTTGGTAGATCCCCCTATGATGAAAAACTAACTAAGTTGAGTGATTCTACTTCAGATTCAAATTTGGAAAGCAATGGATTGAATCTTCGATGAGATATTTGCTTTGTTATGAGCTACCTGATCCAGTGTATGGTTGAAGCTGAGGATTTTACGTTAGGTTATAGTAAAGCATGTGTTAAGGTACTTACGTGGTATAATTGGATATGGTCTAAGAGAGGTCTCAGGTGATGAAGTGAAACTACTAAGATATACAAATTCTAACTGGGTGGGGAGTGAGATGGACAGAAAAAACACCTTGGGGTATTTCTTCAACTTGAGGATCATTTAACGTCCCCATACCCCATAATGCGGTTTATTTAAAAAATTAGCTTAAAGAACCTCTTTTGGTCTTCTGATAAACACCGGGTATGGATGTTAACCTATTCTCCAACCTTCATCTCATGATTAGAACCACTATACCAGTTTTTCTGCCCTTCAATTATCCATTATGCATCCAGAATGGCCATTTTCGAACTAAACTGGCTTTTCTGACTTTCGACTTCAAAATGCAGAAATCCAGCAATGCAAGGTGTTCACTTGTCACCTTTCCTATTTTTGAATTCCGGATTTTTGCCTTTCAATTTCCGACTTTGGAATGCGAAAATCCACGTAACGCTTACCTTCATTCTTGGTTTCCCGATTTCTGACTTCTGACTTCTCGACTTTCGCCTTCGGGCTTCAAGAATCGGAAATCCAACTTTCCTTAGAGTTTTCATCTATCTTTCTGCTTTTCGACTTCCATTTTCGGATTTCGAGAATTGAAAATCCAACTTTCCTTAGAAGTTTCAACTATCTTTCCGCTTTCTGACTTTCTCTTTTCAGTTTCAAGAATCGGAAACACGGCTTTACTTATAATTTTCAGTTGTCCTTCCTCTTTCCAAATTTCGACTTCCGCTTTTTGGTTTCAGGAATCGAAAACACATCTTTACCTAGAACTTTCAGTTGTCCTTCCGCTTTCTAACTTCCAACTTCGAAAATTGGAAAAAACACTTCTGCCTGGATTTAAACTTCTTTCTTTTGCGTCCCACATTCTGCCTTCCACTGGGGATCTTGGGGTGTGGAAACACCATAATATTCCTTGTCCAACTTTTCCTTTTCTGGTTTTCACCTTCTGCCTTCAGTAGCCGGATTCCAAGGGGAGAAAACACTAAGTCATATGTATTCTGACTTCTATACATGCTTCTAGCCTCCAGGAACTTAGGCACATGCATCATAAAAAGACAAGGCATGAACAGAAGTAAAGTGCATAAAACATACAAGGCATAAACAAGCAATTATAAGGACATTCAACATGAACACAGCACTTCATCATAATAATAAGCACTCTACTTAAACGGTATAATTAGTCCTAAGCAAATACATTCCATGAACTGGATAACAAAGACACTTATGCAGCAGTGAATCCTACTTCATTCAAAGCAAGCATTCCTCCTTATCAACTCATCATATCCATTCATAAGAAACTTCAGTGCATCAACCAAAATAACAGAAAGTACTTATCTTGATGATTAAGTTTTCCTACAACTAGCTATGTAGCTGCAACGTTCCACCCAACCATAGGCCAGCGTGTTCATTAATCTCTCAACACACTGCCACCCTCAATATGGCCATGGTTTCCACATGTAACTAGGGAAAAACATGCTTACACACAACCAACACACATCAAACACAACCAAACCACTAACAGATGGTTTCCTTGGACTTACTCAGCCAAGACACATTCATATAAACACAGTCACACCACTAACATATGGTTTCCTTGGACTCACTCATCCAAAACACCACATACACAACCAGACCATCTAAAAATTGTACTTCTCAGGATGCTAAGGCAATGGATAGGTATAAGTGTTGGGCTAGTGAGATCAACCCCAGAGCTAAGGGTACCTACACTAGATATAGCTTGGTCTCCACGACTCCACCCCTCCCAACACAAGGAAGTATTCCTTTCTCTGTTATACAGTCCTTCAGGCCATACCTTCCCTCTAGTTTTCTCTCTGATGTGCAGGCTAGATTTACTAACCCTTCTTGATCTGTTTATGTGGTTCCCCTCTTCAATAGGCCTATCATCCAATTCTGGACCTGCTCCACTCCTAGTCCTTCAACCAAACAAGGATGCACTACACAACCATCCTCAAATAAACACATCCATACATGCTTCACTCTGTAACATAGATAATCACTATGGAACCACTTGTCCATGATTTTAGCTAGAAAAACAATGCACCAGGGTGCAAATCATAACATAACCACAGGGAAAACACAGCAACACCAACTTTAACTCGGTAAAGCAACCAGCACTCTGTAACACAGAGAATTACTGTGGAACCACTTGTCCACAACTCAAGTGAGTGAAAAAAAAACCGTCTAAACCACTAACCCCTGCTCCTTTGCTCAACAAAGGAGAATACTTGCAGATAACTAGTTATGCGGCTCCAGGCAGTGAACCAAAATGAAAACGGGTTCAGGGATGGAAAATCATAGATAAAAACCACGGTTCTACAACACAGGTGGATGCACAGCGCTCATGAACAAAGAACGAATCTTTTCCCCTTTTTCCTGCAAGCTTCCCCCACATCGTGAATGACCGAATGAATCCCCCCACCCTCAGCGCAACTCAAGGACCAGAGGATGGGCATGTGTTCCCATGTGGGTTTACTTATTGCAAAAGCAATAACACAAACTCCTAGGCTGTAGACATGCAAACTTTCTTAGTCAAGCCATCAAACTTCCATGCCTTTCTCTACCCGAGGCATTAACTGCCTTATCCAACTTCTGCAAGAAATTGATGATTGAGGCTAGAGGAAAAAGAGGTAGCTAGGGATTTCATGGGTTTCCCCATTGACATCTGGTCACATCCTATTGTCTTGGGAGTTTGAATAACTCCCCTCCCTATCCCTTATGTAATCCTACCCCCATCTCTTTAACGGTTGCAGTCCCATAGCTAGTTGTGGTTTTCTATTAATTTGTACATTTACATGATATATCAAAATATATATTTTGTGCTTGAACTAGCACTATCACCATAGGTATCAACCTTGATCACCTATCCACAAATCATTCATCAATGGCAGGGCCTTAGCCTTGAACTCAATGCATTATCTCAATACAATATTTACATCATGTACAATTAAATACCATGGGGTCAAAACCAGGGGTATTACAGATCAGATGTGATATCCTAGTTTAGCAGGAAGCAAAATTCGGTAGCACTCAGCACAACATATGCATATTATATCGCATATAGTGTCACAAGTTTCAAAGAAGTGTAGTGTTGGAAGCTTCTTAGAAAATTCATCCAAGACATGGTGCAAACAAGAGCAGTGAAACTCCAATACATATCCTCAGATGAGTTCCATCAGGAAGACATTCTTTGAGTTTTTCCATGTTGATTTGGCCAGTGATGAATAATGAGACATGATGTAGACAAACGAGCAGTTGAATGCTCATGAGAGGTGAATGGAACAAATACCTAGATGGTTTGAAAGATAAGCAACTAAATAGCCACTCACAGGAAAATGGCCATGATGATTTGACTAGTGATGGATGGCCTCTATGGATCATCATATGTGCAATGTCGGGTTGATTGTTCACTCACGGTTATTGGTGAATGGTTATGGTGCAGCCTTGTGAAAAAGGCTCGATATGCTGACACAATCTAGTGATGGATGGACCAAGTTAGCTGCATTGAGCTAAATGTTCACTCATGGTTAGTGGTGAATGGATCTGATGCATCCTTGTACATAAGGTTATATATGATAATGGCTCCAATGTGTAGCATCGTGATAAATTTTCACTCATGGTTAGTGGTGAATGGCTTTGGTGTAGTCTTGCTTAGACTCAATGTGATAACACAATTCTCATCCAAACAGCCATGCATAGCATTGGGTTGAATGTTCACTTACGATTAGTGGTGAATGGCTCTGATGCATCCACGTGAATAAGGCTCAAGGTGTTGAGCATTGGCTAGGAATGTGAGGCTCTGGAAATGAACATTCTCCCTAAGTTTGATTCTTGGTAGTGATGCCAAATGCCCCCCAACCTAAGAAGGAGTTTTGATGTTTCTCTATGTTACAGCACCAGGAAACATTCTATAGATACTATCCCATAAGGGTCATGATGAATAGAACAATGACTAGTGGAGGATGGCCCCAACGTAGCCTTAATTAGTCATGAGAAGTGACTAAGAGTGAATAAGGCTAGAGGTCACATTGCATACTCTGAGAATGAGTGCTCCATGAAGGATTGATCTATTCCAAATTAGAGTGACTTGACTTGTTTATTTGATAGGGGATTTCATCCCTTTATGAAATATACAAAGATTAATCTAATGTTGAATTTAACATAGACTTTAAGAAGTGTCTGAGACATCTTAGAGTGGGATCAAATCAACATTATAGCTCTTTGTGAATAGAAATGAATGTGAAGGACAACTTTTCTATGATGAAGAAATATCCAAGAAGTCAAATCAACCATTGAATACGTCCTAGATAGAATTGAAGAAGCCTCAAGAAACATGGAAGACTAGAAGTGCAAGTCGGCCTTGAAGATCAAAATAGCAAGTTGTCCTCGCCAAAAGAAGACAAGTCATCCCCACTGATGAAAAAGACAAGTGAAGTAAAGAATATAAATAAAGTCTTCACACACTTCATTTGTTCACTCATCATCACACACATCTTCATTGTCCTAGTGTGTAATTTCAGTGAAGCATAGAAAAAAGTCAAAGGAGTAATTTTGGGGTTTCCTATTATCTCTAAGAAGTTCATTACCCTTTTTCTAGGGTTTGTTTGAAAGGACACACTCTTATGTGCTATGGTTTCTCTTCATGAATGGTACTGTACTTGAATTAGACTGAATTCTTCTAAGAAATGTTTCCTAGGTTTTCTCCCTATTTGGGTTTCCTAGGAAAAAATCTTTATGTCTCTTGTTTACGGATATATTTCTATGATCATTTGTTTCAACTAAAAGTTAATTTGAAATTTTTAGTGTGCAATTATTTAATGAAATTGTGGGGTGAAATGAATGCTTAAAATCATTGTGAAATAGTTGTCAAGATCTGAAAAATAGATAAAATTCAACATAATGAAGTGTAAGAAGTGATGGAATCGCTCCTCTAAAGGCATGCAAGGGGCAATGGAAGAGTGACCATCACCGCCCCATATGCATGCAAGGGGTGATGGTAGAGTTAACATCACTCCCCCATAGGCATGTAAGGGGCGATGGTGGTAAAAAATAGGTCAATAAAGGGTGAAAGGAAGTAGTTTCAGTTGATCAGACATGTGAGGTATCTAAGGAGCTTAGAGGGTGGAAAATAAGGGTATATTAGATGCCCCCTAAAATGTGAGGTCATAAGAAAAACTTATGGTTGAAACACGTTACAAATAATAATATGGCAAGGTAAGGAATTGGAAGCAAGAAATAAGAGAGAATCTGTCATCAAACATCAACCAAGTATGCATGTATCATCCCCGAGTTAGGCATACCCGTGCTCGGTAACATAAGTATAATGCATAACCACCAAGAAAGTACACTACATATCCATGTAATGATATGAAAGATCGTGACCATGAAAAACACACAGTGGATCCATGTCATAAAAAAGATCATGGCCACAAAAAAATACAATGTGGATCTATGTCGCAATATACATTTAGGACGACAGATAACACCAGTGATAGTCCTCATGGTCCTCATACATAGTCAAAACTGGTGATATGAACTCCAACATAGCTTGGAATAGGAAACAAGGCTGACTTATGCAACCTTTAAACCCAAGGTCTTCATCTCAAACCTTGATGTTGTGATTCTATGACATGTGAATAGATGTGTTGATGTTGAACATGTGAGAATCTGTTTGATTACCAATCAATGATGTTTACCATTAATAGATGCTAGAAAGTCCATTGACAATGATATCAGATCCCAAGATACCCAATACATTCTAGCAAGTGTGAATAGATTAATTGAGTTTGAACACTCATAGAATCACTCAATTAGGATTCAATGATGTTTACCCCTTCTCGTGTGCAAGGAACACCTACCAATAATGAATGCAAGCTCTAGGGTATTGTGGTTTCTAAACTCAAATCCTGGATAAAGATTTGGTGTCGATAGGAAGGAACCTATCGAAGGAAGGTCTTAATGTGTCCCTCATCAATCGACATGAAACAAACATTGAGAGATGTGATAAAGATATATAAGTTCACTAGGTGTACAACAAACTGACATAGGTATGGTTGTCACATAAGGTCAATGGGATTTCAGAATGATCGACTTAGGTTGAAATTCCCTTGAACATATAGCATGAGAACTATCTGAGTATGCATCATAGACTCAATAACACCATACAAACCATATTGCAATGACACAAGAGGCCTTGAAGCACCCTCCAGAGTGATTGGAAGAGTAACCAATCATATAAGTACCGTGACTTGGGAAAATGGTAAGGTATGAGGCATGTAGATTGTTGGAACCTAATCCATTAGGGTTAGGTGAAGATGAATGTTCTTTGGGATTCCAATGGATAACTTGGAAGTTGAAACCCGATTATCACGCTCTCATGTATCAATATGTACTTTTCTAATGAGAAGATCATGCTTTCATGCTATTCTCTTTGTCTTTGTAGTTATCTTCTTGTGTGTATTTGACTGTGTGTGTTCATCCATTCCATCATTTTCCCTAGAGGGAATCTAACAGTGGTATTAGAGCCACCTAAAGTTCTTAGGCTTGTGGAATACATGGCTCTTCATTTTCATAGCATTTTATTATAATTTGTTGTTCTGTAAATGTTGCATGAAGGGATAATGATGTGGCAAACCCCTTTTGTTTGCATGGATACCTAATGTTGCATGAGTTATTACAGTTGAGTTTATTCTCTTCTCTGCAAGAAACCTATGTCTTTCCTTCACTCTAAATGTTGGAATGTCATTCTTGGCGAACTGTAGCCCTGTGTATCCCTGTGCATAGTGGTGAAGAAAACAAACCTCGAGCCTCATGAAGTGGGAATTCCAAGCAATTTTTGCATCCACTCCCAACCACCATCTTTTTACTGAGTAGAGTTATTGTTACTTACTGCTCCATGGAAGAGTGATTTGTGTAGAAGAATGAAGTATACTAGAGTTGAGCATTGTGACTTGCTTGAAGAAGATACCAGCGAGCATCATGGAGCTGTGTGGAATGATCATCGTTGAGCTAGTGTTGGCGTATATCATTAAAGGTTGGGTACGTGAGCTAAAACCCTAGTCAGAATTGTTGTGTTAAAGACTGGTGCACTCCGGTGAGTACTATTGTTGCTGTTTGTTGTGGTTTCCATCCACTTGTGCATGGATCCAACCTACAAGTTAATGAACAATATATTGCTTTCAGGACTATGTCATCATGACTTGGTTGGAGCTAATGAAGAGTGTGACATCTTAATGTTCCCTACTTGTGTATATCTGCAACCTGGTATATGCATGAAGAAGTCTTGGTATTGGTTTGAGTTGAGTGTTTTGGTATACATACACATGAAGGAAGGTTCCAAGCCTCTACAATGCTCAAGTTTTGGATGAGTATGAAGGAGGGAGATGTATTGTATCTAGTGGCAAGCAACTCAGGTGTATCCATGGGTGATAGATCCAACTCTAACTATATCGATCAAGAACATACTTACTACAACTAATCTCAATCTTGAAAGGTTGTTGAGTGAGGCCAATGATAATTATAACGAGTTATTCTTCCAAATTCTGTATATGGTGGAATAATTAGCAAGAGAGGGGATATAATAAAATAATTTGTTGAAGATTCACAAGCCATTATTAAATTTCCCAAGATCATATTCCAACAGTTGATACATATCAAATCTTGAGTTGGTGTCCTTCGTGGTGGAATTTTTATGCTATTAAAATCTTGCACGCCTTCTTGAAGTGTGATTTTATTCATCTCAATCTATTCAATTTTTTATTACTGGAGATCATCCATCTCGTTGCCGATGTCGATCCTATAAGAAAATTAAGTTCTCTTCTTGGACTCAACAACTATATATGTGATATCAACAATGCCATCGGATATTCCATCAACAATTCCATGTGATATCAACTATATATCCCATCATTTGCAATGGAGAGAGAACCAACAATGTCATCGACATGTGGTCCATGTGTAAGTCTAGATGGATCAATTGATGGTCGAGGAGCATGCAGAATAATGTCATATAAGGTGTCAAATTTTGAGTATATCAAATCCAAATCTTGGGCCTATCGTATTTCTTGTTCCTTAGTTACATTCCCATCCATAGAAACATCATAAGAAATGGGAGGTAGACGTGATTTTGCAAACTGGTTTGCTAATAATCAATCAAGAATGAAAACTTTTACAAGCCTTTACCATCACCTCCATTGATGAATGTGATCATAGATACGCGTGGTGATGTTTTGATATAATGATGTCAAAAGGTCGGTTCACGTAAAGGATAGAGAATTGGAAATGGGTTAAGAAATCCATTTCTAATGTGTTGAAGTTGGTGCATGAGGCACCAAGTAATTCAATATACCATTTAGAAGCACTCTCAGTTAGGGTATGAGGGAAAAGACGTAACTTGGCATTGTCATCCAACATAGAGTTAGAGACATGCCACAAATGGTAAGTCGTTATATGTGTGGATGGGTTCTCCCCCATTTTTTTATTAAACTTTGGGATGTCAGATGGAATCTTATGTGGAATCGTCGACCATAAGGGGTTATGTAGAATGGGATCTTTTGTTGACCTTGACAAGTCTGGTAAATCAAGAGTAGCCAATAAAGGAAATTGTGTGTTAGCAAACAAATTTTGTGTCAAAGGTAATTGGGTGTGAAGGCCTGTTAGAACCTGAGGTCCTCCCATATATTGGCCTCCAAAAGTATATGACCTTGGGAAAGCATGAATTCCCCCTTAGGAAGGATTTCCCCCAGTAAGTTGTATCCCTCCAAAGGTTCGGCAGCCCCCAATGGAAGGCGTTTCCATACATAAATTACCCTAGGGAATCTTACTACCATTAGGATAAAGAACTCTGCCAGGGACATTACTACCCTTACTTAATGGGAAACCACCAGAAACATTCTTTCCATTCTAGAAATGTAAACCACCANCCCCCCCCCGCCTTGTGAAGGAGGTGTGTATATTTCCCCTATAGATGTATTCGACCCCAAAAGGAATCCAACATTAGGAATAACAGGGCTACCAGTGGTGGGTTGAGAACTACCACTAGTATTAATAGTAGGATTTGGACCCCCACCAAAACAAAGGAAGAGCTGGGTTGTTGCAAAGATGCAATAGGTTGTGGGACACTAAATTGGCCTATGTTGGAATCATGGGTATGGAAGGTTTTCCCTAAATGGAAAACAAATATGTATTGGGTGAGGTAGATGGAGCACTTACTCGGCTTGTAGATGGTTGGTGAGAGTTAACCGAATTTCCTCTTTGAAAACTAAGGGAATACAAAGTGGGTTGATCCATAGATGAAGACATAATACTCCTAGACATAATGTGACTAAACAGTGAAAAAGTCTCACCACTTAAAGGTCAAAACTGCACAAGTACATGTGTTCAAAAGGACTGATTAAAGGGGGTTTAAAGTGTGGGACAACACCCTTGTCCACAAATTCAACCTCAACTTGATATGTATGTACCGAATCACTTTCAAAAGTAGTGTTTTCAGCAACCTATACTTAAGAGGTGATTAACCTCCTAATAGGTGGTGGTTCTTCCTCGACAGGAGAAATGCCTCTAATACATCTAGATTGGCGAATCAGTAGATTGTCCATGACAAAAGATTAAATTGAAAAAATAAATATAATAGTATTTTGTCCAACTGCAATGTAGAGCTAAAAACACGCCCCTAGCCAAAATCTAGACAATCAACAAGCAAACCAATTGGATAAAAGGACTCTTTCAATGGTGGGGTCTCAAGCCACCAACGAAGAGGCGAGAGACAATTATGGTAACCCCTCTTACCGCCCCAAATCCTATGGCCAAGTGCCCATAGTGCACACCCCGAGCTAAGAGAAGCAAATGAGTATGTGTCTATCTCAAGTACCACGAGCACTTCCCACCTGTAGCCACATGTGTAGGGACCTAGGAATAACAACTAAGTTTACCAGTTCACAAAACGACGACCAGGAAGAACTGTCATAAGCCAAGTTAAAACATGTAGGAATGGAACGTGACACAAAAGTCTCAAACCTAAATCATACCAGAAGGTATCATTCTGAAGACTTTCCAACTGAACAAAACCTCAATACACGTAAAAACCCACTAAGCACACTAACAAGAGATATCTCCCAAATGCACCTAGCTTGACCTTGTTCTTGACTCTTATGTTAGAATATATTTCCCACAAGGCTTTTTGTGCTACTAATGGATTTTATCTCTTTAGTGACTTTGGTTTTGTTTTCTAGCCTCTAAGAGTGTCCTCTCCAATTCTAATCCAAGGCCCTACACTCTAATCTACGTTGATTTGCTAGACCAAAGAAAATGTCTAATTAATTTTAATTAAGTGTTTCCTTTTATGGTTGTTGATTACTCAAGCAAGGTAAACATAATGAGACTTGATGTTGTTAGAGACTCTTGACTCTTCAAATAGAAAGGATGCAAGAAATGAGAAAGCAATATTTTTGTTTGATGAGCACCTATCTATGAGAGGGAAGATATATATTTTCCTTTCTCAACAATAAAATGCAACACACAAAGATCCCAATAAGACACTAAAGCATCCCCAAAATGCAGATACGGTCATTTACAATCCCTACATGTAATGCAATAAAACCAAAAGCAAGCACAACAAAAACAAGAAGCTAAGAACATGCCAAATATATAAATATTTTTTTCCCTTTTTGTTTTCAAATGTAAAATAAACAAACAAGAAGAATATGCATGGATCAATAGTGACAATCAAATCAACAATCCAAAGTAGTTATCACTAATCAACCTAATTACATATTCTCCTTGCAAATACCACAATGCTTGGTATAAATTGTGTGACAATGAAAGACCAAAGATATACCAATTACAAAATGACTCAAATATAAATTAATGAACATCAACAGAGATTAAAAAACAGACCTTCAAAATCAATCCCAACCCAAAAGGAGTGAATTAGAGATGAACTCACTAATTCAATGTCTCACAAGGCACATTAAAGAAGAGAGGTATGAAAGAAATCAAACCACTCAAACCCAATAAATAATGTTTATTGAGTGTTACACAGAGGTAATGGACTTCAACACACGTCTCTGAGAATAGTCATGCAACATATATGAAAAAAAATGGTCAAAACTCAATAAAAAAGCAATCTTGTAGCACCATCGCTTTATCTCCAACTAGTAGGGAGTGATTCCCATAACAGCATCACCCCCCTCCAGTTTAGTAGGGAGTGATAGCATCGCACTAATCATCAAGGAGAGGGAGAGATAGCCCTCAAAATGGCCCAAAATGTTGCAATTAGACTCAGATTATGAAAGTTCCTAGAGGTTGGAAAGGTCCAAAACTTCTGCAATAAGACTCTAATGAACAATGAAAGACTCGGGAATCCAAGAAACCCATAATTCAAAGAATTCAAACGATAAAAAAAAGGAAAGTATAAGCAAAAGTTTTCCAGTGGTGTTGTCGATTTTGTTATGCAGAATTCTCTCCTACAGAGAGGTGAGAACTCCCTTGGATCCTTTCCCTGATTCAAGACATACAAAGGGGGCAGACCACTATGATTTCACCCACTATATCTCATGCACATTAACATACAAAATATGAATAGGAAATAAGGAATAAGAACATACCTTGGCCTAGGTGAAGTCTCTTGGTGTTGTTATCTTCCAAATTGATGTAGACCCAGTAGACTTTGCTCCAACTGCGCTTGGATAGAAATCTACACACATGTAGACAACAAAACCTTCCTCAAATCCTTTCAAAATATATAATATTTTCATATAAATGGCATATAACATTAGATCTAAACTAAATCTATGAATATCTAATCCAAATCCAATAATATCTAACCTAATATACTCAAGGGAGATTAGATCCACCATAAACATCACCTTACACATATAGATCTAAGCAATTACATCCATAAATAACATGATATGGATGGGAGAGAAATGCATATGTCTATACATCTTATAAATAAGAAGAAGTACATCAAATCAAACATTGATTCATGATGTAGATCTCCTCCAAGCTTCCTGCTCCAAACCTTCCTTTACTCAACAAAAATGATCACAAATGGTTGTAAGATGCACTATGGATTCCAACAACATAACAATACTCAGAAAATAGTCTCCCCCTTCTCATGAAATGGCCTCAATATATAGGTGGATGGTGAATGAAGGGGGGGATGAATGTAGACTCCAAATGACACATGGACTTGATATGTTATGTGAGCTCCTATGCCAAAATGAGGTGGAATCTAGTCATAGTCATGATCCTTCCTAAATTCACCAAAACCATGCAAGGGAAGACCATCGTATCCCTAAGGAAACACAAGGAGTGATGGCATCACTCGCTTAAGGGCATGCAATGGGTGATGGTAGAATGACCATCACTCCCCTATAGGCATGCAAGGGGAAATGGTGGTAAAAAATAGTCTAGAGAAGGATGAAAGGAAGTGTTTTTAGTTGATCATGCATGTGAGGTCTATAAGGATCTCATAGGGTGGAAAATAAGGGTATAACACATGGTGGTCAACTAGACGGGTCAACTTGCAAGAGACATAACTTCCTCATACGAACTTTGTTTGAGGTGATTCTTGCATTGTTGGTAAGATATTCAAGCGTAGAATAACATTAAGGGGTGTGGTATAAGTGATGAATTTTTGGCCCAAAAAGACATTGTTTAATCCCTCGAACATGACTTTGAAGGTTTTGGACTCGAAATCTGCAAAGTGAGACATGTCTCTAAAATGGGCCCTACAAGCCAATTCATCCAATATTTCCACCTAAAATGCACCAAAATATATGAGAAACTATATATCTATCCATTTTGTATCACACAACTACTCATACTTTGAATTAATAAAGACATCACAAGAAATTTGTGAAGAGGATTTGTACTTTTTCCAAGAAAAATAACATATTTTCATTAAGTATAAGCAAAAATACAATCTTTAGGCCAAGTGGCATTCAACAAGAGCCCTGGATATATGGGATTTTGTCTGGAGAATACTAGAGGTTAAAACATACATTCTTGAAATATATACATGTATCATATTCAAGAATGGTATACCAAAAGAAATACTAGGATGGGCAGAGAAATACAGTGGGTTAAACTATTATTTTGCACTTTATATCTTGGGTAGTTGTAGGTGGGAGTTTTGTGTGCCTTGGGAATTGGTCTACATAATGTTTATCCTCCATGGACCACACTGGAGACCTTTCTTGGAGAGTTGATCTACTTGGTTATTGTGTCCTCTGAATACGTGTTGGAAAGTGAGGGCTTCAAAGATAGGAGACATGCCTTTTAATGTGCAACCCAATTCTAAGAGACCTAAATCCTCTAGTTACTTTTGATTCTGCATTGATATGATATACAACTTTGAGTCCTCAAAGATATGTAACACTTTGATACCCTTTTCCCATGTGATGTGTACTAGAGCCTTGAGAGCCAACAATTATGCCTCGTTGTTGGAGCCATGATAGGTATGCCTGAAGAAAGAAAGATAATTGTCATATGCCCAAATTCCTTTTCGGACCTTGACATGCCTTGTGAAAAAAATCCTAGGATTTATTGTTATAAATCATTAAGTTCCTGATTACCTGGGGAGTAAGGGGGTCTGGTCATCCTTGAAGCCAAAGAGACTTGTCACGTCCCCGCCCCTCATATCAATGATGGAGAGGACGCGACCAACGCACCACTACTGTCAATCAGGAAAAATAGCCCCATGAAACATTAAAACATAATAATTAAAATGCATTGATCATAAATACATACATAGATGCTTAAACCATGCAATCTATAGCGGAAGCATACACTTCATTCAACACATACATGATGTTCATACTCATAAAAAAAGCAAAGTTCATCATGTTCAAGCATTTAACATGTTCATGGTAATCTACAACGGAAATACATTTACAGAGTTAAATACAAGAGAATACTTATCTAGAAAATAAGCTGGATCGCAACTAGCTACGTTGCTGCAACATTTCACCCAACCATAGGCCATCGTGCTCATCAATCTCTCAGCATCACTGCCACCCCTGAGCTGGGCATGATTCCACAA
Organism: Pseudotsuga menziesii; assembly: GCA_001517045.1. NCBI lineage: Eukaryota > Viridiplantae > Streptophyta > Pinopsida > Pinales > Pinaceae > Pseudotsuga > Pseudotsuga menziesii. The sequence continues at coordinate 479,827 of LPNX010325931.1, read as the reverse complement.
GGCACTAAGGAGATAACAGGCTCACACATAGCTCAAAACCAAATCATCCACAGTCAAGCCAACACACCGTTGGGTTTCACAGATTGCCCAACCAAGCCAATAATAAATTGGGTTTTATAGGTTGCTAAGGCAACTAGCCAACAATACATGGGTTCCTTGGACCCTTCCAGCCAAACAACGCGTGCATCAAACTCACAGTCAACCCATTTAATCAAACACAGTCATACACAACCGTTGGGTATGAACAGATTGTTCCAAGGAACCAAAATGGAAAAGGAAACAAGGGTAAAGTAACCCCCTGACAATAATTTCGATTTCTAGGGACGTTTTGGCCCTAACGTGGCCAAAATGGAATCAGCAACACCTAAGAAAACGTGGCTTTCTTATTCCACTCGTTGGGACTTACCACAAAACATTTTTCAGCTTGGAAACAACGAGGAAATGCATCAAAATCATGGGGGACGGAACCCACCCATCGATATTTACAAAAATGAATTCCCAGTTTGGGAAAATTGAAAGAAATGGTTTCCCATGTGAGGGAAAACGCACAACAAACTAAAAACGGTTTTGCAACCATGAACAAACTGGTAAAAAAATTGGGGAAAAACACCTTGTGAGTAAAATCCAGTCTCACAAACATTTCCAGGCATTGTAGAGGCTGATACGACCCCCATCCATGCCCAAATCGTGGGTCTCCTTTGCCCATCCGCTGCACAACTCCACAAACGAAAATCTGGGTATGCAAAAATAGAGAACCAACAGAAAAACGTGGAGGTACTTACTCAGCAAGCTCCTACTGTGTGAGGAGGACAAAATCCCCCTTAGAAACTCCCGAATCATCCATCATTGTTGCACATTCACTCGGGAAAACCCCCAAACCAATTTCTGGGCATGCCGAAATGGAGAAACAACATCCAAACGTGAGGGAGAGAGCTTCGTCCTCCTATTGCTGCTTGAAAGAGCTTCCCCATGAGTGGAATGGGTGATGAAATGAAAGGCATGGGTGCATAATGGCTTGGGCATGCCTTCCCAAGCATTTACTTTCCCCACAAATCAAAAACACACTTTCCAAAAATGGGTGACCTCCCAAATACGAATTTGACCTCCATACCTTCCCCATCCCAAAGAAATAACTTTTTCCACCAACCTAGAGGTGACTAGACACAAAAGACAAAAAGGGGTAGTTGACCACTCTATGGGTTTTACTTTAGACATTTGGATTTTCCCCAATGGCTCAAGGTTGAATAATTCCCCCTCCCTATTCTTCGTGAAATCATGCCTCTGTCTCTTTAACGTTGCGACGCATAGCTAGTTGTGGTATTTTATTAATTTTCATTTTACATGATGTCTCAAAACACATTGTACCTAGATAGCACATAAACCATCAGCATCAATTTTAATCGCCGAAAACATCAAACACTAAACCCATGGTGGGGCCCTACCCTTGAGCTCCACACCATGATTTAATACAATGTTCACATCATATGCAATTAAAGACCATGGGGTCAAAACCAAGGTGTTACAAGACTCATGATGTGGGACACTATTTGGAAAGAGGGGATAAAAAATTCAAAATGTGGCTTCGTTCTGAGCTACAGAAATGCCCGAAAGAGTCAAGAAAGGGATGCAACATTTTGATTTTAATTCTCTCTGAGTGAACCATAGGTTGGATTTTTATGAGAAGTCACCTTCATGCCATGTACTGTTTAGATTGGGACCTATATCCAGATCAGACCATACTTTTTTTTTTGTATGGGCATTGCCATAAAATATGGAAAGAGGTTTCCATTGCATCTTTACATAGGTTACATTAACTAAACCCCTGTATCTACCACTTGAGCAAATTTTCCCAAGTTAAGACTTTACTAGAGAGGAGAATTGTAATTTTTATTAATTTGGTGACATTCAAGTCAAATCAATGGCATTTAAATTTTTGTGATTCATTGGTTATTCCCTTGCAATAATTGGATTGCATCGCCATTTTACATATTGAGTGAAATTTCATTATATAGTGAAAAAAATATTGCCGGAAGTAGTGTGTGTGGGAATAGGAAGTGAAAAGTCATTATGTAATGATGAATGTGATTTTGAAGGTAAGTATATGTCTCAAATAAATCATTCTTGAGCTTGGGTTTGCACTTTTTTTAATGAACATTCCTCACACTTTATGTGTTAGTGTTAGAAATTGAAAATATTATATCTTACAACCTATGTGATAATGTTAGAACATGAAGAAATCATAGAAAGAGATTAGATGGAAAAAGTTCATTATACCAACTCCATAGGTTGTGAGGTTACTATGTGGTTCCACAAGGTTTTACATAACTTATGGAGATTGCATACATACAAAATTTATGATTTTACATATGATATTTGTATATTTCAATGATCATTTGAAGTAGCTTTTGCACACAAATTGATTTTATATATGTCTATCTCAATTCAAAGTATTTGTGTCATCACTTACATTCAATTCAATTCAGAGGTAATAACTATTGATTAAAAAATCAATGAGATTAATATTGGTTGTCTTGAAGACAAAAATCGATAGTCCAAACACATTCATTCTCCATAATAAATTCTATTTTTCTTTTTCACAAAAATGAATATGTTTTTTTTTATTGATAAAGAATTTTTTTATGGACGTTAACCCATTTACATATGTTCAAATATATACAGTTCCTTTTCTCCAAAGCTTCTCAATTGAGAATTATGGAATATGATGCATCCTGCAAGGTTCGTCATTCAAGCTCGGCATTCATTGAGGAAGAAGACAACCCTGATTTGCTTTGAAATCTTCCAGCTTATTTAATTCCTGGAGAATATGATAAGAGGAGACCGAGACACAATCGATTAAATTAAAATGCAGCCTTTGCATAGTCACTTTCAGATTGAGATTATTGAACTTAGAGGCAGAATTTAAGGCTTTTATTATGGTTCCTAAATCGCCAAAAATTTGAAGGTTGTTATGTCTAGCTTCCTTGGCTAGTTGACAGGATTTTATAAGGGAAAATAATTCTGCTTGATTATTGGAAAGATGCCCTAGTCCCCAAATGAAACTACTTTGTATCCCTCCTCCCGGATAGAAAATCAAACCACCTGCTCCAGCATTCCCCGAATTTCCTTTTGACGCACCATCAAAGAATATTTTGACTTTATTTTTCCTTATCCACCAGTCTGAGAAATCATTTTCCGAGAGTCTTACCTGCCAAAAAGGTTTAATAACATGCCTTCCAATGCGCTTCTGAATTTTGTCCACCTGTAACATTCCAAGCCACTTGTGCATAGTTTTGAATTTAGTAACATCAATTTGATTATTTCCAACAACTTTCAATAGCATAGCCTTTGCTTTTATAGCTACAAGCTATGGCTTCATATCTTTTCTATTGAAGATCAAGTCGTTTCTTGCTAACCAAATTTTCCACCACAAGAATTTTGGAATGGCCTGCCAGATTTTTCTCCATTCATGGCTTAATGAAGGAATTCTTGGGTACCTAGACTGCCAATTTGTAAAAATCCTGATAGGTTCAGAATTAGAAGAAACTGAAACTGACAACCCACTCAAGAGGTGTGCCCAAGTTTTCTGTGCAAACTCACATCCAACAAAAAAGTGCTCTGAAGATTCTTCAGCATGTTTACAAAAACAACACCTGTAAGGTCCATAAAATCCTCTTTTATCAAATTTTCACCTGTTAGGACTTTCTGATGCATGAGCGTCCAGGTAAAAAAATTGATTTTAGGAATGTTAAGTGATTTCCAGACTAATTTCCAAAAGGAGACGTTGTTGATTGAACATGCTTTGGGTTGGAAAGAGTTATAACCGAGAGCAGCAGTGTATAATCCAATAGGTCCCCGACACCACACATCCTTGCTATTGGAATGGATTGGTGCTAAACTGGACAGCTTAACCAACAGTGAATGGAATTGAACAGAGAGCAAATTATGACCACGATCTGGCAGTGCTGGAAGTGTCCATGCTAACCAGTTACCATTGTTGTCCCAAGTAGAGATATCAGAGAGTCGTAGAATTCCTTTATTAACTAGCCAAGCCTTTATCTCTGCTAGAGTCAAATTGAATTTGAATGGTGCATTACCTTTTATTATTTCATCCCACATAAGCTTTTTCCTACCATTTCTGAGAATGTGGTAAAGATGTTGGGAAAAAAGATCAAGTCCTCTTCTGCATAAATTCCAAGTAATTGTGCCTTTAGGAATATTTATAACCTGTAAATTCCTAAGAGATCATCCATTGAGATATTTTTTCCAGAAGATTTGGCTGACCGAGTGCTTTTCGTTAGAGAAGATCTGCCACATCAACTTACCTCCCAAAGCAATATTAGACAAACCTGGGTCTCTGATTTGCAATCCACCATCTGAAACCAGTCTTTTGATAATGTCCCAATTAACCAAATGCAATTGACTCTCATTTCCTTTGCCACCTCTCCAAAGGAAGTCTTTGATTGGCTTGGATAACTGATCCACAATCGATTTTGGTTCCAAAAGGAGAGAGGATTGATAAAGATGGAGAAATAAGAGAACAGACTTGATCAAAATAATCTTCCCAGCCTTCGTAAGCCAAAGACCTCCCCATGAGGCAATCTTAGCTTTTAACTTGCTGATAATTTTCATCTAGAGAGAAGGATTGCTTTTTCCCAGGGTTAAAGGAAGACCCGAATACTTTACCTTGTCCCAGGAGTCAAATCCATCGAAACCTAAGATTTGAGAAATATTTACCATCGGTGAGGGATCTACATTCCATCCATACACAGCACTCTTTTGATTGTTGATAAGAGCCCCTAAAATGATACAAATTTCAATGCATAATTTCTTTGAAAATTCTTGCCAACCTCAGAGAAGCCCCTCCCAAAAGCAACGTATCATGCACAAAAAGAGCATGGTTGATAGAATCTACTACAGGTGTTGACTTGATACCTGGAATAATCCCATCATTTTTTCCTGCAGCTATCTTTTTATTCAAAGAATTAGCCATTAAAATATATAAAAATGGCGAGAATGGGCAGCCCTGACGAAGGCCCATGGAAGCTTGAAAGAAATTAGTTGGTTTTCCTTTTACTAATGCCGCTATCCAAGGTTTGTCAATGCAATCTTTAATCAGATTAATAAAATCAGAACTGAAACCAAATGAACTGAGGACTTTGTAAAGAAAGGAAAGCTTTACCTTGTCAAAATCGTTTGTCATGTCAAGTTTTCTTAGCATGCCCTTCTCCTTTCTATGAAAACTGGAGTGCATGGGTTCCTAAACTTGGATAACATTGTCAAGAATGTGTCACCCTTTTACAAATCCACCTTGAAAAGGTGAAATCAGCTTCCCAAACAGAGGTTTTATCCTATTAGCTAAGAGCTTAGATAAGATTTTATAAGATGCATTACAAAGAGATATAGGTCTGAAACGATCAAAAGAGATTGGTTTAACTTCTTTAGGAATTAAAGCTAGGAAGGTGGAGTTGGTACATCCACCAACTTTAGCTTTCAATTGAAAAGCTTTGATCATTCTGAGAAGATCCTTTCTGATAATTGAGCAACAAACTATATAAAAATGAAAGGAGAATTCGTCAGGATCGAGAGCTTTATCTGGTCCCATAGACAAGATAACATCTATGATCTCTTCCTCCGTAAAGGGCTTCATTAACTCGCCATTTTCCTATACAATCACCAAACTAGGAATGTTGGAAAGATATTCTAAAGTTAATTCTGAATCAATAGAACCATCCTCTCTATACAAATTCTGAAAGTGAGCTTCAGCAACTAGTTTAATTTGAGAAATGCCTTTACAAGATTCACTAGGTAAAGAGGATATTTTTTAATATGGTTATGGGAGATCCTGGCTCTATACTGCTTATGAAAAAAGGAGGTATTCCAATATTCCAAACTCAACCATAAACTTCGAGACTTTAATCTCCAAAATTCTTCTGCTCAGAAAGCATTAAACTATGTTTTTTGTTCTTTTTCCAACACTACAAAAGTGATCTTTGTTTCTTCCATTTCCAGTTGAATCTCCTCAATCTCTTCCATGGCCTCTTTTCTATCACTGGTAGGATTTTTAAGAGAAATCTTTACCCAGTCCTTCAACGTAGCTTTAGTATTTTTTTAATTCCTTTCCCAAATAAAGTTTGGTGACCCAAAGACTGGTATACTCCACGCCTTAGTTATAATGGGAAAAAATATGTCTCTGTCAATCCACAGAGGACTGAACCGAAAGGGAATGGGACCGAGTTCTTCTTCATCCTCGAACTACAACAAAATTGGTTTATGGTCTGAAGTGAGCTTCAGTAGAATACTGGAGGAGATAAAAAAAAATCCATTAAAAAATATCTCTGCACTAGAAATCGATCCAATCTGGCTGATATATTGGTTACTCCAGTACAATTATTAGACCGTGTGTATTGGCCTCTTTTTGGTTTAAAGTAAATCAAATCCCAAATTGAGATGAGGTTCTCCATTGTTTTATGCATGGGATCTCTCCCACATAATCCACGTTTTTTCTCTTTTGGGTCCAATGTAATATTTAGATCACCAGCTACAATTAAATTTGAAAGAGCGTTTGCAGCAAGGAAGTTTGCCAGAGAATTCCAGCATTCTCTTTTCTCTTGAAAATTGATAGGGACATAATGATTAAAAATGCTAAAGGAAATATTACTTTGATCATTTCGGAGCTCAATGAATATCCAATGCTATGTTTTAAATGATTTTTCCAGCTAGAAGAGTTCTTCTATCCACAAGGTTGCAAGTTCATCGGAAGAGCCCCGTGCACTCACAGCCATTCCTGCATCCTTTTTCCAATTATTTTTTGTTAAATAAAAAAGACTAGCATTTTTGTTAAATAAAAAAGACTAGAATCCTCTATTTTTTTCTCTTGGAGCAGAAGAATATTGGGAGAATCCATTCTTAATATTTCTTTTACAGCTTCATCTCTCGAAGAATTTCCCAACCCCCTCCAATTCCAAGAGACAAAAATCATAATTTGGGAGTGATAGAAGGAAGAGGGCCTCCTTTAGAAGGTCTATCCCGAGTATTCCTGGAAATTAACATCTTGATTTTAGCTTTAATTCCTGTCATCTTCAAGTTTTCATCTTCTGTAATTTCCCTTTTTAAGATTTTTTATTAAATGACCAATTTTTCACTTTTTCCCCAATTTCGACCTTTGACTAGTTTTGATGCCTAGGTCTCTAAATTGATCCAAATGCTCCCAAATATTCTCAGAGTGCGTATTACTGATATTAATACTTGAATATTATGTTCAGGTATTATTTATAACCCTCCAATTACTTCTGCAAACTTGTTTTATATTCTGATCAAAGTAGGAGTCTTTACTAGCAAATTGGGGTTCCAATCCCCTCGGGTAAATGTTGGAAATGGCCTCTCAAATGCTCCCAAAGTCACTCAAATTTCTGAACAGAGGTAGGGGACGTGGAAGGAAAATTTTAATGTCTCATATGCATCATGGTTCATTTTATACAGGTTGTTATGACTCTCTCCCAAACAACTCCCAAATCACTATTTCGACCCTTGGGGAAAAGGCACCAAATCTTCTCCCAATGCAATTAGAATGAGTAAAATGGATTCCAATGATTAAGTACTGAACATTAAACTTGTAATACATATTAATGAAATTTCATTCATCATACATTTATCAGATATAGATTCTTCCATTCGAAATGATCAGCATTATCATAGCATATCAATGTAGTGGGGAAATGGCACTATTTCTTCATTGTTTAACATTTTTACATGAAAAATTTNAGAGTATTATGAAATTGAAATAAATATAATTTACATCATAAGATAAAATAATGCAGCATTATAATCCTCCCCAAAGAGATCAATAGCTCACCCAAAGCGCAATCCCTTCATGAGCAAGAATATGCCATAAAAAATGGAAATGGTTGAGAGAAAGTGCTGCAATAGAAGGAACCACGAGATGCCATGTATCTTAGAATTGAAAATACAACTCCATTAAATCTCCATGAAATACCTAAGTGGCCTCTCCAAACACCAACTTGGATGGAAATTTTTCACCCTCGAAATTGGCTAAGACAAGAAAACTAGTCATCCGCTAGCTCTCACAATTCACAAATGACAATTTCTCAAATGATAAAAAGCTATTATCTTAGTTGATTCCTGTATTTTATAAACATCCTTAGACTTCTAAGGTTACCAATCCATACACAAAATCAATCCAATTTGAATTTGAGTGTGTGCTCAAGATTTGCCATGTGTCCTCCCTGTCCTAGCCTTCCATCTTCTCCCAATTTGAGTAGGAACCCATTGAGCTTCCCCAACTAAAATGAGCGCCCTCTTGGATGCTCTATTTCGACCTGACATGTCATATATGTCATATTTCATCCCTCGCATCTAATTTGTGTCATAGTTTTCATAGCATCTTCATCATTGTTGTCATAGAGCTAGGGAATCTAGTCCAAGTGTCTCACTAGCTCCAAAATTCCTCTTCCTCTTCCATGCAAGTTAATATTCCACTCCAATTCAACCTCAATTGATTCATTCCAAGTATATTGACCTTCCAACTCATCCCAAGACCCTTGTTATTCTTATGGATTCGAAATGACAATAGGAGGATGTCATGTGGCATATAAAATCTAGCTTGTGTGGGTCCCACATACTCAATGTTTCTTCATGATCAATTGCCACTTTTATTTTCCCATGTATTTGTTTATTTAGCTCCTTTATTAAATATTTATGCCATTCTAATGTTCAAACATAATTTATTTCCCCCTTATTCCAAATCCCAAATCTTCTACCCCCAACCTAGGAAACTAGTAATTTTCCTCCTTGGCAATTATTTGACACTCAGCATCAATTTGACAAACTCTCATGAATATGGAAAATGTGATTAGGCCATTGTGACCCAACGCAAAATTTGGGACATGAAAAATTTCTCCTCTCGAACCTTCTTAAGATATTTGTGCCCTTTTTCTGAAGTCCTCTCTAAACAATCTTCTTCAGAAGAATCAGAAGTATCCATCGATTTCTTTTTTTTTGCTATTTTTGCATAACTGGGAGATTGTCTATCAACAGGAGAACCAAGATTCAGCTCAGCTGGTTCTTTATTCTCTTCTTGTATCTGATCTTGAGAGAATGGAACTTCTCCCTCTTCAAGAATTGAATGCACTTGTTCTTCTGGATTGCTCAACACAACAAAATTGTTTTGTGTTGTTATTTCGTTCATAGCCATTCTTGTTATTTAGTTCATAGTGACTCTGAATTCCAGCAATGAATAGGAAGATGTGGAAACCTAACCCATGCATGGACAGTAGAAGGAACATCTTGATTCAGATCAAAGTTCGGTGTCCATTTGTTCAGGTAAATCCCTTGAGGGCCCATGAAGTATGGCCCATTCCTGAAAATTAAATCTCTATCTTCTGCATTTTCAAAGAGAAATACATAGTAACCTTTACCTATCAAATTGATACAAATGCCTTCTAATATAAGGGGCTTCCATTTTCTTTGAACCCACCCCTCGATTGCTTTGGTAGATGGCCAAATACCAATAAACTAGCCAATAAGACCCCAATATGCAATATTCATGGTTGTTCAACAGGGTTGTTTAGCAGGAAGATCCACCGAATGAATGTTGTCCAATTTCTTGACAAAATTTTGTTGAATTTGACTGAGATTCCTCTTGTTGATTGATGCTACCAGCCTCCTGAAAGTGGTGATTTTAGGGGGAGGGGAGGAACCCCCTCCATCTGTCATGGCAAAAAATCCAAGAGCACTATAGAACCAAATCCCTAGAAAAATGATTTTCTCAAGGAGGGACAAGCCACCCAAATCACACAGATCACGTAACTCTCACACGTAGATATCACAAAACACAAAATCTACAATCAACAAGAAACCTTCTTGTAGCTCGACGAATCGTAGCCAGCAACTTTCCAAATCTGTAACAACCACCACAGACACTAACAGGAAAACGTTGCTCCAAGAATGCAGCTAACTGAGATCAAAGCAAAACTTCATATTCGAAACAAATTCACCAGTGCATCCACGATCCTCAAACTACATGCCAAAACCTACAGATAGAGCCCAAGCTGGGCAAGAAGCAGATCGAGCCACCAAGCCTGGAAAAAAATTAAATTGACTTCTTGGAGCGAAAGTTCAAAACTCCACCACATTCTAATAAATTCTATTTTAATACATGGCACTTTTTTACAATATCTGATTGTTTCTCTATTTTTTTCCAAGTAAATATCTCAACAATAAGACTTAAAAATGTTACAACAATATACTCATTATAAGCTCAACATATCACTTGGCTGAGGAGGATAACCCTCCATCCCACACCACTTGGAAAGACCCAAATTGACAAAAAATACTCCCTATATAAATAAAATAATTTAATTAAGAAATAAAATATAAATATAAAATTTACTTTAGAGAAAACAAATAAATGATCATAACTCTTCCAATTATCATAAAGTTAGCTCAAGTGGTTGAGAGTTGTTTACGTTAGCAGAAGGTCATATATATAATTGCTCACATTTAATTTAAGTCACACTTAACATGGTGCATATTGGTGGGTGACAATGATAACTCTCTCTCGTTCTTAGCAAATAAATGGCTCTCTTCTAATTATGGGATTTACAAATAAGATTAAATGTTTGTTTTGGTAATGAGACATGTGTTTTAAGAATATTGATTAGAAATTATTAATTTTTGCATCGAGAGTAATGAGGTGCTCTATAGTCTAGTATGGGGGAGATGTTGTCACGTACATAACATAACACTACAAAAATAATTAGTTAAAAAAAAGTTGAAAAGTATTAGGGTAATGAGAGTAATGAGGTACTTTATAGTATAGTATAGGAGAGATGTTGTCGCATAACTGAACGTAATGCAACGTTACGTTACATTACAAAAAGTACAAAGTAATTGAAAAAATTCATGTCGGCTCATAAAATAAAAAATTAGAACCGAATGAAAAGTAAAAAATCCATGTTAAACCCACATTTACTAAGTACCAAAGGGATCAAAATCCTTGATGTGTAATTTTTTTTAAACATGTAAAAAATTTACACCTCAAGAAATTGGATCCCTCTCGATGCTTGGTAGATCTAGGTTTAAGATGGATCTATGTTGGTTAAAGTATATGAAGTTTTATTGCATTTAGAGCAGCGGGGTGCTCTACAACTTAGTATGGGGAAGATGTTGTAACATAATGTAACGTTATATAAGGTTATGTAATATTACCAAATATAAAAAGTAACCAGCATAGATCCATCTTAAACCCAGAACTACTAATCACCGAGAGGGATCCCATTTATTGAGGTGTATTTTTTTTTCAAAATTTTAACATGTTTAAAAAATTTACACATCAAGAATTTTGATTTCTTTGGTGCTTGGTAAATCTGGGTTTAACATCGATTTTATAATTAGTTATTTGGTACATATGTTGGTTAAGTTGTGATGAGCCGTTCTTTTATCCCTTCCCTTACTGTCTTGTCCACTAGTTGGACCTGTTGGTTTGGTTCTCCATAGGACCAATGACTATCTGCATTTATTATTCCAGTCCATAATGAGGGTTTAGTATCCCAAGAGAAGTCACTCTTAACTCTCCCATCTAGGACTTATTGTTCCTTCTCAACTCCTAGAAACCCAAAGTTAGGGTTTTGAGCCATTCATAAGCCTCAAACAACCCATCAGAGTCCTCATATGAGCATCCCAGACCTATGGCTCCCCTTAACTACCCGAACTCCATTTCCTTTGTAATACCGCAAATTATTCCTCCAAGGAGGGTCACTCCAACAAAGAAGTGTGTTTGAAAATACATTAAACCTCAAGCCCTTGTGTCAAGAAAGGATGTTGATTTAGCGGAAGCAACAAACCTATCTAAGAGAGTCCTTATTGGGATATTTTCAGGAAAAAGTATTAGTCTTACTCGGTTTAGGCACTAGGTTTAGGATTGTCGGTCTGCCCCCTTGGGCATTCAACCAAAAATCATATAAATTACTAGAGGGTGGTTTTACATCACTTTCTCCTCACCAGCTGAAGCGACTACCATTCTGGAAGGGGTGTGGCTGTGGGGACACACTGTGTTTCATCTACAAAAGTGGTCTCCTTTTTTCAACGCAAGGACAAACACTACAAGCGACGTATCTGGGTGAAACCACTTAGTTATCCTCCCATTTTGTGGACTGAATCGACTTTTAGACGCATCAGGGACTCCATAGGCTCTTCTGTTTCAGAGAACCTTGGCTTCTATGATACGAGGCTGATGTTCATTGCTCGCATTTTGGTGGACATCGACCTTAAGGAAGGACTATTGGTAGACATTGACCTCTTTGTGGGTTCTAATACTTTTACCCATCTCATAGAATACTCTGGCATACCCTTTAGGTGCAATAGATGCCATGAACATGGCCATCTAGCTCGATCTTGAATTCAAAGTCATAAAACCCTAGACACAACCTTAGGAAGGTGTCTTTTCCTGAATACCCCAAGCAACATCCCAGGGCCCCCAACACTGCCCAAACCAAATATGAGTCTCCTCTAGTTTTTTCAGTTAAAGTTGTGGTAAACATATATCCCATCCACCAATTATCAGTGGTATCGGCACTACAAAAGGGATCACCATACCAACCATCTTCATTGTATGAGTCACTAGCCCATGCGGGATCGTGATCTTCGCCATCTATGGAAGAGATTGAAGTCCAGAATTCTTATTTGTCAGGTACGACCTCTCTTTATGGTTTCTCCTTGTCATAGGATGAATTTATGCTTATACATTAGTTATCTTTACCCTCTTACCCTTCTAGACCCCTTCAGACCCTTGGGACCCCACCTACTATTTTTTTTCAGGCACCCACCACTCAGTAGAAGGTTCCCCCACCTCAGAGTGAAGCTCCAGCAAAATGGTTCTGAGACTTCTATTATTCAAGGAGATTCATACTCTCCCCTCCCTGTTTCAAGACAATCCATCCCTCAATTATCATACTAACATCGATATTGACCTTCATATCGATCTTCATAACCCAGGTCATTCCCCAGGCTCTTTGAACCATGAGTCGTTCACTCTATACCTTGACCTTCCCACTCCTGCTCAAATTCCTACACAACCTTTCACCCCTCCTCCATCTCTTTGTCATAGTTACGACCTACGTTCACACAAGAGACAAGACAATATTTCTGGTATCTACCATGGGACTTGTAACTTTCACAAATTAACTCTGAGATTAAGAGGGTGTAGACCTACCTTGTTGTGGCCCATGAGTAGGCGATTCATGAAATTGGTGTTGGAATCTAGAAATCTATTCGGGGATCTCCGTCTGGGAACAAAAGGGATCTCCAATGAGGATCCTATCTTTCAACTAACGTGGACGGGGGATACCATCCAAAAATCTTGGACTCAAGCACCTACTCGCTAGAGAATAACATGATCTCATATTTTTACAAGAAACCATCCACATAGGGGAACATATTATCAATGACCTCAAAACCCTTCTCCTAGGGTGGGAGTTCTTTGTACTTGATGCCTCTGGAAGATCGGGAGTTATTGTGATAGGATGGCTCAAGAGTGTTTTTCTATTGATCAATTCCTAGGGCATAGTGTCCATTTTGGGGGTCTCTCTCTTATCCAGGGAAATGGGTCATATATTCAACATGATAAACATCTATGGCCCATTCACCAACCAATTTGAGTTATGGGAGTGGTTTTTCTCCCTGAGCATCCTCTCACATGATAGAGTCATTATTTGTGGTGATCTCAACTTCATCTTGGGAGATAATGATATTTAGGGCATGTTTTCCCATAAAGACCCATTAACTGCATATTTTATTAGGAAATTGGAGGAAACACAACTCTTTGATATTGTCCCTTTAAAATCCCTTCCTACTTGAAGGAACATGTGAATAGGGTAGGAAACTATTGCCAAAAGGCTTGACCATTTTCTTGTAATTGAGGATTCTACTCATAATGCTTCAAGCATCAAGAAGTGGGTTGTCTCACATGGTGACTCAGATCACTCTCCTATCCTCCATGAGATCACAATGCAGGCTCGTAGGAACCCTAGTCCTTACAAGTTCTATAAAAAATGGCTTTAGAACACAAAATAATTTTAATTGGTGAGGGAATTATGGGTTCCCTACAATCTGAAGTACAAAGAATCGGATTCCATTCCATTTTTGAATAACCTTAAGGCCCTCATAGAAGACACTGAGAAGTGGACATATAATAAAAGGAAGGAAAGAGGGGAGAATCTTACATCGGTGAAAAGAGATATCCATTCTCTACTTGCCTCAAATCCTACAAGTTTCAACTCTTTGGAAATGAAGCAGGAATATTTAGAGTTGATTACTAAACATGAGAAAATCCTCATTGAAAATGAGGAATTTTGGCGGTTAAAAAGCAGAGCCATCTGGATGCAAAAAGGGGATGAGAATACCAAATTTTTCTATCAACATGTTAATCATATGAACAACATGAACTCTATATAGAAATTAGAGATCCAAGAAGGGGATATTGTCTCGGGCTTTGAGAATTTGTCTGATGTTAGTGTTCAACACTTAAGTGGACGATTCAAATTCTATCGCAAATATGATGAGCATAATCGGTATGTACCCTACATATGTCAATGAGGATCATAATATCGCTCTCATGCAATCAATTTCATTGGATGAGATTAGGAGAGCTGCCAAGTCTCTTCAAAGGGACAAAACTCCCTGGCCTGATGGTTGTCCCTCCAAATTCTTTACCACTTTCCTTGGCCTATTCAAATTAGATCTCTTGAGGCCATCGAGGACTCTAGAGCCTCTAGAACCATCCTGGCAACAATGAATTCTACATTCATAACTATGATCCCTAAATGTGACTATTCATAACGACTTGAGAAATTTTGGTTGATCTCTCTATGTAATTACATCTATAAGATAAACATGAATACTATTGTTCTCATAATCAAAGGTATCCTTTCTTAGTCAGTCTTGCAAGAACAATTTTCCTTCCTTGCTAGAAGACAATTCCATGATGTTGTGGGCATGACACAAGAGGTTCTACACTCTGCTAAGGTCAAAAATATCTCGACAGTCATTATTAAAGAGGATCTGTCAAAATCATATGACAGAGTCAATTGGATATACCTGCGACTTGTTCTACTTCATATAGAATTTAATCTACATATGGTCAACTGGATTATGTCTCCTTTGGTGTGCTTATCAACAACTCCACTACTCCTTTCTTTTGGACGGGGAGTGTAAGTTTCAAACCTGTGTAGAGAAGCAAAGCATACAGATTATTTTAAGCAAAATAGAGATCACAACACATAATTCACTCATAAACACAGAGATTTATCCTGGAAACCCTTAACCGAGAAAACCAGAAAACCTTGAAGCCACACCTCCTATTTTCTCTTTGTTACATTATGAATCCTCACAATACAAAATATAGGTATTCAACAGAATCCAAATACCCTAATCCATTAATATGGATTAGAAAAAGACTCCAATCCCTTAACCGAGATTAAGTTACATATTTTTACAAAAAATCCAAAAATAGCCAAAAACAGCTATAAAGAGAACATATACCCATTTTGAGGGAGGGGACTAAGACAAGATTTCCCACTGGCTCTTTTAATTATCCTCCTTGTAGTGGAATGCCTTTGCATATTGATTCATAATGCCAGTGTGGAAATGAATCCCAAGCTATAGTTTAATTGCACTCACAAAATTGCTAGTCAAACATGTAAGATACACTCAAAAAATGAAGATTGAATATGGTGCTTAACATAAACTTATATTGATTAAGTTCACATCAGCCAACCTTATGTCAAAATAGGTTTTCCAAATATATAATTACATCAGATATTCAAGTACATAAAGATTCCATTCGAATCAGTACAAAAGCAGGCTTACTAAACTAGTCAAAATCCCCCATCGGTGCATAAAGCACTTTCCAAACTAGTGAAGACACTCAAGAATTGGATGAATGAGTTGTTATAGCTGAAAAGTATAGGAAAGTGGAAAAACTCATGCTTTTAGGAGATAAAAAGAAGGAGTGTGAGTTATGACAAAAACTAGGCAGTTTCCTTAGACTAGCTTTCACATTTTGCCTTAAAGTTGTTGAAAAAGCAGGAAAATCTGAATAAGGAAGGAATGGGTGCTTTCTAAACTAGGAAGTTGTTGCAGCTGCAACAATTGGCGACTACCTGGTGAACCCCAGATCTCTGAATTAACTCCTTCCCATTGCAAGACTGCTTGATTAAATCGAAATCTTCTAGAAGCTTGTATCCCTAAGCTGGCCAACCTATACCTTTAAATCATTGAGAAGTAGTCCATTCTTTGGGAAATGGTAACATCAGAGATACTGCAAGTCTGAATAACTCTTTTGAGGCCTGATAAATGAGGTTTATTTTACCTATCCTTAGGTAGCTTCAGGCTTGGACACCACAGGATTGTAACAGATAGTAAATAGTATTATCCTTTTGTTCCTCATTCCCATGCCAATTTGCACTTTTGTGCCATTTGAACTTTAGTTCTTGTGAGTCCTCCATTTTCCTTTCTTTCTGAATTTTATTCAGGCTCCTCTATCCCATAGTGCCCTTTTGTGTGAGAGAAGAATTAGCTTTTCATCTCACGGACGGAGAGGAACTTTTGGCAATTTTGAGATTAATGATTTTCAAGATTTGCTTTGATATGTATTGTCTCTTTTCTGAGGAGTTTTGACTCTTGATAGCTTTTGCCTTTTCGAAAACATGGCATGGGATCATTTATATATGATATATTTTTTCCCCTGCTTCCTTTCCGTGGGTCTTTTGCTGTCACCCCATTGGACCTTTAAGATGTGCAATGGATGGAGCCTCAAAATAGTATTCCAGACCTCCTTTACTTCTGAGTTATTTACAGGGGTTAAGTAAGACTTCAATGAATGCATGGCCAGTCATGGACACTGCTACTAGAAGACATTCTATGTTTTTAGAGCACAGTCTTCTACTGAATATTTTAGTTAATAAAGAACCCTGATGTTTCCATTGCAACCAAAAGTTTGCCTCTTTATTCAAAACCAAAAGAACTACTAACAAGCAGTAAGAATAAAAGAAAACAACATCAAAGCAATAAACCAAAAGAAAAATATCAAGCATTAAAGGAAACAATCTCAATTTATTTATGTACAGAACAAAGAAAAGAAAAGAAAAAAAAAATTCCCACTCCTAAAAATCTTTCAATCTATGGAGTCAAGCGGTGGGTTGGATTACAGACATGAGTTATCTAACCATGATCTAGCTGTGCTAGTTTCGAAATTGAACACATATCTATTATCCTACAGTCATTCCTTTCAGCCTGAGGGAGTTGAAGGAGCTCAGGCTGAGTGTTGATCCTATAACTGGCCTTTCTTGAGGTATGATGTCTTAGCTTAAGCTCAGTCAAATAGTTTCCCAGGACAGAATCAGCAGTTTCGTTTCCCTCTCCTAGCTTAGTGACAGTATGTTTCATGTATGGCTCTCTCAGAATTTTAATCCTATTAGGGGTACCCTTAAGAGGTAACAATAAATGGGACCGGTCTGAAGCAAAGTACCCTTTCAACTTGGCAGACCAATCTCGGTTGAGGATAAGCCCATATCCACTTGGTATGTCAGCCACCATAATGTTAATAAATTGACATATCTTGTTGTTCGCAGAAAAAAGAATAAGGACATTCTTCATCTCTCCCACTACGTTGAAACATGTGCTATCTAATTGCGATACTTCATAAAGTGTGGGCTCTAGCTGTCCATTAATCCTTTTGCAAATCTCCAATGGCATAACATTAACTGCTAATCCAGAATCTACCAAACAATTATGCACATTATGATTCAACATTTCTAGGGTCATAAAGAAAGGCGGGGTATCATTCTTTTCTTCCCAACCTGGTTCTATGTCTTCTTCTCCTGGTTGGTTTTGAGTAGGTATATCCTCTTCAAGCTTTCCAATTTCATTAGTGTTTTCCCCATTAACACCTACCTATTCTTCTACAGGTTTGACAGTCTCATTTCTCGGCTCTGCCTCCTAGTTGAGGGTAGTGACTTCAAGCATTTTGTCTTCACAATTCCCTTCTACTTTTCTTTTAAAATTCTCCCGCAAATTTTTAATCTTCAAAATTATGGTATTATCCTCAATTGCTGGGTCTTTATATTTGGCGGTTGTACGTGTGTATTGGGACTCGAGGGTGTTTTCCTCTGTGTTGGACAACGAAACACCATTCCACAGGAACATGTTATCATCATCTTGTTTCTCTATGGTCCGTCTTTTCTCCCTCTTTATCACTGTCTTCAGTCAATTTGGAGTTCATCAACTTATTCATTACTAATGAAATTGAATTCAGCCATTGAGGGCACTTCTTTTCGGGGTGAGGTTGCTGGTGAAAAGTACAGAAATTATCCCCCCCTATTTCTGTTATGTTCGTTGATGCTAAATTTGGTGGAGGGATTTGCCATTGGTTGTTATCCTCCCCTTTTTGGTAATGGGGTTTATAAGTTTTCTTAACTTCCTTTTCTCCCTCTAGATCGATTATTCGGTTAGATAGCTTCTGAAGCATTTTCATCATACCCTAATAATCATGTGATTGTTCATCTTTGGGTTTAGACAGCAATAAAGCTCTTCTATTTGTATTTTTCTCTCTAGGTAGATCAGGATAATCTTCTACGCTTTCCCTTTCAGCCTCTACCCTTTCTACCTCTCCATAGGTTTCTACCAATGTAGGTTTGGCTTTCATCTTGGCAAACATGGCCAGCTCAGGTCCAAGGGCTGAGGTATAATATTCAATTAAGACCTTGTATGAGGGTCTGTCAGCTTCAGGAAAGTTATTTAGGTATATTGAAAATCTTTGAGTGAAGCTATGTACCTTCTCATTCTTTTCTTTTCTTAACAAACCAATACCTTTCATCAATGAGGCATGTGTCTTTTGGGCTGTGTATTTACTTCGGAAGACCCTTTCGAAGGTGTCCCAATTAGGAATGGAGTTTGCAGGTAAACCGAAATACCAAGATGTTGCTGCTCCTTTCAGGATGTGCGGGAACAATCTGCAGACCACATCTTCATACTCCCCAGCCCTTAACCCTTCTACTGCTAGATAAAAGCATTGCAGGTGGTCATCTACAGCAGTTCTTTCTTCGGGGTCGAACTTAGGCAATAGCTTGTCAAAGGCTTGAGGTAGGTCATGCAAAGGAGGTGTAAGGTTCAAAGGGGATCTAGCTCTCCATGCTAGTAAGGGGTTGGGCTGATTCGCATTTATACCAGCCATAGGCACCAGTAAAAGAACAAGAATCTGAACAAAGAGCAATGCAAGACCAAACCAGGCTTACCCGCTTCAAAGGTAGAACAAATGGTAAGTCTACTTTGGTCAGGTCAAAATCTTTGAGATATCTCTTGGTGTGGTAATCTTGAGAAAATAAGTTTCCACGGCCAGCCATGCACTGGCAGCCCTCCTTCTAGCGCCAGAACTGTTGAGGCCTAGAAATTCACAGGCAACAACAGAAAGGTAGCTTCAGGCTTTCTTTGGAAGAGCTCACGGCAGATTGTTCAAACTGGAATGGATACCCATTATTTTCTATGTTGCAACCCAGGGAACAATCTTCAACTGGGCCAACCTTGTCTCGAACAGTCTTTCTGCTTGCTTGGCCTCAGCCTTGGGAGGAGAGTCCCAGAAAAGGTCTAAATTTTATATGAGTTCAATACGTATAGACTGTATATTATGCAATCAACCTTTCCCTGGTCTCAGGTGCATCTGGGACAGGGAAAGAATGCATGTCTACTCTGCTTATAAACCATTATGGGCACATAAATATCACAGCCATTACAAAGAAGTCTGTGAACAATTCATTATGCCTTTGTACACACTCATCTTCCTAAAGGAGTGTGATTGTATGTCAGAGGAAGCCCTGAAAGTGATAGAGGAACACGCAGATTACTATTTGACTGAAGATGGACTATACTTCAGGATGTTTGGAGGATCGAGAGCTCCCTCCCTGCTTCCCAAGTACGCCACTGACTACATCATTCACAAGGAGGCAATGAGGCAGGTATTCTTGGATGGTATAGGGAGTTTCTTGTTTGAGCACAAGAAGACAGCCTATCCTCCCCTGCCCTTCCAGTTAGGAAGCTACAAGTTCACTACGGTGAAGAAGGCGGATGAGTTTGTACAAGAGGTGGAAAGGTTTCACTTCAGCGATATGCCTTTCCATAGAAGTGATTCCCATGGAAAAGTGGAAGAACACTGCAAAGAAAACAATGTCCACTTGAATACACTCATCATTGGGACAGAGAAGAAGAGGTCTTCAGAAGTGCCCTGAACATGACTGCCCTGAGGAGAATATTCAAGAATAAAATCACCACTAAAGGTGAAAAAGGGGATGAGCAAGCCAAAGCCGAAGAAGAGGCCAAGAGAAGATAGGAGGAGGCCCAGATGTTAGCATAGGAACCTGTAGGGTGGTTGCACAGAGAAGAGGAAGAAAAAAGAAGAGTTGCTCAAGAAGCAGCTGAGAAAGCAAAGGAAGTAGCTAAAGAAGTAGAAGAAGCAGCTAGAAAAGTAGCAGAAGAAGCAAAGAAAAAGCATGATGAGGAGCTGCAAAAGCAGGAAGCAGAAAGGCTGAAGCTGACACAAACTGAAACATAACAGTCAGCTGCTGATATAGCTGCAGGGCAGACCCAGGATAAGGAGAACCCGAAGGTCCAGGACCCACAAGTACCTGCTGCCAGCACACCTGTGGTCCCCACACTAAAGCTAGTTCCTTTTGTTTAGAAAAAGGGAGAAGAAATCCCTGATTTCAACACTGTTTTTTATGATAGAGCAACAAAAAGGATAGTCAAGAGGACAGAGAAGAAAGTTGAGGTGGGAAGTCTACCAGGAAAAATGATAACGGATACGGCTGTTATGTTAGGAACAGACCGAGATCCAAGATTCACCCTGAGAGCAAGGTTGCACTAATCAGCACCTCAGAAGATAACATGGACAAGGTGATGACTGACTTGGAGTTATCTAAAAAATATTCTGCTGATTTGAAAGACACCTTGAGGAAAGAAAGAGAAGAAGGAAATAGGTTGAAGCGAAAATATGAAGATCTGCAAAGGGAGATGAAGGCTACTGAGACTGAATTGTAGGCCCTCCATGAAGAGAGACAGGCTAGGGAGACTACCCAAGAATGCCTGGAAAAGGTGCAAGCAGAATATCAAGAGCTGAAGAAGGAGAAAGAGCAGCTGCTGCAAAAGGTTGAAGAGCTAGAAGAGCAACAAAAGATTATCTTGCAGGCCAGCAAGCTGCACTCCCAAGAACAGGGAAAGAAACATCAAGAGCAGATAGCCGCTCTAACAACTACCCTGGAGGAAGCGAGGGAGCAACAAGTTAACCTCCAACCATTCAAAGAACATGTCTTGGCCCAAAGGGCTAGGATACTGTAGCTCCAGACTGCTATGGAGGAGGAGAGGTGCAAAATACTGCATATAGACAGTCGATTGGAGGAAATCCTGGAAATCTCCTCTTACTTCGTTGACAGATCTCAGGATTTCATCGAAATCTTGACTGCAAGGATGGCGAGGCTGGATAGCAATGAAGAAACTCCAGCAGAGCTGTCATCCAAAGATAAACAGGCCCTGCAGCGGGACTATGAATTAATAGAATTTGCTATTCACACCGCTGAGGATTTCAAGAAAACAGTCAAGGAGACGAAGGGTGCCTGCACGGAATTCTTCAGAAGGCTTCTTATCACATACAACCGGTGCTAGACAGAAGCCGAGCACAGGCTTGATGATTTCCCATACCACAACTCCTTTGTGGAAATATTGCAGAAAAGATATCAGGATAATGAGGCTAAAGTACAGCAGGTTAAGGCCATTGATGATCAGATGCTGAAAAGCGAAGTAGGCCACCCGGCCGTCAGCGTGCAGCTTTTGGAAGACCAGCTTAGGTTGAGTGCAGCCAGGATTGAAGCAATAAAGAATCAAGCAGCGAAGTTTGAAATAAATATTTAGTTTTTGGAGCCTTGCGCCTTTGAAGGTATTGTTGTTGAAGCTTCGGCATGGAAGAAGTTTCTAGATGCCCAAGGGGGACCCTCCTCGTAAAGGATTGGTCACCTTTTGTAATTTGTAAACCATTTTGTGAAAATATGTAAAGAAAATTAAAACAGTGGGAAACGAAGGGTTGGGAAGCCCAAAGGTCACTTTGGGCAGCCCAACAGTCTCGCCCTTTTTGTATAAATGTAGAAGGCGTAGGAAGAAAAAGGGGCTTTTTCCCAGTTAGACTAGAAAGCAATATTGTAAGAAGAACTATTTCTCTTTGCAATAAAGAAATTTGGTTTTCCTGTTGGAGAAAGATTTGTGGAATTTCCAAATGTTATGCAATGGTTGGCTAAAAGATGAACTATTTTGTTTTTCCAATTTTTGTCCATTAACCGTGAGATCGTTCTAACTCTATGAACCTATGTTCTTGTTTACATGATTTCTGGTTTATTTCGTGGAATTACCACCGTGAGTAGTGTATGCTATTTATAAAACAATTGGCTAACTGATTGTTAGAATATCTTTAATCGTTCATGTGCTGTATGTAGGAATAATCAGCTGCCTGTAATTTCTGTTTATAATGCATGAATAATACACATTACTCATAAGTAAATCACATTTTGGCTCCCCGAGGATAGTTAGATAGATAGATAGATAGTTAGTTTACTTCATTCTTGCATAAGTGATTCAGATGCTGGTGAGCCTAAGACGAGAGGTAAGAACCTGCGCATCACATTGTGACTACTCCCTGCATCCTTCACCACCTTGCATGGTTAGTTAGGCATACGCATATCATCCTTAAGTCAAAAAATACAAAATTCCGGTGGACCGGGCCGCAATCGGTAAAAACCTCTTGTTTTGTTACTTGACTTACGGTAGCCGGACCGCAAAACCGGACGGATTCCCTATACCAAATAGTCAACGGGCTAGTTGGGAACGTTGACTGGGGAGAATCCCTTTCTGTTGTTGCCTGCAAATTTTCAGGCCTCAACAGAAGTCTGATGGGTTTTCAGGATCTTATCTAGAAACTTTCCAAAGTGCTCCTGAAGGCAATTTGTGTTGATGTATTTGTAACTTCAGAATGTATTCACTTGTATATTTCGTGTATTGTACCCTGATGTTTATTCTGGGAAGTATCTGTAATGTAATTGAGTCATGTCATGCCCCAATGTTCCCATCGGGAGGTTCTATAATGTAAACAATTCATGTCAAGTCATTGTGGGTAACCCTCCTATTGTTCAAGGGTTAAAGTCCCCGCAGTTGTGGGGCCCTAGGGTTATTAGACTCTCCTAGTGAAGCGGACTAAAACTCTAAAACCCACATGAATTCCGGAAATTAACCACAGTAAAATTGAATATTGATTGATGATTTAATTACAATGATGAGAAAACCTTTTATAGGTAAAAATACACCGTTTCACTGAAAGGGTGTGATCCTATGTTTTAATTAACACTACATTAATATTAAAGTAATTGCTCATAATATTAGATACATAACATTGCCCTCGTCTTTTAGACTGCTTTGTCCTCAAAGCAAGGGTAATGACGGGTATTGTTGACGAAACTGTTCTGTCTCCCATGATGCGTCTTCATCTGGAAAATTCTTCCACTTAATGAGATATTCCTTGAGTGTTCTAGAACGGAGTTTTCTTTCTCGGATTGCAAGGATTGCCTCAGGTTCCCAAATGACCCTCCCTTCTTCATCTAACATAGGAAGTATTGTTTGTACTATTTAATGTTTACCCAACATTTTTTTGAGACATGATACATGGAAGACATTGTGGATATGACTTTTATCAAGTAACTGTAATTTATATGCCACTTGACTAATCTTTTGGATAATCTGGTACGGTCCATAGAACTTTGGGGCCAACTTGTGTTTCCCTCCATTTTTAAGGGATACTTGTTTATAGGGTTGGAGTCTTACGAATACCCAATCTCCTACCTCAAATTCTCTTTCGGTTCTACGTTGATCTACTTGTTGCCTCATGCGATTTTGTGCCATGATTAAGTTATCTTTTAGTAATTCAATTGTTTTTTGGGATTTCTCTAGTTGGGTCCTTACTTCTGGAACATTACTATCATTCAAAACTAACTCCTTCCAATTTGGAGGTTCGTACCCATATAACGCTTGGAAAGGGGTCATTTTTGCGGAGGTGTGGTATGTTGAATTGTACCACCATTCTGCTAAGTGTAACCATTGATACCAATGGTTTTGTTTATCTGTTATGAAACAACGTAGATATGCTTCTAAGCATTTATTTACGACTTCATTCTGACCATCTGTTTGGGGGTGGTAAGCTGAGCTCATATTGAGTGATGTACCCATTTGTTTAAAGAATTCCCTCCAAAATTTTCCATTAAATTTTGCATCTCTGTCGCTGACGATGACTTTTGGGAAGCCATGCAATTTGTAGACATTTTTGCAAAGTACTTCTGCAATTTGTTTTGCCGTGTCTGTTTTTTTTATTGCCATGAAGTGAGCAAATTTGGTTAATCGATCGACCACTACAAGGATTTT
>LPNX010325931.1:435957-455029 GCA_001517045.1 Pseudotsuga menziesii | reverse complement strand
CAAACTTGGGGTCACGGTTGGAGTTGTTAATTATAGTGCTTGTTTCTGGGTCCTTGGCGTATTCACTTTGTATTTCATTCAGCCATTCTGGAATTGCAACCGATATGGAGTAAGAGGTGATATCCTCATCTTTTCTAGAGAGTGCATCTGCGACTACATTTTCCTTCCCTTTTTGTGTATTATTTCCATGTCGAAAGCAGCAATTTTTTCTATCCACTTCTGTTGTTCTATGGATAACGTTTTCTGTTGAAGTAGGTATTGAAGACTATTATGGTATGTGCGGATCATGAATTTGCTCCCTAAGAGGTATTGTCGCCACTTTACCAATGCATGCATAATTGCCAGCATTTCTTTATCATATGTAGACTTCAATTGTTCTCGCTTGTTTAATTTTCTGCTCTCAAAAGCTATCGGGTGTTCATCTTGCATTAGTACTGCTCCCAACCCATAACCTGAAGTGTCACATTCTATCACAAATGGTTTTGAGAAGTCTGGGGTAGCTAATACATGTGTGGAGGACATAATTCCTTTTAAGGCTTCAAAACATTTTTCCGCTTCTTCATTCCAATGGAATGCATTCTTTTTTAGAAGGTTGGATAAGGGTGCGGTTCTATGCGCATAATTCCTAATGAATCTTCTGTAGTATCCCATTAGCCCAAGGAATCCTCTTAACTTGGAGATGTTAGTAGGTTTGGGCCATTCTGTGATGGATTTGATTTTTTCTGGATCAACCTTAACCCCTTCTTTAGATATTACATGTCCAAGATAGCTCACTTCTTCTTTACCGAATGTGCATTTGGACATCTTGGCGTAGAACTGATTTTCTTTTAAAATAGAGAGCACCTATTATAGGTGCGTAAGATGATCCTTCCATGTCTTACTGTATATAAGGATGTCATCAAAAAACACTAATACAAACTTCCTTAGGAATGACTGGAATAGATTATTCATGGTTGCTTGAAATGTTGCTGGGGCGTTAGTTAGCCCAAAAGGCATTACCTTAAATTCGTAATGTCCCTCATGGGTTCGGAAAGCTGTCTTCACCACATATTCTAGCCTTACTCTGATTTGGTAATATCCTGACCTTAAGTCTAATTTTGAAAAGTACCTTGCGCCATGCAGTTCGTCCAACATTTCATCGATAAATGGAATGGGGAATTTGTCTTTAATAGTTATTTTGTTTAGTCCTCTCTAATCGATGCATAGCCTAAATGATCCATCCTTCTTTCGTACCATTACTACCGGTGCAGCATAAGGACTTCGACTTTCTGTAATCACTCCACATCTCAATAAATCACGGATTAATCTTTCAATCTCCGTCTTATGGTGGTGTGGATACCTGTAGGGTTTAACATTGACAGGGCTGGATCCTGACTTGATTTCGATGACATGCTCGATCTTCCTTTCTGGTGGTAACTCCATGGGGAGGTCTTCGAATACTTTTTTGTATTTTTGGATTAATCCTTGGATCTCTGGATGATCTTGTTTAACTACTTTTGAAGTTAATAATTCCATCTCCTGGCATTGTACAACATATGTTAGTGCTCCTTTTCGAATTAGCTTCTCCATTTTGTGGGATGACACAAGTTGTGCGCGAGGGGGTTGGAACCCATATAATTTGTATCTTTCTCCTTTCCATTTAAACTTTATAAAGTGTTCTTGGTGGTTTGCTGAGTAGGTACCTAGTGTTTGCAACCACTGAATTCCTAATACTACATCAACTCCTCCTAAGGGCACTGCATAAAATTCTGACTCAAGGTTATAGTCTTGTATTTGTAGCTTAACTTTGTGGCATTTCCCTACTTTTTCGATCTTCTTTCCATCTGCTACCATTACTTTCATGTTGGGTAATGGATATATGAAAAGGTTAAGCTTCTTCGCAACACTTACGTCAATGAAATTATGGGTGCTTCCTGTGTCGAATAGGACTACAACATTGTTATTTTTTATATGCCCTTTTAATTTTAATGTTTGTGGTTGGTGTATTCCTGTTATGGCTGCAATTGATATTTTGGGAGTTTCTTCATCTTCTAAATCTGACAAGGGATTTTCAATGTCACGATTTTCTTCTATGTCGGATTCATCACTATCTGACTTGTCTTCTTCTTCTGCTTCACATTGATATAAGTTCTTGGTGGTCTCTTTTTTAAACATCTGTGTCTTGGGTCCCACTTCTCTCCGCAATACTTACACTTTCCTTCTTTCATCCGCTGGGATTTTAAGGTGGTTTTGTTGTCATTCCTCAAATGTGGTGGCTAGTATTTGGTGTCATTTTTCGTAGACCTTCTATCTTTGTCATGGTTTTTGTTCCACGTTTTTTTTAATTTTTCTTCAATGATTTTTGCCTTGCATCTCGCCTTGTCCAAGTTTGATACATTTAGTAGCTCTAGTTCATCTCTTATATAAGGTTTTAGTCCATACACATAAGTCTAGAGGCGTTGACTGTCTGTGATGTCTGGCACATGTGTCACCAGGGCTTCCCATTCGTCGGTGTATTCATCGACATCGCCTTTTTGCTGCAATCTGGTAAGTTTTGCGAAGAAGTCTTTTTCTTTTAAGTCTTCAAACCTCTTAAAGAAATCATTTTTGACGGTTCTCCACTTGCGCTTAGTTTCCTGTGTTGTAACCTTCCACCACATGTACCAGTTGTAAGCCCGCTCTTCTAGTTGCATAGAGGCATATTTTATCATTTCCTCGTCAGTTGTGATATTGTGTATGGAAAAAAATTCTTCTGCCTTGTTGATCCACGCCACACTCTATTTTGTGTCTCCATTGAATTTTGACAATTCTAACTTGGGTTTCATTTGATATCTATTCCTTTTTGGAGGAGAAAGTGATTGCTCATGATTTGGAGAGAGATCGTGATCGAACTCTTCTTGTGGACTTCCTCTTTTGGGAGGAATTGTCTTATGGTGCCTTGAATTTGAGGATGGTTGGTCTTCCTTTAACATATTGCCCACTAGTGTAGTAATTTTGTTTTCCAAATGATGCTCGAGTTTGTTTAACCTGTCTTCGAACAATTCTGCAATGTTTCTTTTTACACCTTCCATCTCCCAAGATACTGCTAAGTTGACTTCTTTTCTGACAGTCTCTGATAATTCGCTTTTGGTTTTGTGTAGTTCTCCTTCGATTTGGTTGAGTCTTGAGTGTAAACCCTCAATATTTTTAGAACCTTGGGCTTGGTTAAGCTCTAATTTCTCCATTCTTTCTTTAATTTCATTCATTTCTGCCATTTTTCTTGTGCAGGGAGGAATTTTTTTTTATTAAGAATGGTGAGATTTAAGGAATAATAATTAATATTATTATATTAATTATTATATAATAAAATCTTTATTTTCCCTTAAGTTTTGTAAAATGTGAGTAGATTGGGTGGTTGGGGGGGATGAGTGTTACATTCCCCACCTAAGTTCAAATCTCACTTTCTCTTTACAAGTAATTATTTTGTACTTTATTTTCAAACCCAACCCCACTTATTCAGAAACCATGTGTGGTTTCACGTTTACCTTCTTTTTTTTTAACTTTTTTCTTCACCTTTTTTCTTTTTCAACCCTCTTTTTTTGGGGGGGGTTACTTTTAGCTTTTATTTTTTTTAAGGACAAGATCCTATTTTCTAGGGAAACCCTAGAAGCTTGAATAGTAACCTCACTCTAATACCACTTGAAGCGGACTAAAACTCTAAAACCCACATGAATTCCGGAAATTAACCACAGTAAAATTGAATATTGATTGATGATTTAGTTACAATGATGAGAAAACCTTTTATAGGTAAAAATACACCGTTTCACTGAAAGGGTGTGATCCTATGTTTTAATTAACACTACATTAATATTAAAGTAATTGCTCATAATATTAGATACATAACACCTAGAGAAGTCGTCCCTAGTGAGTTATTGTCAAGTGGGGAATTAGTATAAATAGAGAGTGAGCCTCTCTATTTATCACACACTCACTCACACTCAGTTGTAGCGCATAACTGAGAGAGAAGAAGTTGTTGGGACAAGAGAGAGAGAGACTACTATTGTTAGGAGATCATCTTACTGTTTTTGGGGTTTTTCTTTTGGTGTTGATTCTATCTCTAAGGAAGTTGCGGGGTTTTCTCCTTTATGGTTTCCCCAAGGAAAATATTTGTGTTCATTGTCTCATGTGTTTGATTGTTGTGCTTGTTATTCTCTCAGATAAGATCCTAAGTTAATGCTAGCTTAAATGATAAAAATTTAACATGGTATCAGAGCTAACCTGAGAAGAAGACACTATGCAGCTACGGAAACTAGGGCTTCCTACTTTTTGGATCTCTCTCCACATATTTTCAGCAAAATAAGGTTGGGATGACTCTCATCTCCAGGGCGCATCTTTATGTCGAAGCAGAATCTGATTTTGAGCATTTTCAGTTTTTGACCCGACACTGCTGCCGAAAATTAGGGATTTCCACAGAAGTGGAATTTTTGAGTGAGCCCAGGCCTGGATTGATATCCTCCTCAAAATAAAAGTTTAGAGATGAAGATCAAATCTTTTGGTTGGACAGAACTCCAGGAAAGTCAAACCCTAATCTGCTCCTGAACCAACTCTGCAAAAATTCAGCTCCATATCTAGATCCGACATCTTAACCTGGTAAGCTCTAAATATTTTGTATTTCCATTTGAGGTTCTTAGTTAAGATGTCTCATCATACCAATATTGAAGAAAATCTTGAGGAAGCGGATAACTTCCGAGCCTGGAAGTATAGGATATCCTTGGTCCTTGAAGAAAATGAGTTGGACTCCTACATCAATGAGGAGGTTCCAGTTCCAGAGGTAGATGAGGATAAGGCCTTACACAAGAAGAAATTGGTCATGGATAAGAGGATTATTATTGATTCAATAAAGGATCACCTCATACCACAGGTTTCCTCCCTAAAGACACCTAAAGCTATGTTTGATGCCCTGACCAAACTATTTGAAGGAAAGAATATAAACAAGAAGATGACCTTGAGGAACCAATTGAAGAATGTGAAGATCCAAAATGCAGAGACCATATTGTCATACTTCACAAGGGTCTCCCAGATCAAAGATCAACTTGAAGCAGTGGATGAAGAAGTGGAGAATGTAGAGATTGTAATGACCACCTTGAATGGTCTCCCTAGGACATGGGACTCTTTCATTCAAGGGATCTGTGCCAGAAAGAAGATATTCAAGTTCAACAGACTATGGGAAGAATGATCTCAAGAAGAAGCTCAGATAGCAGCTCAAGAAGAAAAGATGGGAAGTGAAGATCAAGCTCTCACAGTACAATCCAAAAAAACTAGAACTAGCCACCACAGAGGTAAGCACTCTCACCAGAAGAGTAACTTTAGAAAGCCTAGAGATATGTCTAAGTACATTTGCTATACATTTGAAGAAAGAGGACACTTTTCTAGAGTTTGTCCTATAAACAAAAGTAGCTCTCACAAGAAGAAGGGAAACAAGAGAAGACATCATGCTCATGCTGCAGAGGATGATGAACCTTCCACAAAGAGAATCAGACAAGACAGTGATGATTCTTCAAGTGATGAAGAATGTGTTCTGATTTCCGCTCTCACTGGAACTATCACACATGGTAGCAATGATTGGCTTATAGATATTGGTGATTCCAAACATATGACAGTATTCAAGGAATCCTTTGGGAAACTATATGAACATGAATCACCTCACAAGGTGAAACTTGGAGATGACTACCAGTATCCAATAAAAGGTAGTGGTGAATCCGCATATAAGCTAGACTCTGGAAAGTCTATCAAGATGAAAGATGTATTTTTTGTACCTGGACTAAAGAAGAACCTCCTCTCCATATTTGCATTAGATGCAAAAGGAATGAGGGTTTCATTTGTAGATGGACAAGTTCTCATGCGGCCAAAGGGAAAGTCTATTGATGATGCATTAGTGATTGGGGAACAAGAAGGAGGACTATACAAATTGAAGGGGCAACCAGAACAAGCTTCGGTTCATGAATCGGTAGAACCAAATGAGCTTTGGCATAGAAGGCTTGCACATGTGCATTACAGAGCACTACCACTTACAAGCAAAGTTGCTGAAGTTCTCCCAAAAATGTAGACAAAACATGAAGGTGTATGCAAAGGATGTGCGAAAGGGAAGAACACAAAGAAGACATTTCCAAGTACCGAGAGCAAGGAAAAAGAAATCTTGGAAATCATCCACTCTGATTTATGCAGTCCAATGTCATCCAATTCATTAAGCGGGTATGTATACTATGTTTCTTTTATTGATGGTTTTTCTAGAAATACATGGATATACTTTATGAAGAACAATGATGAAGTATTCAGCAAGTTCAAGGAATTCAAAGCCTTGATTGAGAACCACACTAAAAAGAAGATCAAGACCTTTCGATCAGATAATGGCAGATAATTCACATCAAATGAATTCAAAGAGCTATGCAAAGACTCAGGGATTAAGAGGGAGTTATCCACTCCATATAATCCACAATAGAATGGGATTGCGGAAAGAAAGAATAGAACGATCATGGAAGCAGCAAGGGCCATGCTTCATGATCAAGATCTTCCCATGCATCTATGGGAAAAAGCTGCCAGAACAATGGTATATGTATAGAACCGTAATCCACATAGAGTACTCAAGAACAAGACACCTGAAGAAGTCTTCTCTGGCAAGAAACCAGAAGTCATCCATCTCAAAATATTCTGCTGTCCTGTATACATACACATTTTGAAAAAAAAGAGGACGAAGTTAGATCCTTCAGGAAAGAAGGGTATATTTGTGGGATACTCTAAAAGCTCGAAGGCTTACAGAATATATTTCCTCGGATTCAAGAAGATCGACATCAGCAGAGATGTAACGTTTGACAAAGATTCATCCTACATCAAATCCAAGAAGAGACCGGCCGAAGAACCTGAAGAAACAAAAGCACCCAGAATTCATGATACAAACATGAACGAAGAAATTCAAGAAGAGGATCGAGAATTATAAGAACCTCAATAACCTATGGATCCACCTCGAGAGAAGAATCCTCACAAGAGGAAACCTGTTTGGGTACGTGAAATTATCCAAGGTGCGGAAAGATATGGAGCTTCAGAAGAAACACATTGAGGAAGAAAGAGAACTAGGTCTCACTCTAGTTATGTAGCCCTGCTATGTGACACTATTGATAAAGAACATTCCAAACTATGAAGACGTAGCAGAAAGAAAAGAATGGAAGGATTCTATGATCGAAGAGTATCAATCGATCATGAAGAATGATGTTTGGGATGTTGTCCCAAGACCAAAAGGGAAGTCCATTGTAACTTCCAAATGGATCTACAAGATCAAGCATGTTGCAGATGGAGGCATAGAGAAATATAAAGCAAGATTTGTGGCTCGTGACTTCTCCCAGAAAGAAGGAATAGACTATGAAGAAACTTTTGCACCTGTAGCTAGATACACTTCCATCCGATCAGTACTTGCTCTGGCTGCACTGATGAAATGGAAGATACACCAGATGGATGTCATGACTGCTTTCTTGAATGGTGTAGTAGAAGAGGAAGTGTATGTGGAGCAGCCACTCAGTTTTGAGACACATGATAGGGAGTCTCATGTGTGTAGATTGAAGAAATCCCTGTACGGTTTGAAACATGCACCTAGGACATGGTACGGCAGAATTGATGCCTTTCTATCCAGTTTGGGCTTTACCAAAAGTAAAGCAGATTCCAACCTTTACTACAAGGTTGAAAAAGGTAACCCAGTGATACTCCTATTGTATGTGGATGATATATTTGTAACAGGTATGGATGGGTTGATTATTGCTATGAAGAGGAAGCTTGCTGCCGAGTTTGAAATGAAAGACTTGGGTATGATGCACTATTTTATAGGCATGGAGGTGTGGTAGAATGCAGATGGAATCTTCCTCAGAAAAGGGAAGTATGCAGTAGATATCCTGAAGAGGTTTGGGATGATGGACTGCAAGGCCATAACCACACCTATGGCATCGAACCTGAAGTTGTTGAGTGATGCTTCATCTGAAGCAGTTGATGCTACAATGTATCGTCAGATGATTGGGTCCTTGATGTACCTGACAAACACGAGACCAAATATTTGCTTTGCTGTAAACACCTTGAGCCAGTTCCTGACAGATCTGAGACATGTTCACTTGATTGCTGCAAAGCATATTCTGAGGTACCTAAAGGGTACAGTTGATTATGGGCTCAAGTACGAGGCAAATCAGAAGATTAACCTGGAGGGTTATGTTGATTCAGATTGGGCAGGCAGTTCCATCGATAGGAAGAGCACTTTGGGATGTTGCTTTAGTATGGGATCAGGTGTGATATCTTGGTTTAGTAGGAAGCATTCATGTGTGGCACTGAGTACAGCTGAAGCAGAGTATGTCGCAGCTTGTTCAGATAGTTGTGAGGTAGTGTAGCTGAGAAAGCTACTGTCTGATTTATTTGATCTCCAATTGGATGCTACTTGTATATATTGTGACAACCAGAGTTGTGTGAAGTTGTCAGAGAACCCGGTGTTCCATCACAATTCAAAGCATATCGAGATCAAGTATCACTATATCAGGGATATGGTGCAGAGAGGAGCAGTGAAGCTCCAGTATGTTGAGATGGACGAACAGATAGATGATGTGTTGATAAAGCCATTGGCCAGAGTGAAGTTTGAGTACTTGAGGGAGAAGCTTGGTGTTCTCTATATTGAGGTTCCCTCTAAGGGGAAATGATGAGTCCGAGAGACATTCTGACATGGTGAGAGGATTAGGTTCCTTCCATGGTCAAATGTAAGGGCTGAGCCATCTTGTCATGGTGAAAGGATTGGTTCCTTCCATGTTAGATGTGAGTGTTGATCCATTCTGATGTGACTGTAGGATTGGTTCCTACATGATCAGATATAAGTGTTGAATGCCATTCTTGGAATGGAGGCACCTAGTCAGTTACTAGGAATACTCAGCTTGGTGTTGAGATGCCATTCTCTGGGAGAATGGAGGCCCTGGTCAGTTACCAAGAATCCTCAGTCTAGGACTGAGAGCCATTCTGGCGCAATGTGTTTACACATGGTCAGATGTAAGTGTAGTGCCCTTCCAATGCGGTGTGTTCACACATGGTCAAATGTAAGTGCAAATCCCTTCCGATGCGGTGTGTTCACACATGGTCAGATGTAAGTGCAGAGCCCTTCTGATGCAGTGTGTTCACAAATGGTTGGATATAAGTGCTGATCCATTCTGGCGCGATGTGTTTACATATGGTCAAATGTAAGTGTTGGGCCTTTATGACAAGATGAGGTCAGATGTGAGTGTTGGGCATGTGTTTCTGACAAGATGAGGTCAGATGTAAGAGTTGGTCGGGCCATTCTGACTTAGGGTGAGATATAAGCGCTGAAGAAGACCTACATCGAGGCTAGGCCTAAAACTAGCATCAAAAAGGGTTGGCTCCGTATAAATTCCTGTGACGAGAAGAATCAAGAGATAGCACCATTTTGAGATAGCATCGATGATAATGATCCAGACCTGATGATGATCCAGATCGAGTGATGATCCAGACTTGATGATGATCCAAATCAAGTGATGATCCAGATCAAGTGATGATCCAGATTTGATGATGATACAATGATGATGATCCAGCAGTGATGATCCAGATCGAGTGATGATCCATATCCCGTGATGAAGAAGACTTGAAGATGAAGATGATGAGATGATCCAGTCGATACAGAGAAGAAGACCAGTGCTGAAAATTGTGTCGAGAGAATACCTTCCTAGTTAAGAGGGAGTGTTGATGTATTTGTAACTTCAGAATGTATTCACTTGTATATTTCATGTATTGTACCCCGATGTTTATTCTGGGAAGTATCTGTAATGTAATTGAGTCATGTCATGCCCCGTTGCTCCCATTGGGAGGTTCTATAATGTAAACAAGTCATGTCAAGTCATTTTGGTTAACCCTTCTATTGTTTAAGAGTTAAAGTCCCCGCAGTTGTGGGGCCCCAGGGTCATTATACTCTCCTAGAGAAGTCGGCCCTAGTGAGTTATTGTCAAGTCAGGAATTGGTATAAATAGAGAGTGAGACTCTCTATTTATCACACATTCACTCACACTCAATTGTAGCACATAACTAAGAGAGAAGAAGTTTTTGGGAAAAGAGAGAGAGAGACTACTGTTTTCAGGAGATCATCTTATTTTTTGGGGGGTTTTGCTTTTGGTGTTGATTCTATCTTTGAGGAAGTTGCAGGGTTTTCTCCTTTATGGTTTCCCCGAGGAAACTATTTGTGTTCATTGTCTCATGTGTTTGATTGTTTTGCTTCTTATTCTCTCAAATAATATCCTAAGTTAATGCTAGCTTAAATGATAAAAATCTAACAGTTTGGGCAAGTTTGACCACAAAAATGCAAGTGGATGCCAACTAGCTAGTGAAGGACCTAGGAATTCAACCAAAATAATTAAATTTTATATCCTAAGTATGGGAATAGGTTTTGATTATTCTAACACCCACTATAAGCCTAAATTATATAAAATATCATAAATATATCAGATATATAGGGCCTAGAAACAAGGCTTAGTCACCCTTTACATGCTGCTTGTCCATACAAAACAAGGAAAGAGGCAAAACCACAAAGGGGAAAATCCTCCCTTAAACATGGACATGAACAAAACTGTATGAAATATTGTCTTCAATCAGTCTTCACCACATGATCAACTATCCCCAATAGTGATTTGAGATTGTTGAAAGTTTTCTCAGAAAACACCTTGGTGAAGATGTCTGCAACTTGCTCAGATGATGTGCAATAATGCAGAGCAATGACCCCATCATGTACAAGTCCTCTGATGTAGTACATATGGATCTCTATGTGTTTGGTTCATTTTTTCAGTAGTGGATTAGTTGAGATTCAAATGGTACTTTGGTTGTCACAATATATGATTGTATAAGTCTTAGACTCGATCCCAAACTCTCCAAGTATACCCTGCAACCACAAGCATTGACTAGTTGCATTTGCAGCTACTCTATATTCTGACTCTGTAGATGAAAGTGCAATGGAAATTGTTTTTAATTGACCAACTGATTGGCCCATATGTAAGCATAAACACATATCCAAAAAAAAATTCTATCAGTGTTATCACCTGCTTAATCAGAGTCAATAAAACCAACTAACTCTAGGTTAGATTTTGCAACATAGTGAATCCCATGAGTTCTTGTTCCTTGTACAAAGTTCAAGATTCTTTTTGTTGGACTCCAATGGATCTCATGAGGCTGATCCATGTATCTAGAAGTCACACTCACTGCATAAGATATATCAAATCAAGTATGATTCAAACACAGAAGACAACCAATCAACTTCCTATACAAAGTGTTGTTTACCAATGGAGTTGACTGTGCTTCTTCAAGCTTAACTCCTTAAAGGAAAGTAGTATTTCTTGGCTTGCAATCCTTAATGTTGAACTTGTTCACCAAATATGAAGCATACTTGGACTGATGTATCTTGATTCCAAGATCTAATTGAGAAATTTCAAGCCCCAAAAATTAGCTCAATAACACCAAATCGGTCATGGAGAAAGCATGGTTCATTGCATCCTTCAAGGGGGGAATTTATTTCTTGGGATTTCATTTGATTAGAATGTCATCAACATATAGCACAATAATGATTAATGAACCATGAATAACATTCAAATAGACATTTGGATTATACTTGCATCTACTATAGTTTAGTGATAACAAAAATCCATCAATATTGGCATACCAAGCTCTAGGAGCTTGTTTTAGCCCATACAATGATTTATACAACTTGCACACAAGAGAAGGATCAGTAACAAAACCTTATGGATGCTACATATATATCTCTTCTTTCAGATCTCCATGCAGAAAGTCACTTTTCACATCCATGTGATGTACCTCCCATTGTCTGGAAGCTGGAATGGCCAAAACTAGTCTTATGGAGTCCATATTTTCCATTGGTGCAAATGTATCATTGTATTTAATGTCTTATACTTGGGAGAATCCCTTGGCCACTAAAATTTCCTTATACTTCATAGGAGAGCCATCAGTAGCAAAAATTGTCTTGAATACCCATTTTCACTTTACTAGCTCTCTCCCTGGTGGAAGATTGACTAGTTTCCATGTCTCATACTTCTGGAGCGAATGGTATTCCTCCTTCATGTTTTTTTGTCATCTTGGATCTTATGATGCTTTTTCATATGCTTGTGGGTCTGATTCAATCATTAGATAACACTTTTCACCTAAGAAAGGGTCCTTGATAGTGTTATCACTAGAAATTTACCAAAGGTTGTAAAGGTTATTCCCAAGTAACAGTAAAAACCACTTTTAAAGAGGAAACTGGATTTTTCCTCTTCCGAGAGGGATCTCTCACAAAATATTAACAAGTCCATATATGTATGAGCAAAATTGTTTGTAATTGATAATGTTGGTTGAAACTAAACACATGACCATTGGGCTATGGAGTCAAAATATGAATATTGATAAACAGATCTTTCTGCATGGGATTTTAAAACAGAGGCAAGGTAGCTACTCAGTCACAGTCAAAATTTGACTGTCTGGTGGAAAAGGAAGAACATGAACAGACCATTAACACATAGCATTATAAAATGAATTCTATATTAACTTTAGAAGAGAAGTTTAGTGGATATCTGAAAACAACAGACGGAGCATTGTAAATATGAATTCCAAACTGTTATAAACTCATTTCAGACATGATAGAAAACATAATGAAAAGATAAACTAGAAAAAACATTCACATAAGAAGGGAAAGTACAGAATGTAACATGGAATAACACAGGAATCTCCGAAAAAAAACTCCAACTTTTGGCTTTGCAATTTTATTAAAGAAATACTTGAAAACACAAATCTCCCAAAATCTCATGGGTTCCAACCCTCGCTTCATCAAAAGTTTGAATACTTATACATTGCTCCTTGAGTTGAATCAATAACCTAATTGTCTAACGGTTTCAACCGTTTATTACATGTTTCAAAGCACCTATCTATTACAAAATAATTCTGAGATACAAAACTCCTTAACTAAATGAATTTAAAATAACATTTATCATAAATATGTCTTTCGCTGAAAATCCTCTTGCACTATCCTCCTTGATGTCTTCAAATCTCTTCTCATCTTTCTTGTCGGTTAGCACGGTGTTCTGATTTTGTCCACATTGGCACTTTGCACACAATCAGGGTTATCACCAATTCCACAACTCAGGAAAAATAAACTTTTGAAACTCCACGTAGATGCTTTTATTTTTTTTATGTTTAATAACCATCATGTATTTCTTATAATCCATGCCATAGATTTGATCTTCTTCGAAATCGACGTCGTCCAACCATGATTACTTTAACATTCCGCTAATTATTTCACTTATGATCGACCGAGCAACTTCAATTCATGGAATTCACCTTATCCATCGATCAAACCCGAGCTCTTGACACAATCGTTGATCTACATGGCCCCTACCACTTTTCGCAGATTGAAATCATGACTTTTTTCATGCTAGTTCAATCCGCAGAATTATTTCAGACCTTAGATCTATCTCTGCTCTCCTCTCCACCATCCAATCTTTTCACCAATTAACCCATTCCGTGATTTGAAAAAGTTTCTTCATTCGATCATGTTCACCGCGTTGAATGCTTCAACACCATTGATCTACTACATCTTGAATCTGAGCCACTGACACTTGAAATATCCTACCTCTATTTTGCCAGTGAGGATATTTCGATTTCTCCTGCATGTTTCAATAGTGGAATGATCTACCACCGTGGATCAAAACCTTTTCCACATCCAACGACCCACTACGAAGGATCATGCACACCTGTTAACTTAAAGAGCGCCTCCATAAAATATTCAAATAAGGTCAGTTCCCAAACCGTTAAACAATCCAAAATTTTCAAATATAGTGCTAACAGCTGGCTCCAGTAGGGATGCTATCCTCCTTGTGAGGTAGCAAATAACCCGTAGACCAGTTTCCAATCCATTCTCAATTTAAATCTTTTTATTTTGTTTTTCTGCAAAAATATGAAAACTAAATATGGCTACCCTTTCTGATCTTAGGGACTTCTCTGTGGGCTTCAAATCTTCCAGCTCACCATCTGTACTGAATTAAAAATAAATAAATATTTACACTATAATACATGAAAGCTCCTTCCTCCTTATTTCAAATAATGCTTCTAAAATCTCCCATTAACTGGACCTCCTTCATACTAAGACCCATCTTGATACTCCAGAATAAAA
Source organism: Pseudotsuga menziesii (assembly GCA_001517045.1). Lineage (NCBI taxonomy): Eukaryota > Viridiplantae > Streptophyta > Pinopsida > Pinales > Pinaceae > Pseudotsuga > Pseudotsuga menziesii. Next base: position 440,844 of record LPNX010325931.1, on the reverse strand, counting down.
GCATTATTACATCTGTGTGCTGCAATAATATATGGGCCCACCCACAAATGATCAAACTTACCATGCTTTCCTTTGTCTGCATGTGGAGCATCCCATTTTAACACTAAGTCATCAACTTGGAAAGTGCCCTATTTTATCTTTCTATCAAAGGTATTCTTCATCTTCTCCTAATGTATCTGTACTGTTAGCAGGAATATTTCACCTTCTACGGACAGAAGTTGTTCCTCTGGTCTGAATGGTTCAGATCCAGAACAAATGAATGACAAAAGATGAAGACCCTCCATGGATATCATAGATACCTGGAATGCCTGCTTCAATATTAAATCTATGTACATGTAATAATATTAAGCACGCAAACATATCAAAGCTACCAGAACATAATCTATTAATCCATGTCAGGGACTAAGGAATCCAACAACATTTACATGTGAAATCAAACAACAACAGTAAAGTGGGAAGGAAATCTACTTTGCATTAAGATTAAAATGGAGAGTTTTACAACCAATTAAGCCTTAGTGTTGACATGCATCTCCATGAAACCAAACAATTTCATCCCCATAACCTCCAATGTTTCTCTCTATGCTCTCCAATGGCTTGGGCCAAGTGGTCAATCCAACAGCATAACAATACTTCAATGGTTCTCCCCCTCAACCATGGATATGAGCTTGTATTTATAAGGCTCAATGGATAGGAATGGTTGAGAGATTTGTGGATGAGGTGGCCTCTAAGATCCTAGGATGAGGGATCTCGAGCTCAACTGACCCACAATGATAGGGATAAGGGAGGACACAAGGCTCATGATCTAGAAGCCTCGAGAATCTTCTATTTTTTCCATTTTACCCAGGGTACCGCTTTTGTCCTTCTATGACAGAGCGGTTCAAGTAAGAAATGCTTATGGACCAAGGGCTATAAGCGGTGGCACCGCTTATGGATAACAAGGAACAAGTGGTGCGAGCAAGGTACCACTCATGGATAAAGGGGAAAGCACGGTGTTGAGTCCTTTTATGAAAGATTGACAATCAACATGGGTTTCCACTCCAAGTGCTGGGATTAAGGGCAAGTAGGTATGTCAAAGGTCTTATCACATGATGATGACAGGATTTTGGTATAACAAGATGCCCCCCAAAGCATGAGTCTTAGAGGGATACGATAAATGAGAGCTTGGAGAGAACAAGTCGTCGCTACGAGGTGAAAATGTCGGCTCGGTCGGAGCATGTCGTCAAGTAGGAATCTGTAGTACATCAATATTTTGACTCATAGATGCAAGTAACCAACTCATGGCTGCAGACCAATACAAGGCAGATCCATGGGAGGAATAAACAAGCATGGCTACTAGAATACAGCATAGATCCATGTGATAGAGGACTCAAACTTGGACATAGCTACCAAACATACAATGTAGATCTATGTCATACATACGCAAATTTGAGCATAGCCACGACCATACAAATGTGGATCCATGCTAGATATACAAAATTCCATCGCAACCTGGGGGAAAAGCAATGAGCGCTTTTAAACAAATGCCCAGGCTCTTCATCTTGTCTTCCACAAAGTACGATTTTATCCATGTGATTACAATGATCTGAAGTCGAACATGGTAGAAACCACTTGATTACCGGCCAATGATGTGAACCGTTAACAAGTGCGAGGGAGATCACCATTAATGTCAATGATTCCCAAGGTACCCTAGTACAATCTACTGAGTGTGAATATGTCTTGATGTCAAAAACCCAATCAATTCTATCGATCAAAGGTCAATGATGTGAACCTATGTCGAGAGCGAGAGAATCTGTCATTAAGGCATACAGATCTCAAGGTACTAAGTATTTGTTTCTAAGACTATTTCCCGGATGATGAGTTGATGTCGACGGGAATAGTCTCGTCGAAGGAGGGCCATGATGAGTCCCACATCGACGACACAAAACTCGGAACATAGTTCTGGAATGATGTGAATGTAGTAACCATAGGACTGACTCAAAAGTACTAACACAAAGACTGTGTTGACTACAGAGGTAAACTTCTTCAAATTCCCTTTGAACATCGGGCGGCATGATAAAAAGACTTGGCAGCATGACTGAACCGGACAAACACACAATGTGACAGTGGACAATGCATTCTTCTGAAAGACTCAAAGGAGTGGCATGACTCATGAAAGTGGATCATCACGGAGATCAGCTGAATACCCAATTGACTGACATGATGTGCAAACAAGTGCCATCTTCAAAGGTAACGACAAACTACTGCCATTTATTTGAAAAAATGATTCCCTTCCCATTTTACCCATCATGATCGATGAGTCCCTCTTTTCAGTTTTACGAGTTCAAAGAGGGTAACAAACACTCGATATAGCTTGTCGGAAGACAAGTCCAAACTCATATGTTTTACGAACCTGAGAGAGGAGGGGTTCGTTCCCAAAACAGGTCTCTCAATGTTTAATTTAACGAGTCCAATGAAATAAAACTTGGTATCGTTCATGTTTAGAGAGTCTAAACGAATACATAAAAAGACTCCAAAAGGGATCCTTTTTTGTATGGTTTAGTCTCTAAGGCCTGAAAAAGTGTAAAATCATACCTTAGAGAACTCATCCAATCATGATCGACTGGAGTGTTCCTTTTTTGTAAATAGTCCTATCCGAACCGAAAAAGAGATAACCTACCGTTGGACGGACGACTCTTCAAATGCTTTAACGAGCATGAAGAAGACAAGATCGCTAGACAATCTTTTCATATTTAGGGAGCCTGAAAAGAGTTTAAAGAGGACTCCATGAGGTTTCTTTACACAATGTCACTTTTTACGAGCCTGGAAAGAATTAGAAATGGACACGACGATCTTTTCATGTTTAAGGAACTTGAAAAAGAGGTGAAAAGAAGACTCCATGATGTTTCTTTACACAAAGTTAATTTTTTACGAGCCTGGAAAGAATCGAAAATGGACTCATACCTTTGATACTGGGTTTAAGGAGCTTGACCGAAGTGTCATAACAAATGCTCATCGACCTTTTCCGTTTTATGGAAGTGCGAAAAAGTCATAAACAAACTTCCAAAGCTTCTTACTATAGTTCTCTTATCCTGCAATCGACTCAGAAATAAGTGTTAAATGCGTTCATAACTAGCATTAAGGGATTACGACCGATAAAATTATAGTAAAAAGTAATTTTACATCAGAACTATAGTATACCAGACCCAAAAATGCCTATATAAGTCATGTAAATAGTAAAAATCAAATCATTTTACTATTTACTCACAGTGGAGAGCATTTGGAGCACTTTCCTAGCCAGATCTTCAGCAGCTGATACCGAGAGTTCCCACCGTTAGATTTGAGCACCGTCAGTTGCAGGTAACAGCTAAAACCTTACTCTTTCTTTTCATAGCATTTATTTTGAGTTTTGATGGGGTTTTGGGCTTGTATGGCAAGCCCTAAAACCTTGAAAATGGGCACTGTGCATACCCCTTACGGGATACGCAGTACCTCCCGAGAACCGCGCCTAAAACATAGATGACAGGCAGTGCCACCGCCTGTCTCCAATGGTGTACAGGCGATGCCGGCCGTGGAGATTTCAAACTAATAGCACAAGTAATAATAAGGCATTCTCTTGATTTAAATGATTAGATATTATTCTAATGGGTGCTATGATTGTTTTTGGCAGGTTTTTGTTGCTCAAACATGGTGATATGGAAAGAAAGGCAACATGACATCGATGATGCTTTTTCTGAAAGGAATGCGGGTTGTATTGCCACATTACGAGACTGTGGGCTCCTGAAATTCTTTCAGACCCTAAGCATGGTGTCACACGAGCGGTTATTAGAGCACATACTGCGGATGTGGAATCTAGAACAGCAGTACTTTGAGGTTGAGGCCCATATTCTGACAGTGGAGGTAGAGGATATCTACTTCCTGACTAGTCTCTCGAGACGAGGTGCCCCCATCTCACTGACAGGTTCCCATGGAGGGGATATTACCACTCGAGAGCTGATAGATCATCACTATGCTCCAGGGACGAGAACATTGGGAAAGAAAATCCCCATCAGAGCAGGGATGGATGGGCCCCTACGGACCGTCATATTTACTATGCAAAGGGTGGCCAGGAGTCAAGGTGTGAACCAGGCTTCTAGGGCACACATGTTATATGCCATAGAGGCCATGGCACCCACTGTATTCAAATGGGCGGAAGCCATGCTTCCAATATTCAAAGATCAGCTAACTAAGCGTTGGCAGGGAGAGCTAAAGTAGCTTGGCTTTGGCTCCATTTTAGCTTGCTTCTTCTTCGAGTGGGTTCCACAGATGAGACCTCAGGTGGTCTTCAGAAGTCTAAGAGCACGGGACACCTATATGTTGAGGTGGGCCCAGATCATGGCTCATACAGGAGCAGGTAGAGGGAAGGTTAATTTCGGTGACCCGTTCTTCAGATGGCTTCGAGATCAGATCCTCATGGTTGAGGATTATGCTTACGCAGGTATAGACTTCACTAGAGATCCTGGCCTACCAATCCCACCAGGCGAACAATGGGGCGACATCGGTAAGAAGCAATAAACCCTAAAATGGATGAAATTTTTTTATGTTTTTTAATGTTTTGTATTTTTTATGTTAAGTGACGAGACCTACATATTCTCATGCAGATGTTGGAGCAGCGCGACCGGGAGGAACTTTTCCACTGGATAGGCGAGGTGGAGCCCGCTTTGTACCATGGGGTGATGATATCATCAGGGAGTTAGAGGAAAACCTAGAGAGGTTGACCTTGGATATCCCAGATGCTTCCATTGATGACCTCTCGATGAGATATCAAAGACCTACAGTGGGAGTACTGAGTTGATTCAGTAGGCTGCTGCATAGAGTAGTTCGAACAGTGATGTGCTACCACGAGCATAACTAGTGTATGATATATGTACT